>JAHZTW010000232.1:4630-36096 GCA_020283515.1 Alliaria petiolata | reverse complement strand
TTTTTAATGGATTAATCTTGCAATCTAGGATAGATTCTTTCATTCTCTCTTCTTATTAAGTGATTCCTAATGCCAAATAGCTAATCTTTGCTATTTTGGATCATAAGCATTTCATACACCCACCAAGTGTTTGATGAAATGCTTGAACCAACTTAATAAGAGATTTACATTTCTAGCCTAAGACATTAGATGTCTAGAGTGTTTATCATACCATTTAGACTTGTTATTAATGCTTGTTGATTATCTTAATGCTAAAACATCATTAGTTCATTAGGATGATTAACAAAGGGATTTGAGCCACACATCATGGTCTAATCTAAATTAAGTGTTCTAGGTATAGAGTTAGGTTGATTAGTTGCTTAAATGATTGCAAGGTTATCCATTTAGTCTCCCAAATCAATGATTCCATCCCTAGATTTCGATTTAGTCAATTAATAATCTTGCTTAGTAGTAATCCTTGCTTAGTATCTTGATTAGTAGTGATTAAGGCTTAGTTTCATAGTATTGCTCTAATAGTACCTCTTTTGGTTTGTGTTTAGCTTTCAATACTTGTTTGTGACTTGCTTTTATCATTCTAGCTTAGCTTAGACTTAACTTTGTATTCTTATTGCATCATCTCCCAAGATGGATTGATACCTCAATATATTGCAATGATATGAGCAATTGAGGAATTGCTTGCAAGTGTAAAAACGCTTGTTTCAATCTTGCAAGCTGGATTATGGTGGCCAAGCCTGTTCAAGGACACTCACGAATATGTCTCCTCCTGTGAAGCATACCAAAGAAAAGGAAACATCGGCAGGCGCGACGAGATGCCACAGAGCCCGATATTGGAGGTCGATATCTTTGATGTTTGGGAGATAGACTTCATGGGACCATTTCTCTCGTTTTACGGGAACAAGTACATATTAGTTGCCGTTGATTATGTCTCAAAGTGGGTAGAAGTCGTAGCCAGTCCCACCAATGATGCAAAAGTGGCACTTAAGCTATTCGAGTCCACTATTTTTCCAAGATATGGAGTTCCGAGAGTGGTGATAAGCGATGGTGGTAGCCATTTTATCAACAAGATGTTCGAAAATCTATTGAAGAAACACGGGGTCAAGCACAAGGTAGCCACACCATACCATCCACAAACAAACGGGCAGGTCGAGGTATCTAATCGCGAGATTAAGGCGATATTGGAAAAGACAGTCGGCGCAACAAAAAAAGACTGGTCAGCGAAGCTGGATGACGCTCTATGGGCATACCGAACTGCCTTCAAAACTCACATAGGAAGGTCTTCTTATGCCGTCCTCTATGGTAAGGCATGTCACTTACCTGTGGAACTCGAGTACAAAGCTCTATGGGCCATGAAGCTACTGAATATTGACATCAAATCGGCTAAAAAAACAAGGTTAATAAACCTCCATGAACTGGAAGAAACTCGTTTGCAAGCGTTTGAGAGCTCTCGGATCTATAAGGAGAAAACCAAAGCTTTCCACGACAAGAAGATCAAACCGAAAGAATTCGCACCAGGGGATCAAGTGTTGCTGTACAGCTCAAGATTAAGGCTTTTTCCCGGTAAACTAAAATCAAGATGGTCCGGTCCATTCACGATCAAAGAAGTCCTGCCATATGGGGCCGTGACACTTGAAAACAAGGGAGGGGGTGACTACACAGTAAACGGCCATAGGCTCAAGCCATATTTAGCAAGTGAGAAGTACCAGATAGAGGAGGCGACCTCAGTCCGTCTCCTAGACACCAACACAGCCTAAACGGCTAAGAAAAGTCAAACTATGCGACTTAAAACAAATGCTCTTGGGAGGCACCCCAAGCTTATCTTTTTTATTTTGTAGTTTTTCTTTCTTTATTTTTCATTATCAAGAGCTTTATGGGTGTATTCGATAATCTAGATACAATTATTCATGATATCGAGGTGCCATAACGGGAAGAAAACCGAAGGAGCTGGCCGTTAAAGGGGTGAAATCCAAGTATAGGCCAGTTTGAAAGACCATACCCTCGGATATCGGGCCATGATCACGATCTAAGGCCGTTGTTGAAACACAAACTGGCTTGTACATCGGACTCATCCCGTGATGGTCACCCCGATAAAAGAATTCCCGTCCGGTAACACAATCCACAAGGCGACATTGGACTCGTATAACGGTCACATACCGATGTGACCCGAAGTACTCTTTATCCTCCTTGACCTAACTACCCTTGTATTTCTGAGATTCTGGTTGCCTCCTTTTGAGCTTTTATTACATAGAGACTGTGTAATTTAAGTTTTGGGGAGGGTCATGTATATAACCGTGCGTTTTGTCTTCTTATTTTCTATTTTCCATCATTGAGTCACATGCATAAGAAGCCCAAATTGTTTTGCATTTTAGCTGCATTTTAATCTTAGGATTGAGTCTAGATACATGCATTTAGGATTCATAGCAGCTACATAGAGTGTAAAGTGTAATGAATCCTTGTAAATAGTCATTTTTAAGTCATGAAGTCAATGCCGTAGTTCTTGTTTGTTTGATGCATTCAGAATTAGACCGAACTTAAGGCAGCACCACATTTGGAATTTATCTTGTAAAATTCAGTCTTGGCTAAGTGCATTGTGATTTGAACCATTTCCCTATTGAACTTGGACCGTTAATACTGAAAATCTAATTATCTTGTTCATACTTGTTATCAACTCATAGATTTCACTTGGACTTTTATCCCCTTTTACCACCCTTTTGCTAGTCCAAGTATCAGATCACACCCAAAACCTTAACCTTGCTTGAAACCATAAACACTTTTGTGAGCGAATGTGAGGCGTTTGCATAAATTTTCGAATCTTCTTAGGCAAAAAGTGTTGGGTTTAGGCTGACAAGGTTAGACTCTCATGTAGACGTTGCCTCATAACTCGAGTCAACACTAGGTTAGGTGGTTTAGAACTGGAACGGCTTGATACCGATATGATAGGCTGATATCTATGGGTAGACTAGGAAAGGTGGGTTCTGAAGGTTCATATGAGGAAGGAGAAGGAAAGAAAAAGGGAATTCACTGAGTCAGACGGGGACACGTATCAGGAGATGGTGGCAACAAATGAGGCTCAAAACAAAAAGAAGAAAAGACAATTCCAAAAGAAGCAAAGAAGGCCAAAACATCAAAGTCAAAACCGGCCAACAACACCAAATGTGAAACACAAGGAACGCCGACAAGGAGCCAAAAAGCCGAAACCGATCTCCAACAAAGAAGAAGTCCCCAAAAGATGACCAGGAAATGTAAAATCGAGGAGAAATAACGGGTATAAGGCGAAATGCCAAAGAAAAGGGTAGGCTAGGAAAGGACAGATTAGACTAGGGTAGAAAACGAAATAGGTGTTTGGGTAGATGAGAATTTATCCTTGTATGCATCCATTAGTTTTTACCCTTAGCATTTTGCATTGAGAAGATTCCCTTCATGAGTGATCCCATTTAAACACTTAACCTGTTCGCACTACGAGTTCATCTTTACCTCGTTACCTGACCCTGAACCAAGTGAGCTGATTGATAAGCATGAATAGGATCCACGCTTTAAATTTTGTAATGAATGTTAAAGGGAATTATGAATTTGAATGTGCCTCTAGGTTGAGATTGATATTGCTTGATGATGTGATGAATGTGGCTAAGTGATATGATTCTTGTCAGCCTCGACAAGAATTCTTCCAAGACCTTTCACTACAAGGGGTAACGTGATAATCCTAAGCTTCGGGTGGCTCGTGTAGACCCAACAAAAGGTATATTAAACCTGATGCCTGATACTATTTTAAACGATCCAAAGTAAGATAGGCGGTGGAACCTCCAAATGTAGTTTTGTGTAGAACCAATAGCAAGTATATTAAACTCACCACCTGATCTATTTCAACACAAGTCAACACCTTTTGGTTGATAGAATGGTCACACAAGAGACTGCGGAATGATTCTTGATATACCGGTTTGATATCTAAGATATTACACACTAAGAAATCGAAATGTTCACAAAGGAAAAAAGAGAATCACTCTCAAATGAAAAAGAAGATAAAAAGTTGGTTGTTATTTCTCAAAGGGGTTAAAAGAGTATTTATAGGAAATACTTTGTAGAAAACTAGACTAGAATGTGTTAAAAACAATGCAACATTAACTAAGGAAGACCAAAGACCTAAAATAAATGAGTTGAATGAGTTGAATGACTCTTGGATATATTCAGCGCATGTCTCCTTGGCTCCTTGACCCTTCAGCTGCATTCCCTTTCTTTGGTCGAAATACTTGCTTATATAATGGGCCTTATAAAGTTTGTGAATCAATTGCCTCATTAAAACCTTTTCTGGAAAACCCAATGGGAAAAACCAAGGAAAAGAAAAAAGAGTACAAATGATCACAACCCTTTATAAGCTTTTATAAGACTTCAGATTTATAAGGTTTATAAGACTTGCTTATAAAACCCATTTATAAGGCTTTATAAAGCTTGAATAAAAACCAAGGTGGTTTTGAATTCGTCTCCTTTCCAGCCCACACGAACTGGTTGAGTGATCATTTGATTAAGTAATCCTCCAATTCCTTCTCTGAATTTCTGAACCCTTGCACGAGTCATATGCTTGAGCTCGTCGTCACGTTTGAGCTCGGCATAATGTCCTTCTTTCTTGATGCTTTTGATATGTCTATATTTTGCATCATTTTATCATCCATTTAGTGTAAGTTTCTCATCATTTAGAAGTCCAATTAAGCATCATTGTGTTGCATTGCATCATTTAGAGTCCTAGAGTGTATTTCCATAGTCCTTGCATGTACTGGTGCATTTGGAGTCTTGATCAGGTAAAATGGATGCTATGGAGGCAACAATGGACTTGGAGAGGAATGGCACAGCACTTGGAAGAGCAAGAAGTTGCCAAAAAGATGGAGCAGAAGATTTTTGAAGTTGGTTCGGCGAGTTGGTTCGACGAAGCTCGCCGAACCACTTTTCCAGGGTGACCGTTCGACGACACCGTTCGACGAAGGCTGGCCGAACCAAACATCCAGGACGTCCGTTCGGTGAGACGGTTCGACGAAGGTCACCGAAACATTCCTCCAGGGGTTCGGTTCGACGTACCTGTTCGGCGAGTCACACCGAACCATATCCAGGCGCAAGAAGACGGATCAAAGCATTGAAGCCCGGTTCGACGACACCGTTCGACGAAGCTCGCCGAACCAAACGTCCAGGAGTTCGGTTCGTCTTGTTGGTTCGGTGAAGCTCGCCGAACCTTACCCAGACGAATCTTTTTTGTCTACTTTATGGGTCCCTCCTATAAATACTCTTTAGACATAATTTTTACCTTAACTTTTATTCTCTTTGTTCTTAGCTTAAACGTTTTGCCACTTTGAGAAAAAACCTTGTTTATGCTTTGAGTTTAATGCAATATCTCTTTTAGATTTCTTGTTTTATCTTTCTCTAATCATGTTTAACCTTTCCCCAATCTTTGATTTGATGGGTTTAAGTATGATTAGTGAGTAGTTCTATAGGAACTTGGGGATGGGTTAGATTTAGGGATTTCTAATTGTTCAATCTTGCAATCTAGGATAGATTCTTTCATTTCTCTTCTTATTAAGTAGTTCCTAATGCCAAATAGCTAATATTTGCTATTTTGGATCATAGGCATTTAATACACCCGCCAAGTGTTTGATGAAATGCTTGAACCAACTTAATAAGAGATTTACATTTCTAGCCTAAGACATTAGTTGCCTAGAGTGTTTATCATGCCATTTAGACTTGAAATTAATGCTTGTTGATTATCCTAATGCTAAAACATCATTAGTTCATTAGGGTGATTAAGAAAGGGATTAGTGCCACACATCATGGTTTAATCTTAATTAAGTGTTCTAGGCATAGAGTTAGCTTGATTAGTTGCTTAAATGATTGCAAGGTTGTCCATTTAGTTTCCCAAATCAATGATTCCATCCCTAGGTTTCGTTTTTAGTTCAATTGATAATCTTGATTAGTAGTAATTGCTTGATTAGTACTTGATTAGTCTTAATTAAGGCCTAGTTTCATATTATTGCTCTAGTAGTATCTCTTTTAGTTTGTATTTTGCTTTTAATTGTTGCTTGTGACTTGAATTTGCTAAATTAGCTTAGCTTAAACAAAACTTTGTATTCTTATTGTATCATCTCCCAAAATGGATTGATATCTCAAGTATTGAAATGATAAGAGCAATTGAGAAATTGCTTGCAAGAGATAAAATCTCTGGTTTCAATTTGGCGCCGTTGCCATATTGGGATTGATTGATCATTAAGATTTAAGTTTGGTTTGAGACTAAGTAATCCTTCTGTGTTTATTGACCATCTACTTTTCTAGATTTCAGTTTTCCTTGCATCCATTTGAGGTCACAAGGGGACAACTTCCAAGGCTTTCAAGAGATTGATCAGTTGGAAAGGGTTGCTAGGATTGCAAGAAGGGAAGCTGCAAGGATAGAGAGGTTGATAATGGAAGAACAACAAAGGGATCAAGCTCCTCCAATGAACATGGCGCAAGCACCAAGGGGGAATGGAAACCCCTTACATGCGCCAAGACAAGGAAGGACTATTGGGGCTGGAGATGCTCCAAATACACATCAAAATCGCTATGGCATTCAACCTCCACCGGTTCAAAACAATACCTTTGAAGTGAAGCCAGCTTTCATCTATATGGTTCAACAAGATAAGTTCCATGTGTTGTCAATGGAGGATCCTCTAGATCACTTGGACAACTTTGATAGAGTTTGTGGCTTATTCAAGATGAATGGTTTGAGTGAAGATGCCTTCAAACTAAGACTATTTCCCTTTTCTCTTGGGGATAGAGCAAGTCAATGGGAGAAAAACTTGCCTCAAGGTACTATCATCACTTGGGATGAATGCAAGAAAGCTTTCTTATCCAAGTTCTTCTCGAACTCAAGGACCGCCAAGTTGAGGAATGAAATCTCTAGCTTCACTCAAAGGAACAATGAGTCTTTCAATGAAGCATGGGAAAGATTCAAGGGCTACACAATGCAATGCCCTCATCATGGCTTCACACAAGAGTCTCTACTAAGCACCATCTATAGAGGTATCCTTCCAAAGATAAGAATGCTTCTTGATACCGCAAGTAATGATAACTTCTTAGGGAAAGAAGTAGAAGATGGATTGGAGCTTGTAGAGAATCTTGCCTTGAGTGATGGTAATTACAATGAAGACTATGATAGAGCTCCAAGGGGAGGTGATTATGATGCTCATAAGAAGGAAATGAAATCTCTACATGACAAGATGGACAAGCTCATGTCTTCTTTCCAAAGGCATGTACATTTTGTTGAAGAGAATGAAGAGGTTTGTGATGATCAAGTTGAGTACCAAGAGGGTCAAGAGGTTGTCAATTTCGTGGGAGGACAAGGAGGATACAACAACAACTACAACAACAACTATAAGGGAAATAACAACCTCTCTTATAAAAGTACTAATGTTGCTAACCCCCAAGACCAAGTCTACCCTCCACAAGCTACTCAAGGAAAGCCTTTTGTGCCCTACAACAATCAACAAAAAGGTTATGCACCAAGGTCTAACTACCAAGGAGGAAACCAAGGCAACTTTGGTGGGCAAAAGTTCAACCAAGGCAATGCTCCACCGGGTTTTAATCAAACTTCACAAGGTCCTCCACAAGATAATGTTCAGCTTATGCTTCAAAAAATCCTTCAAGGTCAAGCCAATAGTGATGCTAATATGGGGAAGAAGATTGCTGAAATTAACACAAGGATGGATTCTTCACTTAATGAGCTTGCTACTCAAATAGGAGGTCTTCTACAAAAGTTCAAGCAACTTGAGAAAGGCAAGGCTTCTAGCTCGAATTCTCAAGGTACTCTACCGGGAAAGTGTGAAGCAAATCCCAAAGAATACATCAATGTCATTACTTTGAGAAGTGGAAAGGAGTTGCCTCCAAGGACAAGTCCTTTGATCAATGAGGACATTGAAATTCAAGATGGGGAGGATAGCTTTGAAAAAGATCAAGATGCTATAACTTTTGATGATGTGTATATTGCAAAGAAGAGCAAGGAAGTGGTAAAGGAAAAGCCAAAGGAGGATGTGCACAAGAAGGAGTCAAGATTTGTTCCTCCACCTTACAAGCCTAAGCTTCCCTTCCCCGAGAGGTTTAAGAAACAATTGGTGGAGAAATACAAGGCTATGTTTGACAAGCAAATCAAGGACATTGAACTCAAGATGCCTTTGGTGGATGCCTTTATGATGATTCCTTAATATACTAAGTGTTTGAAAGATGTTGTGGCACAAAGAGCTAAGGATGTCCAAGGAGTCATGCTAGTTTCTCAAGAGTGTAGTGCTATAATCCAAAGCAAGGTGATACCAAAGAAGCTTGGAGACCCCGGTTCTTTCACTATACCATGCGCCCTAGGTCCTCTTGGTTTTGAGAATTGCTTATGTGATCTTGGAGCTAGTATCAACCTCATGCCTTATTCAATAGCTAAGAAGCTCGGTTTCACTAAGTACAAGGAGTGTGGCATTTCACTAATTCTTGCGGATAGGAGTGTGAGGATGCCAATTGGAGTTCTAGAAGACCTTCCTCTAAAGGTTAGCAATTTCATCATCCCAACTGATTTTATGGTGCTCAAGATGGATGAAGAGCCAAAAGATCCTTTGATTTTGGGGAGACCTTTCTTAGTCACAGCTGGTGCAATCATTAATGTGAAGCATGGGAAGATAGCTTTGCATCTAGGGAAGGGGGTTGAGCTGAAGTTTGACATAAAAGAGACCTTGAGGAAGCCAACTATTGATGGCCAAGTGTTCTACATTGAAACTATGGATGAGTTGGCCGATGAGTTACTAGAAGAGCTAGCTCAAGAAGACCATCTTAGTGTGGCTCTAACCAAACCACATGGAGAGGATGGCTACTTGGATGAGGAAACACAAGCATACATGCTCATGCTTGATTCACGCAAGGCACTAGGTGGGGAGGAAGGCTTTACAAGATTGGTAGCTTCATTTGAGGGTGAAGTGGAATTTGACCAAGACAAGGGGTCCATGAGGGTTGAGGGTTAAGTCAAGGAAAAGAGGAAAGGCTAGAGGAGCTTGAGGATAGCGAATTGGCTAAGGACCTTGATGAGGATTTGAGTGAACTTAAGGCTCCAAAGGTGGACCTCAAGCCACTTCCCATTGGACTAAGGTATGCTTTCTTAGGCCCTAACTCTACTTACCCCATAATTGTAAATGATTGCTTGAGTGATGATGAGCTCAACTCTCTCCTTAATGAGTTGAGAAAGTATAGGAGAGCTATTGGTTACTTTTTGAGTGATATCAAGGGCATATCTCCTATGCTTTGTACTCATAGGATTCACCTTGAAAATGAAAACACTTCCTCAATTGAACATCAAAGAAAATTAAACCCAAACCTTAAGGAAGTGGTGAAGAAGGAAATCTTAAAACTTTTGTAAGCTAATGTGATTTACCCTATTAGTGACAACACTTGGGTTTCTCCCGTGCATGTTGTTCCTAAGAAGGGGGGAATCACTGTGATTAAGAATGATAAGGATGAGCTAATACCAACTAGAACCATCACTGGCCATAGGATGTGTATTGATTACCGAAAACTTAATGCATCTACTAGAAAAGATCATTTCCCTCTTCCTTTTATTGATCAAATACTTGAGAGATTGGCTAACCATCCCTTCTATTGTTTCCTTGATGGATATAGTGGGTTCTTCCAAATACCCATTCATCCTAATGATCAAGAGAAGACTACTTTCACATGCCCTTATGATACCTTTGCATATCGAAGGATGCCATTTGGGTTATGTAATGCTCCAACCACCTTTCAAAGGTGCATGATGAGTATCTTCTCCGATCTTATTGAGGGAATGGTAGAGGTGTTTATGGATGACTTTTCTGTGTATGGTGCCTCTTTTTCTGCTTTTCTTTCTAATCTTTGCAGGGTTTTACAAAGATGTGAAGAGTCTCACTTGGTGCTTAATTGGGAAAAGTGTCACTTCATGGTCAATCAAGGGATTGTGTTGGGTCATAAGATTTCCGAAGATGGTATAGAAGTGGACAAGGCCAAGATAGATGTCATGATCAACTTGGCGCCACCATCAAATGTGAAAGGCATAAGGAGTTTCCTTGGGCATGCTGGGTTTTATAGGAGGTTCATAAAGGACTTCTCAAAGATTGCTAGGCCTTTGACAAGACTCCTTTGCAAGGAGGTGGATTTTCAGTTTGATGAAGAGTGCTTGCAAGCCTTTGAGACAATCAAGAAAGCACTTGTGAGTGCTCCTATTGTGCAATCACCGGATTGGAGTTTACCATTTGAGATCATGACTGATGCTAGTGACTATGCTGTGGGAGCTGTTCTTGGGCAAAGGAAAGACAAGAAGCTTCATGTGATCTATTATGCAAGTAGGACACTTGATGAAGCTCAAACCAAGTATGCTACAACTGAAAAAGAACTCTTGGCTGTGGTGTTTGCTTTTGAGAAGTTTAGATCTTATTTGGTGGGTTCAAAGGTGATAGTGTACACAGATCATGCTGCTTTGCGCCATATCTATGCCAAGAAGGAGACCAAGCCAAGGCTCCTTAGATGGATTTTGCTTCTTCAAGAGTTTGACATGGAGATAGTTGACAAGAAGGGTGTAGAGAATGGTGTAGCTGATAATTTGTCAAGGATGAGGATTGAGGATGCTTTGTCAATCAATGATTCCTTACCGGAAGAGCAAATTATGATGATCAAGAGTGTTGCTAGTGCACATGGAGTTGGCAAGAAGCTTCAAGAGATTCAAGGTATAGAGGCAAAGAGTGAGCCTTGGTATGCTGATTTTGTTAACTACTTGGTGTGCAAAGAAGAACCAACACATCTCAACAATTATCATAAGAAGAAGTTTATGAGAGATGTGTCACACTTCTATTGGGATGAGCCTTACCTCTACAAGAGATGTGCTGATGGGATTTATAGGAGATGCTTGGCACAAGAAGAGGTTGAGAGTGTGATTTTTCATTGCCATGGGTCTAAGTATGGAGGGCATTTCGCCACATTCAAGACAGCTACAAAGGTGCTTCAAAGTGGGTTATGGTGGCCTACATTGTTCAAGGATACTCATGAGTTCATCAAAAGATGTGAGCCTTGTCAAAGGAAGGGGAACATAAGCAAGAGAGATGAGATGCCCCAAAACCCTATCTTGGAAGTAGAATTGTTTGATGTTTGGGGCATAGACTTCATGGGACCTTTCCCATCTTCTTATGGGAACCAATACATCTTAGTGGCTGTTGATTATGTCTCAAAGTGGGTTGAAGCCATTGCAAGCCCTACTAATGACTCCAAGGTCGTGGTTAAGATGTTCAAGAGCATAATCTTCCCAAGGTTTGGTGTGCCAAAAGTTGTGATTAGTGATGGGGGAAGTCATTTCATCAACAAGGTCTTTGAAGGGTTATTAAACAAGCATGGTGTCAAGCATAAGGTAGCCACCCCTTACCACCCTCAAACTAGTGGTCAAGTGGAAGTCTCAAACCGTGAGATCAAGACTATTCTTGAGAAAACTGTGGGTATAACAAGAAAGGATTGGTCAATCAAGCTTGATGATGCTTTGTGGGCTTATAGGACAGCTTTCAAGACACCAATTGGGAGGTCTCCTTTTAACCTTGTGTATGGAAAATCTTGTCATCTACCAGTAGAGATTGAACACAAGGCTTTGTGGGCTGTGAAGCTTCTCAACTATAACATAAAAACTGCCCAAGAAAAGAGATTGGTTCAACTCCAAGAGCTTGAGGAGTTTATGCTTGAGTCTTATGAAAGCTCAAGAATCTACAAGGAGAGGACCAAAGCTTTTCATGACAAGAGGATTGTGAAGAAGGAGCTAAGTGTTGTTGACAAAGTTCTTCTCTACAATTCAAGATTGAAGTTGTTCCCGGGTAAGCTCAAGTCAAGGTGGGGATGACCTTTTGAGATTCAAAAAGTGTTGCCTTATGGAGCCATCACCTTGATTGGAAAGAATGGGGAGAGTTTCACGGTCAACGGTCATAGGGTCAAGCCATACTTGGTGAATGAGTCTAAGGAAGAGGCAAGCTCAATTCCTCTTCAAGATCCCCCTCTAGCCTAAAAAGGTTTGAAAAGTCGAGCTAATGACGTTAAACAAGCGCATTTGGGAGGCATTCCCATGGTTATCCTTGTATATATTCTTGATTTAGTTATATGATTATGTTTCTTTGAGTTTTTGAAAGTTTTAGGTTGAATATGGGGGACTTAGATTTGAAGAAAAGGTGTGGATGAATTTTTAAAAGAGTTTCGGCGAAGTGGTTCGGCGAAACACGCCGAACCAAAACTCCAGGGTGACGGTTCGACGTACTGGTTCGGTGAAAGGAGGCCGAACCACTTTCCCAGGGTGACCGTTCGACGAGTTGGTTCGGTGAAGGACGCCGAAATATTTTTCCAGGAGTTCGGTTCGGTGAACCAGTTCGACGAAACACGCCGAACCAAATCTCCAGGGTGACGGTTCGACGAACTGGTTCGGTAAAGCTCGTCGAACCGTTCCCAAAAATCAGGTTTGCTTGACTTTTCTTCCTTCCTTTGACCGGTTTAATGTTGACCTCTCCCACTTATATTGAACCGATTTTAGAGGATTAAAACCTTCTTCTTCCCCATATCTCTCATTCACCACGAAAATTTCCCATTGCATAAAGATAAGAACTTGTTTTTCTCTTTTCTCTTTCAATTCTTCATCAAATTCTTTGTTTCCAAGTGCATTATTTCCGAAATTGTTGGTCACTCTTGATTCCTTAGTGAATTTTGACCATACCTTTGCGTGGAACCAAGGTTTGTCTTCTCATCCTCTCTTTTAATCTTTGATTTCTCCTAGAGAATGAATTGGAATTTAGGATTGATAGAAGGACTTTGAATGAGTTGATTGAGCTGGGTATAGTTGGATATTGTTATGGGTGATGATTGTTGAAGTTTTTCAAGGAATTACATGGGAAAATTTTGGTTTTTGAACAATTTTTCTTTAGGATTTTGAAAAGTAGCGAAAATTCAAGTTTTAACCTAATTGTTGTTCAAAAATTTGAAATTTGGTTTCTTTAAACTTGTTTTCCCATGTTATATAAGTAATTAAGCTAGAATCCTTTTGAATTTTAATTTATTAACACTTAGAGGATGCTTAATTTGAATAATTCCTTGTTAAAATTCTTTGAATGCTAAGAGAGAAATTTTAAAAGGGATTATTTCTTACTTTTATTTAAATTGCCATTGAGTTTTAATTCTTGAAGCCTCCATGGAATTTTTATGATTACATGCTTGTTGCTTTCAAGAATTCTAAATTCAAAATGTACTCACTCTTCTCCAAGATTTTTCATTTTTATAGGAGATATTGGGAGAACAAGGAGTGAGGCTAGCAAGAAGCAAGGCAAGAGGCCTGTGGAAGTGGAAGAAGAAGATCCCGAGGAGAGTCCACCGGTCAAAAGGAAGTTGTCCCAAAAGAGTGACATTAGAAGGGAGAAAGCAAGAGCAAGGCGAGCCGAGAAAGCCGTGGCCACTCCTCCAATACCCTCGGAGGTGTACAAGGCCCTTATGGAAAGACCTTTTAGGGGAACCAAGTACCCGGATCATGAACTGCTAGAAGAGTTGGGTCTCTTGGAGGATGTGGCAGCGATTTTTCGAAATTTGGGATGCACAAGGTGGTTCAACAACTCGTACCCGAGCTACCAAGAGGAGACTTGCCAATTCCTCTCTACTTTGAAGGTGGTGACTTCAAGTTCGGAAGGGTTTGATAAAGTAAAGGATGGCTTTGGTTTCATCAAATTCCTGGTTAGAAACAAGCCCTACAAGATGAGCTTCAAGAAGCTAAGTGAGGTACTTGGATTTGTGAGGGTACCGGTCCGGGATCCCACTTGGATGTTAGGAAGAGCGAGTTGGAAAAGCTGTGGAAGTTTGTTGCTAATGGGGGTTACAAGCCTGGGAGAGTAAGGAACACCATGATCCGGCATCCCGCTATTCGCTATGCTCACAAGGTGCTAGCTCACACCTTCTTTGCTAAGAAGGAAACCGTGATTGTCACTTCCGAAGAATGGAAAATGCTTGATGCTGGGCTTAAGGACATCATCCGCTACTGTCATGACAACATCCTAATGAGAGGAGATGTTACGGGGAATGGTATGGTGCAGCTTTGGGTGGCTCATGCAGCAAGTTACTATGCTCGGGCAACTAGCAAGAAGGACCGCTTGATCCCACTCGCCATTGGAGGTATGATCACTCCGATCCTAGAGGAAGTTGGTATCAACTTGGGAGAACCATCAGCCGAGAGAGAGTTTAAAGATTCCTCCTACCTCCTTAAGGGTCAGTTCTTGATTAAGGAAGGAAGTGGCTACCGGTACAAGTTCAATGTGGAAAAGCTCAAGGAGGCTACAATCCGGCTTCCTTGCATTCACTTCACTAGCCTAAGGGAGAGGTCAAACGCTACCTTCACTCCATCCGACGAAGAGCTGGGCGACATAGAGACCTTCCCGATGGGTTCAAGAGACACTTCCCACCAGCCTTATCAAGCTCCCCCGGTCTATGGTAGCGATAGGTACGACTTTGTACCTTATGAAGCAACCAACCAAGGAGAGACTTCTAGACAAGCTCACCAACACATCAAGCTTCTCCAAAGATGGAACAAATGGCAAGACAAGACCATAAGGAAGCTTGTGAAAACGGTGAAGGGTTTAAAAGGGCAAATCAAGGAGCTAAAGGCTAAGGTTGGGGGAGCTTCTTCCCAAAGGCATGGAGAGATGCAACATGAGGATGAGGAAATGCAACAAGAGGATGATGAAGCGGATAGCACAATGGCAAGGAGGCGCCATTCTTTCCAAGGAACCCAAAGTGCACCAAGCCATGAGGATGAGCCACGCCCCTCTTGCTATGAGACAAGAAGGCGTGAGAAGAGAGTCATGCGATCCCCCACTCCTCAATCCAGCAATCCATCCTACTCCATGGACTCCTACTCCTCCTTCTCCATGCGTTTTTGATCAAGGTACCACACCAATCATTGTAAATACCATCTAGTCTTTTATTTTTGCATATTGAAATCTTCTCCAAGCTTGGATTACACAAGAGACTGTGTAATTTAAGTTTGGGGGAGTATGGTGTATTTGATTTTGTGTTTTGTGATCTTATTTTTCTTTCTCATGCATTCTTGAGTCTCATGCATTCTTGAGTCTCATGCATACATCTATGGCATATAAAAAAAAACAAAAAAAATTGGAAAAATTTCGAAAATTTCAAAAAAATAGCATGTATTTGCATTTGCATTTGTCACATAAGTAGGATTGAGTCTAGCTTTCATATAGGATTGCATTCTTTCATAGGGGACAATGATGATTTTTCCTTGTAAGGTGTTTAACTCATGAATTAGTTCAAGGCCCTAGTTAGTAGTTGTTTGATGCTTTGTGTGCGAATTTTGAAAGTTAAAGTTGAACCCTACTTGGACCTTACCATTTGAATTTCAACTTTTAATTGAAGCAAGCTTTGAATAGAAACCAACTCTCTTGAACTTGAACTTAAATTGAACAAGTAATTATCATGGTTATGCATTGCTAGAGAACTTGTGGATACCATATACATATTTGAGTTATCTTCTTTCCTTTTACCACTCTTGTTAACCCAAATAGCCGACTCTCATCTTTAGATCGGTTGAAAACGAACTCCCTAACTAAGCTTCCTTTGAAACCTCTTCCTTATTGAGTGCATTAGGCCTTTTTCTTCTTGTGAACTTAGCAAAAAGTGTTTAGTTTAGAGCGACAAGGATAGGCTTCCATGTAGCTAGCTCGAAAACAATGAGCTAGATGATAGGATAGGATTCTTGGGTGGGGATTTTGGCTTCATATTCGATGTGGAACAAGTAAAGTGGGCGAAGTTGAGATGGTGAAAGGGGGAAAACGAAAATATTTTGGAACAAGTGTTGGAATTGTGTATTATGCTCTAAGTGTTAAGAAAAGAAAAGAAATCCTCTAGAAATGAAAAGTAAAAGAGCCAAGAAAAAGAAAAAAATATGGCTAAGATAAAATAAGAAAGAGGATAGCAATTTGTGAATGAAAAGAGAAAGAGCTTTAAGTAAAAGTGTGCCAACACTTGTGGTTGTAGAAGAAATTTTCCCCAAATGCTTAAAAGAGAAAAGGAGAATGTGGTTTGAGCTTATGGGATTGGCGAATTGCCTTGTAATGGGTAGCTTAGGTTGGACTTGGTGAGTGAGCTTAAACAAAAATGAGAGTGAAGACAATTGTGTTACAAAGGGTAGATGGAAGTTTGTCCTTGTATGCATAGGTTGCTTTTTACTCTTAGCATTTTGCCAAAGTTCACTTGTTCATTGAGAGATCCCTTGCATTGGAACCCCATGAAGTTGAGATCATTTTTATCTCAAAACCTTACCCAAAAACCAAACAAGTTCGCTACAATTGTATGATTCATGATCCATGGTTACCATTAATGAATGTTAAAGAGTTGGTGAAAATGAATGCTTGTGTAGGTTAAGGCTTGGGTTCACTTGAATGAGTATGGGTATGACTAGACCTTTTGGAGTAGAAATTTGCATAAAGAGCATCCTAGAACTACTAACTAGGACCATTGAATTGATTCATTTGCTTATCACCTTTGGATTTGAGTCCCCACCTTCAAACCTCTCTCCTTAGCTTGTGTTTCATTTGCTTGGGGACAAGCAAAAGGCAAGTTTGGGGGAGTTGATATGTCTATATTTTGCATCATTTTAGCATCCATTTAGTGTAAGTTTCTCATCATTTAGAAGTCCAATTAAGCATCATTGTGTTGCATTGTATCATTTAGAGTCCTAGAGTGTATTTGCATAGTCCTTGCATGTATTGGTGCATTTGGAGTCTTGATCAGGTAAAATGGATGCTATGGAGGCAACAATGGACTTGGAGAGGGATGGCACATCACTTGGAAGAGCAAGATGTTGCCAAAAAGATGGAGCAGAAGATTTCTGAAGTTGGTTCGGCGAGTTGGTTCGTCGAAGCTTGCCGAACCACTTTTTCAGGGTGACCGTTCGTCGTTTCCGTTCGATGAAGGCTGGCCGAACCAAACATCCAGGACGTCCGTTCGGCGAGACGGTTCGACGAAGGTCACCGAAACATTCCTCCAGGGGTTCGGTTTGACGTACCTGTTCGGCGAGTCACACCGAACCATATCCAGACGCAAGAAGACGGATCAAAGCATTGAAGCCCGGTTCGACGACACCGTTCGACGAAGCTCGCCGAACCAAACGTCCATGAGTTCGGTTCGACGTGTTGGTTCGGTGAAGCTCGCCGAACCTTACCCAGACGAATCTTTTTTGTCTACTTTATGGGTCCCTCCTATAAATACTCTTTAGACCTAATTTTTACCTTAACTTTTATTCTCTTTGTTCTTAGCTTAAACTTTTTGCCACTTTGAGAAAAAACCTTGTTTATGCTTTGAATCTTTGAGTTTAATGCAATATCTCTTTTAGATTTCTTGTTTTATCTTTCTCTAATCATGTTTAACCTTTCCCTAATCTTTGATTTGATGGGTTTAAGTATGATTAGTGAGTAGTTCTTTAGGAACTTGGGGATGGGTTAGATTTAGGGATTTCTAATGGTTCAATCTTGCAATCTAGGATAGATTCTTTCATTTCTCTTCTTATTAAGTAGTTCCTAATGCCAAGTAGCCAATCTTTGCTATTTTGGATCATAGGCATTTCATCCACCCACCAAGTGTTTGATGAAATGCTTGAACCAACTTAATAAGAGATTTACATTTATAGCCTAAGACATTAGTTGCCTAGAGTGTTTATCATGCCATTTAGACTTGAAATTAATACTTGTTGATTATCCTAATGCTAGAACATCATTAGTTTATTAGAGTGATTAAGAAAGGGATTAGTGTCACACATCATGGTTTAATTTTAATTAAGTGTTCTAGGCATAGAGTTAGCTTGATTAGTTGCTTAAATGATTGCAAGGTTGTCCATTTAGTTTCCCAAATCAATGATTCCATCCCTAGGTTTCGTTTTTAGTCAATTGATAATCTTGATTAGTAGTAATTGCTTGATGAGTACTTGATTAGTCTTAATTAAGGCCTAGTTTCATATTATTGCTCTAGTAGTATCTCTTTTAGTTTGTATTTTGCTTTTAATTGTTGCTTGTGACTTGAATTTGCCAAATTAGCTTAGATTAAACAAAACTTTGTATTCTTATTGAATCATCTCCCAAAATGGATTGATATCGCAAGTATTGCAATGATATGAGCAATTGAGAAATTGTTTGCAAGAGATAAAAACTCTTGTTTCAATTTGGCGCCGTTGTCATATTGGGATTGATTGATCATTAAGATTTGAGTTTGGTTTGAGACTAAGTAATCCTTTTGTGTTTATTTATCTGCAACAAAAGAAACTAAGTCGGAAACATAGAAACTTGAACTCACGTTATGCTTACCTTGCAAGTCATTCTGATTGGCATTGTCACTGATTTTCTCCAAGACTTTGAATGGACCATTGATCCTTGGCATCAGTTTTGGTTTCTTTTGGTCTAGAACATGATCATTCCTCATTTGAACTGAAATCAAATCACCAGGTTCAAAGATTAATCTGCAACACCTTTTACTTGCTTGGTTTTTGTATTGCTTGTTTCCTCTAAGCTCCAGCGACTCATAGTCACGATGAACAACAAAATCCATTAACCACAAATGTAGCCAAGTCTTTGATGTTTGGCCTTTCATGTCTTCAGCTTTTATAACCTGTGCACACACAACATAGACTAGAAATACGAAATTATATGTGCAACAGGTAGTTCCTTTCAAAGCAAATAACTTTCCTTCACTTAGAATATCTAAAACAAGTTTCAAATATTCAGCATGTTCATCTAAGTGTTTGCTATAGACCATAATGTCATTCAAATAGTCAACAACAACAATTCCAGTGAATGGACTCAAAACATGACTCAAAAACCTCATCAAATTGCCAGAAACATTAGCTAAGTCAAACGACATTGCTAACCATTCAAGTAAACCATGTTTTGCTTTAAAAACATTTTTCCACTCATAACTCTTTTTCATTCGAGCCTTATGATAACCATTCCTGAAATTAATCTTAGAAATCACACATGAACCATGCAACTTATCAAGCATGTCATCAAATAGAAAACAATTTGGCATAAAATGTTTTTCAGATTTAGACTTTTCACAAGATTGGATTATGCTATCAAAAACAGGTTTTGAAACTCAAATCTCTTTCGTATTTTTCAAACCAAATCGTTATTCCTCTTGAGAATAAACGAGGACAAACAAACAAGGCCCTGTCCTAACCAAATCAATTTCCTTACAGTGCTTGACTTAGGAACTGGTTCTTGCACAAAGATGGTCTGCTGTTCCACGTCACTAATCAATGACACACTTCTTTTTGCTTCTTCTGGTAAGTTCTCTTCTTGGACCTGTGAAACAGAAATATTGCTACTCGGTTTCACTGGTTCTAAACAAGTAGGTTCTTCACAAGTCTTTTTATTTTCAAGCACAAAATCAGTTTGCGAAAAGGAAAGAGAACACCTGGCTTTCAAGGATCTTTTGTGAAAGGTGTGATGCTTGTTGATGGATCTGCAATCTTTGTACATCTTCCAAGTTCCATCCTTCTCAAGAACTAGCAAAATAAGATCAACACATGGACTCATGCTCTCTTTGATGTACCCTTTCATCACTAGCTCACTAACTCGCCTTTGTAACTCTTTTGTTTCCTCTGGAAAGATTTCATTGAAAACCTGCAAAAGAGAAGTAACTTTCCTCGGCAGCACCGGTTCAAAGTTAGTTAAACTCATAAGAGATTTAAATAAAATCACAAGCTGTTTAGAGAAAAGAACTCTCTTATCCTCACAAGATCTCACAAAGAAATTAGAATTTCTCACGTGTTTACTCTCAAAGGCCTTTTCCTGGATTTTCCTCAAACTCTCACTCTCCTTTTGGTGATAAATGTATGGGGGTTCACTCAAAGCTTCTTTTATCTCCTTTTGTTTCAGTAGAAACTGATCTTGATAAACCTCCTGTGGTTTCAATGGAACAAGAGTAATGCTTCTGCCTTTGTATCCAAACGTATGCTTACTGCAAATATCATCATGTTGCACTCTGCAACTGAATCTCCAAGGCCTCCCCAACATTATATGACCAGTCTGCATTGGTACTATATCGCACATCACCTCGCCTTCATATTCTCCTATGCAAAACGAAATATGCGCCTGCCTTGTATCCTTCACTTCACCATAAACATTCAACCATTGTAGTTTGTGTGGTTTTGGATGCTTCTCAGGTTGGAAACTCAATTTCTCCTCCAAAGTAGTGCTTGCCACGCTTGCACAACTCTCTCCATCAATGATCAGACAACACTCCATATTCTGATCATTGCATCTAGTAAGAAACAGATTCTCAGACTGCACACTTTCTTCTTCTTGTACGCTCAATGATCTCTTTGCAACCAACAAATCTTCTTTGGCAGAAAACTCCATACAATCTGATAGCTTAGAATCAGTAACTACTTCTTTTTCCTTAGTGTTGTTTTCAGCTTTATCCTCAAGCACCATGGGCACTTCATTTGCAATTTGCTTCCCGCCATGACACATAAAGGATTCATTAGCACAATAATCTGAAGTAGAAGTTTTACCTTTGGTTCCTTGGCTGATGGATAATGGTTTGTCAGCTTTTGGCTTTGGAATAGCTTGCTCCTCCTTGAAACAAGTCTGCTTGATGGCAAAGGAACTTGATTCACAAGTCTGCTGCATATTTTCAGAAGTCTGCTCTTGACTTGATGCATCATTTCCTAAGTATGGGAGTGTGGTCGTGCTCTTTCTCTGGTTGTTCAACATAGCCAAGAATGCCTTTTGCCACCGCTTTTCCATATCATCAAGATGCTTTTCTCTACCCAACCGCTCCTGATCCAATCTAGCTTGCCTAAAACTTCTTTGATCATCGTGGTTGTAGTAGTCACGATCTGCATCATCTCTGGCTGGTTTAGGTCGTTCTCTACTTCTCCCTTTTGGATATGCTTCTGGATCTGTTTTTCTTTCCAAAGAGGGACTCTTCAACTTAAAAACATCTAAGTTTGGTGAAAGAAGTTGCATCTTCTTCCTTTGGAGCTTGCACAACGGTTTTCATCCTCCAGAACCGTTGTATTCTTCTTCGTCTTCGTGGATAGAGGTCCGTTGATCGTGCTGGAAGAAGTCGAATGAGATGGATCATTGACTTAACTTGACTTGGTTGGAGTCTTGTCTAGTCTCGCCGTCTTTGATGCAATAACAATATGCTGCGGTTGGAGTCTTTAGAACGTGTTCATGCCCTTGAATGAAGAAGGAAGCTTAAAAGGCTTGACACAGGTTGAAGGAGATCCGGTTTGGTGAAGTTCTGGATGGAGAACGTCGCAGAGGAAGGCCGGCCGCGCGACGGATTGTTGCGGCCGCGGCCAGGCACGTCTTCTCTGCGCCATATTGGCTCATGGTGCGGCCAGGCTCCTTCTGGCCGGCCCACGGGCAGTTCGTCGCCCGGTGAGTGTTCTTCGAAACTCCTTCTTCATATTTTTGGTCTTTTTGGTTTTTCTGATTTTTTTTTGTGTGCTTTTTTTGGTTTTCTGATTTTTTTGGCTTTTGTGTCGTTTATGAAACTGTAAATAAGAAGAAACTAAAACTAAAAGTGAGTATTAGAAACCTAATAGGTTGCCTCCCATTCAGCGCTTTTGTTTAGAGTCTTTTAGCTAGACTTGTATGGATTAAGATGTGATGAGCATCAACTAAAGAATAACGTGGTTCCTTTAATCTCTACGCACTTGTCACTCGACGCTTGAGACATCATGGAAGACGCTCATTAATCAAAAGAAACAAGCCTTTACTCCTCGTCTCGAATGGTTCCTGCAAAGTCAAAGAAGCGAAACGAAATTAAAGAAAATGTCTTAGAACTGGATTTTCTTACCTTTGATTCTGCAGCTAGATCAATAACACTCCACGGCAACGGCGCCAAAAACTTGAAGCGTGGGATTTAGAGCTTCGGTTTTTCAAGTTTTAAATTTATAAACCCTAATGCCTGCAAGTGCACAGATGTGCATTGTAGTGCAGAATCAGTGACGGTTAGAAAACGTTCATAAGACAAGAAGGGGGGTTTGGAGAAGGGTGTTTCGCGGACGGTGGCTATTGAATGCAGGAATCGTGAAGCAAGTTTATATAGGGCTGGTTTTCAATCAACCCTATATACGGAAGAAAATAATAACAAACATGCAAACAAAGCGTTGTGTTCTTCAGGTAATCTCCGGGGTACTAGGCGGTTTTCTCTAAACTGATTCACTGGTTTTAACTACCTAACTCTGACAAAGCAAGATCGATCTATGAATGCCTATTCCGCAGGTACACTATCGTATCATGCGTCCTAAACAAACACGCAATAAGATCGAGACAATAAACATTCAGACACCTTTCTGAATACGAATAAGCGCCCCAGGAATGATGTGATATACCCTACTATGGTCTGGATCCGAGATTCATGACGTTAGCCGCTCTCGAAATCCTGCGATCAGAATTCTAGTTCTTTACGCTACACTACAAGAAAACAGGGTAATTTCCGACGGAAGTTCTGACGGATACTCTTCCGTCGGAAATTTTCGACGGAATTACGATCATATTGTGACAAAAGAAAAGACCGTCGGAAATCCGTCGAAAATTTCCGACGGAATCATATCCGTCGGAAATTCGTAAGAAATTTCCGACGGATTTTCGATGAAAAATATTCGTTGGTTATTTCCGACGGATTTCCGACGGAATTAGGACCATATTGTGACAAAAGAACATACCGTCGGAAATCCGTCGGAAATTAATTTCATTAATTCTTTTATCTTTAATCTTTCATACCCTAAACCACATTTTAATAGATGCCGTCGGAAATCCGTCGGAAATTTCCGACGGATTTCCGACGGATATGTATATAAAAATAATTTTACACGTTTACAAAGCGTTTTATAAGTATTCGGACATATCCGTCGGAAATTTCCGACGGATTTCCGACGGCATCTATTAAAATGTGGTTTAGGGTATGAAATTTTAACTCTAATTTTGTTTAAATCATATAATAACTTTATCTAATGTATAACAATTGTGCAATCTTATCTAAATTTAATCTAATACACATTTATTGGTGTTTAGACAAAAATTTGAAATATGGTTAAGGAGTTAGTAGAAGTAGTATAAGTGTTAGTATATAGTAATAGAAAAGTTTTGTAAAATTATATGTTTGATTGTGAAAATATTAAAACAATTAGAAAATCGTATTGTTACAAGAATCAACTTATTTTGTGAATGTAACATGTTTAGTATTGGTTGATTAACAAAATTTGAAAGGTTGAAACCCTAAACCCCAAATATACCCTAAATCCGTCGGAAATCTGTCGGAATGTTTGATCCGTCGGAAAACCGTCGGAAATGTTACGATCCGTGTGATCGTCGACTAACCAATAGAAACGCATGCAACAAATAATGATATTTTTTAATCCGTCGGAAATCCGTCGGAAATTTCCGACGGATTTCCGACGGATTTCGTGTTTTTCGAGAAGGCGCGTACTTTGACCGCGTAAATGAAATTATTATTTAGAATCCGACGGATTTCCGACGGATTGCGTCCGTCGGAAATCTTTAATTATTAACCGAAAACCCTTTCCTTTTTTCCCATTTCTTCTTCTTCTCTTCTCTCTCTTCCGTGAATCTCCGCCGATTCTCTCCAAAAAATCGCCGGAATCTCGACCTCCACCAACCTAGAACCGCCGGAATCTTGTGTTCTTCAACTCCATAGCATGGATAACTCGTAAGTCTTCTTTTATCCTTTGATTTTGAAGGTTTTTTTTTAATTTTAAAGTTTTTCTTAGATTTTTCATTGTAGATAGTGTTAGGTGGTTAGAAATTATGATTGAAATGAGATTGTTATATGTTAGGTGATGTTTGAAGGTTAGAAATTAGAATTTTTAGTTGTGAATCGAATTTTAGAGGGTTAGGAATTAGGTTTTTTAGATTTGAGTTTTTAAATCAATTTTGTGTATCAAATAGATTTTTTTTTCTTGTTTAGATTAGGTTTCTTACAAATATGTTTTTTCTTAGATTTTGAAATAATGATAGTTTTTTAAAAAACTTTAATGATAATTTTTAAATTAAATTACAATTTTTAATTTTATAAATAGTGTGTTTGGTTAAATTGTTTACAACAATTTCTTTTTTGTTTCACATTTGTTTCATAAGTAGTGTGTTTTTTAATTTTATTTTAAAACAATTTCCATATATTATTTTTATTTTCATAAATTTTAATGTTAATTATATTTTTTATTTAAATAATTTTTTATATAAATTTTTTTTATTTCCGAAATTAAAATCCGTCGGAAATCCGTCGGAAACAGTTCCGTCGGAAATCCGTCGGAAACAGTTCCGTCGGAAATCCGTCGGAAACAGTTCCGTCGGAAATCCGTCGGAAATTCGTCGAAAACAAATCCGTCGGAAACAGTTTCGTCGGAAATCCATCGGTCTATTTCCATCGGTAATCTGTCGGAAACTTCTTACGGATTACCGACGACTATTATCCGTCGGAAATTTCCGACGGATTTCCGACAACGACAATATTTCCGACGAACTGTAACCGACGAACCATTTTCGTCGGAAATCCGTCGGAAACAGCCATTTCCGACGGATTTCCGACGAAAACGGCCGTCGGATTTAAGCTTCTCTCTTGTAGTGCTAGACTCATGCAATAAGAACAAGTATGGTGAGAAAGAAAACCCTAATATGACTAAGGAGTTGATAAGCCACTTATTCAAATCAAGAGATCGAGAACAAGACAATTAAACAAAAGAGATTCGATGATGATCTCAACCAACTTATATACTCATATATTTCGCATATTTAACACTCATTTAGGTAGATTTTCATGCACTTTTGCACTCATACTTAGAGTTATTGTAGTTTTTTGTCCCATTTTAGGTTTTAGGACATGTTGCATTAGCATTTGCATATTTCTTGCATATTTGCATCATATTCAGGTTTTTTTAGTGTATTGGAGCTGTGGACGATGCGTGGACGTGCCGAGGTTCGAAGGAAAGCTTGTGGACACTTGGAGGAGTTCGGACAAGCATACATGCTCTGAGATCGAGGGGAAGATCGAGCGAAGCAGGTCGTTCTAGACGAGTTCGACCGGGGGATCGAGGCACTGAGACCGTTTCAAGGAAGAAGAACGGGACTTAGATCGACCAACACAGTCGTGCGACTCTACGGACCCAAAGAGGCTATCAGGAGGAACAGGGTGAAGATCGAGACTGAAGATCGATCCAGATCGAAACGACCCGATGATCGAGCAAGAGGGTCGATTTCTGAGTTAAAATGACCCGACGATCGAGCAAGAGAACCCATTCCCAGTCTAAGATCGGACAAGAAATCGACGACTCAGCTCGATCTCTTCTCTCCAGTCGCGCCTCCTTATCCGCCAGCTCACGTTTTGTCTTCTTGTGAGGGGACCATTCCTTCTTTACTATAAATAGCTAAAACCCTTATTATTGGGGATATCTTATCTTTATGCTTTTTGCCTTCTTCCTCTTTTGTTCTTGCCACCATTGTTAAGGTTTTAAGCTTTTGTAATCGCAGTTTGATATTTTTATAAAGAAGAACTTGTCTTTTTAAACTTAATCTTCTTTCTGTTTAACGTTAATCATGTTTAACATTTCAAATCTAATGATTATGGAGTGTTTGATTATGATTAGCGAGTAGTATCTTTAAGGTTTGAGGCCGAGAGGTTTAGGGAGGTTTAAGGGTTAAGATCTAGAGGTTTAGCATGTTTATAACCCTTAACTCTTCTTGGTTTGGAGTGATTAAAGCCAAAGACTCTCGATGGAGGTCTTTGAGTCCACAGAGATTTCCTACCTCATGAGGGCTTAGGAATCTCATAAACCCATCCAAGAAACTATCTCCTTTTAAGCCACGACGGTGGAGATCATGGTTTAGTTAAGCCAAGATTAAGAAAGGCTCTCTCTTGCTCATCAACCGATCCTTTCCACCAAACACCATGTGTTCGGAGGGAAAGGTTTGATGAAGGTTCGGAACCACTAACCGTGGAATGATCTATAATCCTTTCTTAGGCTTAGAGTTAGCTCAATATTTGTGTCGATTTACTTTTGTCTAGACCCAAGATCCGACCTTGAATCTCCCATCATCTAAACCCTCGGCCATGAATCTCTCTTTCATATTTGATAAACCAAGAACCAATATTTAATTGCTTAAGTTGCTAGAGATCTTTATATTTGCACTTGTAGTTTTAAATCTTTAAGCTTTGATATTTTGTTGCTCTATAGTTTTAGAAATTGCCTCAAGTATTTTTCTTTAGATTAGTTGTCTTTTAGGATTTATTTACTTTGCACAAGTAGTTTTTATAATTCCATTTCACCAACCAAAATTCGCATATGGCTTAGAATAATCTTGTTCTTGCATTCCTATTGTCATTTCCTTTCCAAGTTGGATTGATAACCTCACATACTACAATGACAAGAGTAGTGTTTAGTATTGAAAAGAGAGAAAAACTCTACTTATCAATTGGCGCAGTTGCCAATTTGGATTAGGAAAGCATTAGGATTTAAAACTTGGTCAAGACTAATTTTTCTTTTAAATTTGGTTACTAATCTTTCTACTTACTTATTTTGTTTTCAGGTACATGAATTTGAGGTCTAGAGGAGACAACAATCTGCTCACACCTCTAGACAACATTCACCTTCTTGGAAGCGCACGCTTGAGGAGGGAAAGAGATCACACGGCACAAGAACTGTTTGTTGAAGACGGTATGGCTGATCAAGATGCAGCTCCTCCACCACATGCTGCTGCTGGTAGGGGCAATGGAAATCCCAACCATGTTTAGTGAGGCTATGGAACGGTTCAAGGACTACACTATACAGTGTCCTCACCACGGCTTCAGTGAAGAGTCTCTATTGAGCACAATCTACCGAGGAGCCTTACCTAAGGTTCGGATGCTATTGGACACAGCGAGTAAAGGCAACTTTCTCGGCCAAGATGTAACCGCGGGTATGGAGCTCATTGAGAATCTACCCTTGAGTGATGGGAACTACAGTGAGGATTATGACCGAGCACCGAGAGGATCTGATCTAGAGTCACACAAGAGGGAGTTAAAATCGCTCCATGAAAAGATTGACAAGCTCGTACTTGCTAATCAAAAGCATGTACATTTTGTGGGTGAGGCTACGGATGTTCTAGAGGAGTTAGAACACAGCCATGAGGAAGCCAATTGGGTTAGAGGTCAAGACTATCCAAGACCACAAGGCTACTTACCCAAGTACCAGAACAACAATCTCTCATACCGAAGCAAAAATGTTGAGAATCCACAAGACCAAGTGTATCCTCAACAAAAACAGTTTGGGAATCAAGGAGGTTATGTGAACAAAAACACATACCAAGGACCTAGAAAAGGTAACTTTCAAGGTCCACAACAACAAGCCAACAAAGGGTACCTTCCTGGATTTGTTCAACCTCCACAAGCTCAAACTTCTAGCAATGATCCGATTCAAGCACTTATCAAGCAACTTCTACAAAGCCAAGCAAATGTAGAGTTGACTTTGCAAAAGAAACTTGCTGAGATGAAGACTAGGCAAGACAACTCCAATAGTGAAATAGCTGCTCAACTCAACGACCTAAACAACAAGTTTACACTGCTTGAGAAAGGCAAAGCCAGCACCTCCACCCAAAGCTCCTTACCCGGCAAGTGTGAAGCGAATCCAAAAGAGTACGCTCACATGATATCTCTCCGAAGTTGAAGAGTGATACCACCGCGGTCACCACAACAGGACAATGAGGACATTGTAGTTCAAGAGGGGGAGGATAACCTTTCACAAGACCATGGAATCACCTTCCATGATGTATACATCGAACGGCCAAGAAAGAGCAAGAAAACGGCTGAGGAAGAGTTTGTGGGAGATACAACAAAGCAACAAGAAGTTGTCCCTCCTCCCTACAAGCCGAGTCTCCCTTTCCCTGCAAGACTAAAGAAGCAGCTGTTAAAGAAGCACTCAGCCTTGTTCGAGAAAAGTATTAAGGAGATTGATATGAAAATGCCCTTGCTAGACGCTATAGCACTCGTGCCGAAGAGTGCCAAGTTTCTAAAAGATGTGATTGCTAAGAGGGTAAATGAGTTACAAAAGGGTGTGGTTGTGAGCAAGGAGTGTAGTGCCATCACTCAAAAAGAAGTCACGCCAAAGAAGCTTGGTGACCCCGGTTCTTTTACGTTGCCTTGTGCCATAGGAGAATTGAGATTTGCAAATAGCCTTTACGACTTAGGAGTAAGTATCAACCTTATGCCATACTCCATTGCGAGGAAACTAGGTCTCACAGATTTCAAAGAATGTAACGTCTCCCTAGTCCTAGCTGATAGGAGCATACAGCTACCGAAAGGGGTGCTTGAAGACTTACCTTTGAAGATTAACAATGTCACCATTGCAACCGATTTTGTTGTCTTGGAGATGGATGAGGAGGACAAAAATCCTCTTGTATTGGGAAGGCCATTCTTGGCTACTTCTGTAGCCGTCATTGACGTGAAGCACGGGAAAATCTCTCCACACTTGGGAAAGGGTGCAAAGTTCAAGTTTAGTATCAAGGATGGTGTAAAGCAGCCAACGATCAACGGCCAAATCTTTCAAGTAGACATCACGGATGAGCTGAACCCATGCAAGGAGAAACACGTCTTCAAAAGTGAGAGAGTTCGGACTGCAAGGGAAAACCATGTGAAAGCCTTGACCGAGGCAGAGAAGGAACAAGCCGAGACCTTACTCGGCAAGCATGAGACGAAACATGGAGTTTCTTGCTTCTCGGTTGAAACAAAAGGAAAAGCCAGCTTTGAGAAAGAGATCAAGGCTGAGGATGAACCTTATGGGGAAGCTTTGCTGGTCTTGTTCAAGGAAGATAAAGAGGAGAACCCCAAGGAGAGGGTACCGGTAGAAAAGGGCAAGAAAGAGAACCTCTACAAGATTTTCTTTGGTAATGCTAAAGGGTTGCCTAGCAAAGATCGAGCCGCAACTAAGAGCACCCTGAGCTTGCATCCATTAGAGCACAAGGATGGCTCCATACTGTGCAAAGTCAAGTGCAAAGGGGGCTCGAAACCATTCGCACGGGCATGATTTCTACTTCNCGCAACTAAGAGCACCCTGAGCTTGCATCCATTAGAGCACAAGGATGGCTCCATACTGTGCAAAGTCAAGTGCAAAGGGGGCTCGAAACCATTCGCACGGGCATGATTTCTACTTCCTCCGGGCTTGATGGAAAATGACAAGGAAAGGGTAATGGAGATGATGCGCACGGTCTACACCATAGAGGTCCAACCAGGGACGAGCTCCACAAGTCTCCAGCCATTCCCTCCACCTCAACCCCACGCTAAAAGGGAGTAAGAAAAGTCGAGCTAAACGACGTTAAACAAAAGCGCACTTGGGAGGCAATTCCATGTCTATCCTTGTATATATTCTTGTTCTATTTTATGCTTTTACTTTTGTGTGTGTAGGATAAAGGAAATGGGAGCAAGAGGAACATTCTTGGGAATGCACTGGTTTTTGAAAGGAGGAAAGTAGACACGAGATCGAGTCATAAATCGACCAGACGTAGCTCAATCTTTGCTAGATCGAGCTACTAAGTCGATTGATTCTGGTCGATTCGAGTGAACGGCTCGATTTTGAGAGGAGGACCCACCTGTGAGTTCGAACGAATATTCAAACGAGGTGTGGATCGAGCGAGTTCACTCGATCTTGGAAGTAAAATCGATGTCTGGATCATCATTTCACTCGATCTCGGTCGAAAAAATCACAAGATTGACCCTGGTGTTCGATCTGAGAAGTGTGATCTTGGCAATGAAGGTCCGCAAAACGAGGAGAGAAATTGATCTCTGGATCGATTTAAATCCAATCGGAGCAATAATCGATCCAGACGTCGATTTCAGGCGAATTAGGCATGATATCGAGGTCTAGATCGACTAAAGTGACTCGATCTCATGCCAAGGTAAGTTTTCAAATTTCTCTCTATTTCTCCTTCCCTCTCATTTTAAATTTTAATTTTTGTCAAAGCTGACACCTTTGACCATGGTGGCGAGCTTTGACCAAAAATTCCAAGACCACTTGCATGCATGGCTCCAAAATTCTTTCTCTTTATAAAACCTTGCCACCATACTCTCTCTTTACTTGTGTTTCAAAACTTATTTTTCCAAAAGTGAGAGAGTGTGAGTTTCGGGTTTTGGCAAGAAAAAGAAGCTTTCATTTTCATTCCCTGTATCAAAATTTCGAGAGCTGTTTCAATTTAAGTTGTATTTTATTGAAATTCCTAGTTTATAGGAGTGCATAGAGAAGTTTGCTAGGGATTTTGTTTTAATTTTTGAAAATATCTAAGTTTGGGGGAAAAATCTACGATTCTTCCATAATTTTAATAGATCTCTGATAGGGCTCAGGTTTTACCCAAATAAATCAACACTGTAAGTGCACTGAAATGCAGTTGAAGTATAAGGGGTATCGAATCCCAAGGGAAGTAACTAAGCGATCTAAATTTGGATTATGCTAGATCAAATTGAATGAAAGTAACTAAGCGATCTAAACAAATAATTAAATGAGATTAAAAGCGGTGTAAGTTCAGGAGACGAAGACGCTAGGCAAGAGTAATTATTAGGTTGAATCCAAGAATGCAGAATCTAACTTTATTAGAGATTTATTAAGAACCGTCTAGAACTCGAATCACTAAGTTAAAACCAATCAACTCTCGTTGCAGAAGTTATCTATGCATAGATTCCTAAATTCCAAATCTTTTTGCGAATTTAAACAACTAAGGCAAGCAATAAGAACATGTTCGATTTGTTCACAAAATACCTAAACCAAATCTCTTTGCGAATTGATATTTTGCTCACCTATGATTAGTTCAAGTTAATAATAATGCTCTCGCATCTATTAAATAACCTAAGGTTTGATTTCTAAGTGATCAATTTCAGAAATCAAGTTAAGCTCAAATCAAGGTGAAGATCCTATTGATTTTCCTAAAACTTCTAATGATTCTACAAACTCTTCATCAACCCTAAATCACCCTAACCTAACTAGCAAACTACTCAGACATAGATATGAAAACACAAATCATGGCTAAAATAACTTGCATAAAATAAGAATAGAGAATGATACAGGGGTTCGAAATCTGCCTCAGATGAGTTAGAATTGTCTCCCCAAAAGCTCAGGATCAATCTCTCTCTAAGTCTCAAAAACAGAAAATAATAATAAGGTGAATGGCTAAACAATGCTTGAAAACTATTTATAGAGGAAGATTTTCGTCAGGGACAATCTTGTAATTCTTCAAAATTTGGGGATAATTTCCTTTTTCTGATGAAAATCCGAGTGCTTGGTCGGTCTTCATTGGTGTCGATCGACACAATGTGATGGTGTCGATCGACACCTTGCGTGTAATTCCACTCCGACTTCATCACTTCGGCTGCTTCTCCAAAATGCTTCAATAAGTTCC
>JAHZTW010000231.1:0-20968 GCA_020283515.1 Alliaria petiolata | reverse complement strand
CTAGTCTATCCATGATAGCCTTGCATCTGGCATCAAGTAGCTCCTTCTTAGACTTCTTTGGTATCAAGGGGAAAGGAATCTTCGGTTTGTAGACCCTTTCTTCTGCAACCTTTGTTGATGTGAGCTGATCTGGTGTTGTCCGAACAGAGTGTCGATCGACACCCTCCTGGTGTCGATCGACACTTGTCTTTGGTGTCGAGTCCTTCGCGTCGAGTTTGTTCGAACAGTCTGGTTTCTCCTTGGGTGTCGATCGACACATAGTAGTGTCGATCGACACTGGCTCCGCAGCATCTTCAACTTCTTCAAGCTCCTCGAATTCTTCAGTACTAAGCCCTCTTTTCTGCACAGGCTGAAGGTTCTTCCCACTCCTCAATGTGACAGCGTTCACATGGCGTTTGGGATTGGTATCTGTCTTCCCTGGGAGGAATCCTTCTTGCCTATTAACAGCTTCTGCGGTTTGAGCAACTTGAACGTCCAGCTTCTTCATGAGAGAACTCAAGCTTTTAATCTTCCCATTCAGGTCTTGATATAGTTCATCAATCTTCCCATTGAAATTCACTGTCAACTTCTGCTGTCCTTCCAAGATTTGCTCAAACATAGACTCCATTTTGTTGTCTTGCGCAGGAGGCTTTTGGTAAGAAGAGTTTTTATAGCTCCTTGTGTAATTGCTGTTCTGGAATGGAAGCTTTTGAGTTTAACCAAAAGAGTTTTGGTTTCCCGTAAAGGAGCTCTTCTGATAATTCCTATTGAAGCTTCTGTTCCTTTGCTGGTTCCCAAACCTTTGGCCTTGAAAGCCACCTCCGTTGATGTAGTTGACATCCTCTTCTTCACATTCATCATTAGGCTCGAATGTCTCCACCTAATTAGCAAAATGAACTTGCTTCTTTCCCACCAATAGGTCCAGCTTCCTGTTTACCTCAACAATTTGGCTTCCTCCACTTGCACCAGCGTGTTGTCTCCTCTCTAAATCTGCGTTCTTGGTGCTGTTGCAAGAGGCCAAATTCTCTATAAGCACCATCGCGTCCTCTGGATATCTGGTGTTGAAGTTGCCATTACTCGCAGCGTCTAAAGCCATCTGGTACTTCCAATCGATCCCTCGGTAAAAGATACCGAGAAGCTGCGGCTCGCTGAATCCGTTAAGTGGGCAGTCTCTCTGGTAAGCTTTGAATCTTACCCAAGAAGCCTTGATTGGATTATGCTCTTTATTGGCGCGATGGATAGATCGGATAGATTGGATAGATGTTGGATCGAATGAGACCGTCAAGAGATGCGGAAGTCTCTTGGTATTCTCCACTCCACGGAACCGAGGAAGTAACTCTTGACCACGGATCTTAGGAGGTTTGCTGCGTTTGGAAGTAAGCCTTGCCAAACTCAACGAAATGTTCAAGATGAACAAAGAGATTTCTCTCAAAAGAAGAAGATAAAAAGTTCGATGTTTTATTAGTATGAAGTTTACAAATACTTATAGAAATCAAACCAAGGAAGAAAGAAAAGGGAAATAAAGTTTGTGGATTTTCAAGACATAGAAAATAAAGATAGAAGACTGGAATTTATTCCTTGGTCAATGACCCTTGGGATTATGCAGCTTGCTTAAGTTAACCCTTCGTATGGCCCAATCTTTCAGTCACTTCAGGCAGTCTGGTGTATCGCAACGGGCAGTCAGGCCGATGCAACTGGGCGATGCTGGTGTACAGTCAGGCAGTTTGGTTTCTCGCAATGGGCAGACAGGTCGATGCAACTGGCCGATGCTGGAGTACAGACAGGTAGTCTGGTTTCTCGCAACGGATGGAACATACATTAGTGTTCTCGGCCATTATGCAGTCGGCTTGGTCAATCCGAGTTATCTCACATTCGATCTCTTCCTNCAAGAGGCCAAATTCTCTATTAGCACCATCGCGTCCTCTGGATATCTGGTGTTGAAGTTGCCATTACTCGCAGCGTCTAAAGCCATCTGGTACCTCCAATCGATCCCTCGGTAAAAGATACCGAGAAGCTGCGGCTCGCTGAATCCGTGATGTGGGCAGTCTCTCTGGTAAGCTTTGAATCTTACCCAAGAAGCCTTGAATGCTTCAGTAGGTCCTTGGGCGAATGCAGTGATCTTCATCCTCAGCTCTTTTGATCTCGCGTCATTAAAGAAGTTGCATAAGAATGCATTCTTTGTCTCTTCCCAAGTGGTCAAAGATCCTGGATCTAGCTGCTTCAGCCAATATGATGCATCTCCAGCAAGCGAGTAAGGGAAAAGCTTGCAGAAGAGATAGTCATATGATACTCCATTAGCCTTGATGCTTGAAGTTAAATCCTCGAATCTTTCAATGTGGTCCATAGGATGTTCATTGGGAAGACCATGTAAAGGATGATGAGCCATCAGTGTGAAGTAGGCAGGCTTCAGCTCGAAATCGTTCCTCTGAAATGCAGGAGGACAGATGGTAGCTCTATTGGCATAGAACTGGTCTGCTCGGTTGTACTCGCCAAGAGTTCTTCCTCGTCCAACGTCTGCGTGTGCTCGGTGTCAGATCGACACCAAGGTTGTGTCGATCGACACCTACTGGTTCGATGACAGCAACTCCGTTCTCATCGAGTCTCTGTCCTTGCGCGTTCCTTCTGTTCCTAATTGAACCCTTGGATGGATTATGCTCTTTGTTGGCGCGATGGATAGATCGGATAGATTGGATAGATGTTGGATCGAATGAGACCTTCAAGAGATGCGGAAGTCTCTTGGTATTCTCCACTCCACGGAACCGAGGAAGTAACCCTTGACCACAGATCTTAGGAGGTTTGCTGCGTTTGGAAGTAACCCTTGCCAAATTCAACGAAATGTTCAAGATGAACAAAGAGATTTCTCTCAAAAGAAGAAGATAAAGTGTTCGATGTTTTATTAGTATGAAGTTTACAAATACTTATAGAAATCAAACCAAGGAAGAAAGAAAAGAGAAATAAAGTTTGTGGATTTTCAAGACATAGAAAATAAAGATAGAAGACTGGAATTTATTCCTTGGTCAATGACCCTTGGGATCATGCAGCTTGCTTAAGTTAACCCTTCGTATGGCCCAATCTTTCAGTCACTTCAGGCAGTCTGGTGTATCGCAATGGGCAGTCAGGCCGATGCAACTGGGCGATGCTGGTGTACAGTCAGGCAGTTTGGTTTCTCGCAACGGGCAGACAGGTCGATGCAACTGGCCGATGCTGGAGTACAGACAGGTAGTCTGGTTTCTCGCAACGGGCAGACAGGTCGATGCAACTGGCCGATGCTGGAGTACAGACAGGTAGTCTGGTTTCTCGCAACGGATGGAACATACATAAGTGTTCTCGGCCATTATGCAGTCGGCTTGGTCAATCCGAGTTATCTCACATTCGATCTCTTCCTTTAATCCTTTAACTCGAGTAGAAAACTTTTGACCGGAAGAAAAGTCGAAGGAGTCGTGAGAATACTTATCGTATGAACTTGGCTCGGTGATCAGATGCTTGGTTTGGACAATCTGATTTCTAGAGTGGACACGAGTTGGTCGAGAGACTCGATCATCAGGACGGAGTTCCCTTCGTAGGTTATTTCCGGACAATGTTGGATCAAAGCGGAACACGGCTGTGTCGGACTGAACACGTTCGCGGCCAATGCTGGTTTCTCCTCGATGAACCTCACTTGTACCGTCCATGACCTGCTCCGGTACATGCTGCTCGTCATCCTCCGAACCGTCCGAAGATGTTTGGCCCGGTGCTTTGCCATGGAATCTATCATTCCCCTCCTCTTGAAAAGGATTTGTCCTCAAATCTGGATCATCTGCAACAAAAGGAGATAAGTCAGAATCATTAAAGCTTGTGGAAATGTCATACTTACCTTGAAGATCCAGCTGATAAGCGTTGTCATGAATCTTTTTGACCACCGTGAATGGTCCATCTTTTCTTGGCATTAGCTTGGATTTTCGTTCCTCAGGAAACCGTTCTTTCCTAAGATGAATCCACACGAGGTCTCCCGGTTGAAACACCACCTCACGCCTTCCTTTGTTAGCGTACTTCTCATATTGCTTGGTCTTGGCTTCAATGTTGGCTCGGACCTTTTCATGTTCAGGTTCGATTTGTTCACAAAATACCTAAACCAAATCTCTTTGCGAGTTCAAACAATTCAGACAAGCATTAATGTTCAGGTTCGATTTGTTCAAAAAATACCTAAACCAATTCTCTTTGCGAATATATATTTTGCTCATCTATGATTAGGTCAGATTATCAATAATGCTCTCGCATCTATTAAACAACCTAGGGTTTGATTTCTAAGTGATCAGTTTCAAAAATCAAGTTAAGAACAAATCAAGATGAAGATCCAAGTGATTTTCCTAACAAGATAATAATTGTACAAACTCATCATCAACCCTAAATCACCCTAACCTAACTAGCAAACTACTCAGACATAGAGATGAAAACACAAATCATGACTGAAATAAATTGCATAAAAAGAATAGGGAATGATACAGGGGTTCGAAATCTGGCTTAGATGAGATAGAATTGTCTCCCCAAAAGTTCAGCGTCAATCTCTCTCTAAGTCTCAAAAACAGAAAATTATGAAAAAAGGTCCCTCGCTAAACAATGCCTGAAAACTATATATAGAAGAGGATTTTTCGTCGGGGGCAGTCTTGTAATTTTTCTTCAAACTTGGGTTGATTTCCTTTTTCTGATGGAAGTGCGCATCTTTGGTCGGTCTTCATTGGTGTCGATCGACACTAAGTGATGGTGTCGATCGACACCTTGCGTGTAAATTCGACTCCGACTTCATCACTTCGGCTCCTTCTCCAAAACGCTCCCAAAAGTTCCAGAATCTCTCATTAAGCTCCAAATGCTCTCCATCCTGTAAAGACTTTAATAGGACTCTAAAACTAACAAAAGACTCTATAAAAACACTTAGATCATGGTTCAAAAACGGGTAAAAATCATGATATATATCATTTTTACCCTTAGCATTTTGCATTAAGAAGATTCTTTTCATGAGCGATCCCGTTTCAAACATTTAACCCGATAGCACAACGAGTTCATCTTTAGCTCGTGACCTTACACGGAACCAAGTGAGTTAACTGATAAGCATGAATGGGATCCACGCTTTGAATTTTCTAAAGAATGTTAAAGGGAATTGGGAATTTGAATGTGCATCTAAGTTGGGATTGGTTTTATCCAATAATGTGATGAATGTGGCTAAGACTTTTTGAGTACGTAGAATTCGGTCTCCATCCTAGAAACCTGAATTTAGACATTGACTTGATTTCTTTTAAATGGCGTTTTGGATTCACACTTGCACCTTCTTTTCCAACCTCACCCCTCCGTTTGGCTTTGACTTGAGGACAAGCAAAAAGGCAAGTTTGGGGGTGTTGATATCTCTGTAATTTACATCTTTTTAGCATGCATTTCATAATATTTAGGTTTCCTTTCATGCAATTTTATCTTAGTTTCTATGCAATTTCCACTGATGTTAGGTCTAGATGCATTAGGTTAAGTTTTTGCATGTTCTTGCATGTTTTAGAGTGTTTTCTCAGGAACTATGGTGTATGGAGGATGACCCAAGGAAGAAAAGTTCAAGGAGAGATCAAGGAAGGTGAAAACGGACTAAGTCGGGCACGGATCACGACTCCTTAGCCGATATGGACAAGCGCATAGTCAAACCTCGGCGAGTAACATCGGCTTGATCCCGAAGCAGGTAACCCGGAATGAAGATCCAACAAGGCGATTCATCAAAGACGAATATCGGAGCAAGGCATCGGCATTAGCCCTATATCGGCAACAAGCAACAGACTTCACAACGGCATGATCTCGATATCGTTCCCCGATATGAAGGCTGCACGAATAACACAAAGAGTTAGCATTTCGGCTTGCTTCCACGACGTGAAGCCGATACGCTATAGTCCAAAAGGTATCTATTTCGGGCAAGTGGTCCCAACATTTTAGGTTTTTTCGCTTTTGTGTATAAATACTTTGTTCCCCACGCCTATCTCTCTCTCTCGTTCCACAATTTATTTGTTGTCTTTCTTGTAACCGAAACTCTTAGTCTTTTCTCCATTAAAGCTTTGTTTCAAAAGCTTGAATCTTTTATGTTATCAAGTATTTTTTTTCTTAGCATTTCTTGTTAAAACTTCTTTTTTTTTTTTTTTTTTTACTATCTTAGCATTTATAAAGCTTATTTTTTTACCGTTTAAGTCATTACTTCTTGCTCAAGTAGTATTAAGTTCTTATTTTTATTGTCTTGAGTGACACAAGATCCAGTCTTTAGTAGTTTCTATTAGTAAAATTCCAATCTTTTACCATTTTAAGGTTCACTTGTGATACCGATATAACCTTTCTGTCCACTAAACACTCTCAAAATGGATTGTTACTCCATACACTATACTACAAACGGTTATAAGTGGTGGGTTATTGACCAAGTAGACCAAAAACCTACTTATCAATTAAGCAAATGGAGAACAAAAAGGCATTGCTTCCTCATCTACACGAGCTCAAGCCTCTTTGCTCGGTAAACCCGAACCCAACCCCAAGTAATATTGCATTGCTATCTACTTTATTGATGAGTATGAGTATGAGCGTGTAGTAGCTGAATTCGAGCAACTATTTGAGTGTCCCACTGATGAAACTATAGTCAATGAGGACATTGAAGTTCAAGTTGGGGAGGCGGTCATTGTAAATGACCATTTGGTTGTTGCTAAACCGATGGGTAAAGAAGAGCTTGATGAAAATGTGATCTCTACACAAGCAAGTATTGTTGAAAGGGAAAGAGAAGTGGCTAAGAAGCCTGAAGTTGACGCTCATGATCTCCTTGTCTACAAGCCACCACTCCCCTTTCTCGAGCCGGTCTTGACTAAGGCACGAAAGAAGGTACTCTCAAGTTTTAGAGGGAGTATGGAGAAAGTTGGTGCACCGTTGCCCAACGTGGAGAGTTTGTCTCAAGTCAAGGGTCAAATACGATTCATCAAAGATTTGCTTGCCAACATAGAAGGTTGAAGAGCTAATCGAGGGTCTTCGCCAAGCATAACAAGAAATGAATCCAAGGTTATACCAAAGCTTGGTAATCCAGGAAATTTTTTGATTTCTTTTTCTCTTGGATTCTTGAAGATTGATGAAGCTTTGTGTGATTTTGTCTCAAATGTCAATGTGATGTCCCTTGAAATGTTCAAGAACCTTGAGATCTCTACTATGAGGAAGTATTCATCACACATCACCTTTGTTGATGCTTCCTCAAGGTAACCAATATGCTTTGTAGAAGATTATCCTTTGAGAGTTGGTGAATGTCTAATCCAAACTGATTTCATTATGATGGATATAGTTCAAGCAGCAAGGCTACCTCTTCTTCTAGGAACACCTTTCCTCAACACATCTGGTGCAAGCCTTGACTTCATCAACAAAAGAGTGATCCTCAAGAATGTGGATGCTAATGTTTTCTATCCTATGAAACCTTCTGTTTTGAGCCTTTGTGGAACAATCACATGTGACGCTAAGGAGGCTGAAGAAGGACCACCTAAGGAGCAGCTGATGGGTCTCACTAGTGTGGTGATGAGTGAGAATGAAGCCCTTGATCACAATGAGTATGATGGACCAAGCTTTGATGGTGAGAGTCTTCTAGTAATGCTTGAAGGACTCAAGGTTGTGGAGCCTATTGTTGAGCCACCAAAGATGTCTAAGAAGAAGAAGGTGCTTCAATCAGGAGCAAGCATCATGTACATAAAGAAAGGAGATGAGAAGCCAACTCCACTCCTTGTTCACCCCCCATGCCTAAGGGTTTGAAAAATCAAGCTTAGTGACTTTAAACAAGCGCACTTGGGAGGCACTCCCATGTCTATCTTTGTATATATTTGCATTTTATTTCAATAATGTGTTTTCTAGTATTTGTGGATGATAGGTTTTGACTAAGGAGGTTGAGCCATGAGCAAAAAGCTTGCAAGAAGTTTTCTGGCATCATGTCGAGCTGTGTATCGAGCTACTAAGCTCGATACATCTCTCACAGGGATTTCGGAGGAGCCATATCGGGCTTTTGTATAGAGCTACCAAGCTCGATACAAACCAACCAGGGATTCTCAACAAAGTGTATCGAGCATTTGCGTCGAACTACTAAGCTCGATACGATTTTTAGAATCGTATCGAGCTATGTATCAACCTACATAGCTCGATACACTCCATTTCCAGGTAAGTCAATGGGCTTTGACCGGTTTAATTCATTAAAATTAAACCGGTTTTCCCCCTTCTTCTTCCCCAAAACACGAAATTTCCTCTTCTTTTTCGTACAAACGCGATTTTTGGCTCCCTCTCTCTCAATCCACAAGCAATTTTTGTGATTTCAAGTGCGAGTAGCTCTAATTCTTGTGCTAGATTTAATCCATATGCCATTTTCGTTCATCCTTGCACGTATTTACAAGGTAAACAATCGAAATACCAAGTTTTCTCTCTTTTACCCTAATGGTGGAAAATTTTGGGGATTGTTGGTATAATGACGCAGTATCATGGACATCATCAACCCTGGAGCAGAGTATGATCATGCCGAGCACTGAAGATCATCAAACGGAGTCTTTTCCCAGGCGTGTGCTTTGTCTCCCAACGAGAAGGGAAACAATCTTAGCTTGAAACCGTCTTCGCTTACACCGTTTATCTTTGTCATAGCGCATACACGGTCGAACTGGTCGAGATTGTCCAGTGGGTCTTCCAAAGGTAGGCCGAAGAATCTGTTGTTCTGGACCATGGAAATCAGACAGTTCTTTATCTCGAAATTATTATTTTGGACCGGTGGTGGCTGAATACCATGTCGGCTTGTTGTCGATATTGGGGCGTCTCCCGCACCGATTTGCCTTATAGGTCTTTGAGCAGCGGCGACGCCGGGCTGTCTTTGGACTCCTTGCACACCATGTGGACCTTGGGGTCCTTGGTGACCTTGTTCTCCTTGTGCACCAGCTGCGCCTGCAGCTCCTTGAGCACCTTGTGGGTTATCTATTGTCACACGGTCTTGTGTTTCGGCTTGTTCCCTATTTCGTCTGGTTGATCGCTCGAGCAGATTTATATCGTCTATTCGGAGAACAAGATTTGTTGTGCCGTGTGAGCGTAGGTTCATATACCTGTCAACACAGTTATATGCGAGTAGAAGTGTTAAATAACTGGAAAAATAAAAACTTGTCCTTATAACGACCTAATACCGAAATCACTAAACCCTCTCCCAAATCGGCAACGGCGCCAATTGGATAATTGGTTTTTTAGGCCTTTACCAATGACCCAACACTGTTAACCGAATGCAGTATAGCTCGATACACTCCATTTCCAGGTAAGTCAATGGGCTTTGACCGGTTTAATTCATTAAAATTAAACCGGTTTTCCCCCTTCTTCTTCCCCAAAACACGAAATTTCCTCTTTTTTCGTACAAACGCGATTTTTGGCTCCCTCTCTCTCAATCCACAAGCAATTTTTGTGATTTCAAGTGCGAGTAGCTCTAATTCTTGTGCTAGATTTAATCCATATGCCATTTTCGTTCATCCTTGCACGTATTTACAAGGTAAACAATCGAAATACCAAGTTTTCTCTCTTTTGATCTAATGGTGGAAAAATTTGGGGATTGTTGGTATAATGACGCAGTATCATGGACATCATCAACCCTGGAGCAGAGTATGATCATGCCGAGCACTGAAGATCATCAAACGGAGGCAATGCTAGAACCTGTTGCCGAAGTTGCACATGTTGCCGAGCTTGCATATGAACGTGAAGCTAAGGCTTACAAATGGGTTGTGACCATTTGTACTCCTTTTCCTTATCCTTGGTTTTATCCCAATGGGTTTTCAGGAAAGGTTTCAACGAGGCAAATTGGTTCACATGTCTTAATCCCATTCAGAGCTCCAATGGACCCGATGGAGACCTGTGATCATTCATCGAGTCATTCCGGCCAAACCAAGATGATTCTAGCAACAAATCAAATTGTTTTGGAAACTCAACTCATCAGCGAATCATGCCGAAGTGGAATCAGCTCAAGCCGAGCTCATATGAAGAAGTTATCCAACTTACAAAATGGGTGATGCCGAACTTACCCGAGTCGGATATACGTGTACTAATTGGAGGTTTCCGGCCGAACCAGAAGGAATTAAGCAACAAACCGACTTGGCTGGAAACTTAACTCAATCAGGGAGCTTGTCGAATTGGATTCATGCCGAAATTCATTATGGTTTAAACGTTATTCAACTTCTAAACCGGAGGATCCTCAACATACCTTATTTGGACGTGTTCACACTTGGGGCATTAAAACACCAACGGTTCCTTCCTTGTTAAAGCTGCAGTGTTCTGAGGCCTTATACGATGCACATAGACGTCCCAAAACAGCATTCTTTCATGTCCAAGTTGTCAAGACTCAAGATATTCAGAGTTTCCTTATTCCGTCCGATTTGCTCATAATGACCAAATGGCGAGTTTTTAATTCTGTAAATTTCTTTCTTTTTTTGATCAGTTCTTGATCACCGTTTGTTATAAGATTGTGGAGCGATTCCCAGTCCTGTGTCATCTGGTATCAGAACTTCAAAAGCTCATATCCCTCAGGTTGTATTCATCCTACTTTTACCTTTTAATTTTCTGTTTTTAATTTTCTGTTTTGTTATTTTCTGTTTCATTTCATAAATCGAAAATCCATAAAAAATTGACTCTTTTTTGGTTTAAAATATGTTTCATTTGATTCTGTTTTGTTCATCTTAATCTTAATTTTGTTATTTATTAAAACCCAAAAAGCCATAAAAATTTAATTGTTTGCATATTTCGTGTTTCATTGCATCTGATCATTTGTGTTTAATCTTATTGTTTTGTGGAGTTTCTGCATTTGTTTTCATCTTAAAACCGATACAAATATATATATATATATATATATATCATCAAGTCATATAGTTTTGGTTAAGTTGTTGCATTCTAGAAAAGAAAATTCATAAAAGTTTATTGTCATTACGTGCATAATCATTCTGTGTTTATTACGTTTTGATTCATTCTCCATAAACGAAAAGTCAAAAAAAAAAAAAAAAAACATTGTTTCCATATTCGTTTTCATTGCCAACACGTCTTTCCTTGCTTGCATTTAGCAACCTTTATCATTGAGACCAAGCCGTGTATTCTCTTTTAGAAACTCGTTATTGCAGAAATTTAATTATTGGAATTGAATTGTTGGTTTGATATTAGCCATATAGTCATATTGCCAAAATATTATAACCCTTTTCGTCGACCTTTGATATTATTTCAACTTGTTGCAAGGTACAAGCAACCAGCAACATTAATAGAGTCATCTGAAGAAGAAGAACAATGGACATAAAAAGATTATTCAAGCTTTGAGTATGAAAAAGAAACCTATTAAGTGGAAAAGGATCCAGAACCACTTGATTGTTATAGAAGCTGTTCCAATGCACGGTGGTGTGAAGAGATTCAGAGGAGGACTCTGATGAAGAATACAACCCCCCCAAGAGAGTGGAGAAGCCAATCAGCTATGGAGTTGTTTCATATCGAGCACCAGCTCACCCCATACCAACCTGCCCTAAGAAACAAAGCTACCAGAGAAGAGTTCCTAACACCAAGTCATTAACCTTCTCAGGTTACAGCCAGAATCCTGAAGATTATCTCCAATGGGAAACAGACATGAAGCAGTGGCTACGATCCAACAACATCCCCGAGGAAGATAAGCTATCATATACCGTTGAAGCACTTACTGGAGATGCTTACAAATGGTGGCTAAGAGAATGTACTCATGGCTTCTACAACCAGACAGTACGAGATTGGGGAGAACTTAAGGCCAGGACGTATAGAGAGTTTGTAAAGAAGTACCAGACACGCAAAGACGCCTCTACAACAACAAGAAATGCTAAGTTCACCCCAGAACCGAAGCCTACACATAAGCATAAGAATGCTTATTATTCCGAGCCCAAGAACGTGTCTACAAAGGCTTCACCAAGTCAAACAAAGGCTAAGAAGATAGTTCCAGCAAAAGGAGTTCAGCAAAAACCCATCACCACACTCAAATGGTGGGAACAATTCAAGAAAGACTACAACATAAGGGATAAGAAAGTAGAGCATAAGCAGAACTCCAAAGATGAGCCTATGAGAAGAGAAGCTGCAACCACGCCTAAGACTATAATCAAGTCTCTGGGGACGCCAGCTCAAGGTTAGTCTTCTGATTTTGTGAATTCTAAAGAGCCCACATGTTATAGATGCCATAAAAGAGGACATTTCGCTGCAAACTGTCCCATTAAGAAACTGTTGAAAGAAACTTCACTAGATGAGAAAACAGAAAAATCTAGAAATATTGATAGTTCAATTCAGTCTTGAGTTTTTAATTCCTGATTGTGCTACTACTTGTCTATCTAGCAAATTGTTAAAGGCTGCATCACCAGAAACGAGTTTAGAATTAACTAACACAAGTGATAGCTTAGTTTATTCTGATCTTTTAATTCCCAATTCTAGACTCATGCACTTGTCTTTGTCAAAGAGTTTTGATCCAGGAATAAGGCAAGAAGAAAGGGGAACAAGCAGAGAAGAAAAATTACAAGGAGAGCACATTCTGCAATTGGTTTGTCCAATGAAGAATGAGAAAGAAAAAAAGGAGCTAACTACTGTGGATTCACATCGGCTAGTAGCTCAAGCTTATGCACAACATAGTGAAGATTTTGTAGAAACCTTAGTCATCTCTAGACTAAAAAGAGCCAGAAGCCGCGGAGTCCAAGAAAACAAGGAGCAATTGACACTACAACTAGCTAACACCATCACTATGAGTTTAAATATTTCAAAGCCTATTTCTATAGTTTTAAACGCATATATGATGCACTTGTTTTTAAGAGATTATTTAGGTAAGAACCATACCAAGAGAGCTGAAAACGAAGAGGGGCTTTAAAGAGAAGCCCCCGGACAAAACACTAGATCACTTTGCCGAGCTAAACAGCGAGAACACCAACTGTGTTCCTCAGGTAAGTCATTCTTTCATTAATTTTTCACAAGATTCTGAAGGAGTATTAGTGAACTTACTGGAATTAAAGGAAAGTGATAACGATAGAGCTACAACTTATTACTTGAAACCGGAATTAGTTAAAATATTTGATACAACTAGGACAGAATGTTTAACAAGTTTAAAATTTTATAAAGAACCCATAATGCACTTGTTTCTTGTCCAAATTGTTGAGTTTATTTCAGGTACTAAGGAGATAAACCCCAAAGGAGTTCCACCAGAGAAGAGGATGATGTTAAAACGAGCTCATTACAAAAGAGAATGACCACCCGAGGTGAACAAGACCGAGGTTATAAAATGGGTAAAGGTTACAAAGCAGAGGAGCCACGTACCAACCCAGAGAAGAGGAGTAATTCTATCCTACTTGCTCAAAGGAAGACCCACAAATGCTCAGAAACAACCCGACCTGAGCACCAACCAAAACTGTATCCAAGGTAAGCTTCTAAATTCTCGTATAATTCGTGAACTAACTTGAATTATCTATGTGCAGATAAACAAGTTTTGAGGACAAAACTTTTTGAAGAAGGAGAGTATGACACAGTATCATGGACATCATCAACCCTGGAGCAGAGTATGATCATGCCGAGCACTGAAGATCATCAAACGGAGGCAATGCTAGAACCTGTTGCCGAAGTTGCACATGTTGCCGAGCTTGCATATGAACTTGAAGCTAAGGCTTACAAATGGGTTGTGACCATTTGTACTCTTTTTCCTCTCCTTGGTTTTATCCCAATGGGTTTTCCAGGAATGGTTTTAACGAGGCAAATTGGTTCACATGTCTTAATCCCATTCAGAGCTCCAATGGATCCGATGGAGACATGCGATCATTCATCGAGTCATTCCGGCTAAACCAAGATGATTCCAGCAACAAATACAATTGTTTTGGAAACTCAACTCATCAGCGAATCATGCCGAAGTGGAATGAGCTCAAGCCGAGCTCATATGACGAAGTTATCCAACTTACAAAATGGGTGATGCCGAACTTATCCGATTCGGATATACGTGCACTAATTGGAGGTTTCCGGCCGAACCAGAAGGAATTAAGCTACAAACCGACTTGGCGTGGAAACTTGACTCAAACAGGGAGCTTGTCGAATTGGATTAAATCCAAACTTCCACCACCATCTCTATCTTCACTCCCTTCCGCACAAGCTTCTTTGATCAGTTCTTGATCACCGTTTGTTATAAGATTGTGGAGCGATTCCCAGTCCTGTGTCATATAAGGTGTTCGAATTGGTTGTTTGAGGATTGGGCATTGCTTGATTATTCTTATAGAGTAGATTTTGAATGCTATCCTAGGATTTCCATGGTTAATTTTCGAAAATTTGACACTTAGGGTTCATGGTGCGAAAATTCAAATTACTCTCTTGAACCTTGTTAGATTTTGGGGCTTTTACTTGCATTAGCTTGCAGCCAATTGATAGCATTCGAAATTAAGCAAAAATTTGTCATTTGATCTTGTTTGTTGATTGCTAATTGCTATTGTTGGGTGTTCAAAACGAGTTGCTAACTCCCTCTATGAGCTTTGTTTCTCTTATAGGTACAATGGGAAGAACTAGAGGAGAGACAACCACCCAAGGAGCAAGCTCTCAAGCAAGACCCTCTAAGAGCCGAGGGAAGAAGAAAGTAGTTGAGGATCAAAAGGTTGGAAGTGAGGAGGAACAGTTGGTGTTGGGGTCTGCAAGAAAGGGGCCTAAGAAAGTTGCTAAGGGGTCATCTAAGGTTACAAAGGAAGCCCCAAAGAAGAAACTCACACCCGCCGAGCTTCTCAAAGCCTTCATGGCTATGCGTTTCAAGAGCACGAAGTACCCGCACGAGCAGACACTTCGAGCTTTGGGGTTCTTTGAGGATTTCCAAACCCTATTCTCCAACATGAGTTTGGCAAAGTTTGTCACCATGGCCTATCCCGCCTACAAGCTCGCGACATGTGAGTTCCTCTCCTCCCTCACTGCACACTTCTACTATGAAGGAGAGGATTCACCACCGCAACATGGCCATGGCTACATCAAGTTCAAGATCCATATGACCATCTACACAATGTCCTTCCGCCAGTTTAATGAGATCTTTGGCTTCAAGGAGGGTGAAAGGAGAACAAAGATGCTCACCGTGGATGAGTGTGAGTTGAAGGACTTGTGGAAGAAAATTGCACTTGGGAAATTCAAGGCAGGAGGAAGTACGGGGGAAGCTTGATAAGGCATCCGGTGTTGAGGTATGCACATGAAGCCCTTTCTCATACCTTCTATGCAAGGAAGGAGACCGGGAAAGTGAGCCAAGAGGAGCTCGAGCTGTTGGATATAGGTCTCGCTAGGCTCATTGGTTTTCAAATAAGAGGAGGCACAAGATTTGGGGGGGGGGGGTAGATCAGGAGCAGGTATGGTCAGTTTGTTGGTTCGGCAGCTACTCTCCTACCAAGATTAGGTTCCCCAAAGGAAGGATAAAGATCCAGAGCTTAGCATTGGTGGGATAACAACACCAATCCTTGAGGCATGTGGGCATAGGCTAGGGACGAATGGACTTGAGCCCGAGTGGATGGACATTTTCTACCTTGGGAGGACCTTCTTTCTTTCAGGAAGACTAGGCTGCAGGTTCGCCTACAAGTTCTCAGTTGACTTGGAAACCGAGGCCAAGATTTGCCTCCCATGCCCACAAGCAACTTCATTTCAAGACTTCTCCAACATTGACTTTCATCCTCCATATGAGCATCTCTATAATCCAGCGGTGAACCCTCCTCTCCACTCCATTGCCAAGAGAGAAACATTCGATTTTGACCCTACCCAAGTTCCCCAAGAAGAAGAGGAAGTAGAGGAAGAAGAGCAAGAGGCTGCAAGACCAATTTATGGTAGTGAAAGGTACTACTCCCTCTCTTGCATAGACCCAATGCCAAGCCCAGCTTTGCGTGAGGCTCACCTTCACATTTGCCTTCTCAAACGGTGGAACAAGCACCAAGATAGAGTAATCAAGAAGTTAGCTGAAACTGTGAAGGGTTTGAAGAAAAATGTCAAAGGGCTAAAGGCTAGGCTTAAGGGTTCATCCTCCACAAGAGCTGAACAAGAAGCTCCACTTGAGGAAGAAGGTGAAGAAGGAGCTAAGATGGAGGTTGATAGACGCCATTCGTTCCATGTGCAACCACGAGGAGCTGTCCATAAGGATCCACCTCGCTCTTCTTCTCACGATGCGTGCCCAAGGAAAAGGAAGCCGAGCTGCTCACCCGCCACGTCTTCGAGCAATCAGTCACTCTCCCTAGGATCCTCCTCCTCTTCACAGTTTTGATGTACCTCCACCTCCCTTGTATATATGTCTTTTAGCTTATTCATTTTGTTTTTATGTCATGTTGATTGAGGTCTCCTCTATACTTTTATTACACAAGGAACTGTGTAATTTAAGTTTGGAGGAGAGTTTGAGAGATTTGACATTGTGTTTGTGAGTCTTATTTTCTTTTTTGCATATTTGAGTCTTATGCATACATTTAAGGCATAGAAAAAACCTAAAAAATTGAAAATTTTGAAAATTTTCCAAAAAAGAAAGTCATTTAGATGTCACATTTGCATATTAGGATTGAGTCTAGTTGCATTACATGTAAGAATTGCATTCATATGCATTGGGAGCAATGATGAGCTTATCTTTGTAGAGTGTCAACTCATGTAATCATTTCAATGCCCTAGTTAGTAGTTCTTTGATGCATTTGAACAAATCTTGAAAGTAAGGAAGAACCATGCTTGGACCACTTCACTTGTCACTAGATTTTGGTCTAAATAGGGTCTTGAAATTGATAGCCAACTCTATTCACTTGAACCAAAATTTGACATCTAAATATCATGCCTTGCATTGAAAGTGAATTCGTGGATATTAGACAAATTCACTTTACCTCCTTTGAAGCCAAATGTTCTAGTGAAATTGCTTGTGAGGCCTTATTTTGATTGAACTTAGCATAAAGTGTTAGGTTTGAGACGACAAGTTTAGGCTCTCATGTAGATTCTAGCTCTCACATTTTGGAGCTAGCTCTAGGCTTAGGATTTGGGGTATGGGTCATGGTATTCTTGGTGCTTTGGAATTGAAATTGTATGTTTGCATTTTAGCATGATGAGTTGTGGAAAGGGAGTAGAGAGAAGGGAATGAAAAAGGCTTGATGGAAAGTAAGGGAAGCATAGTTTGAAATGGTGGATCTTGTGTTTAAAAGAAAACTATAGCTCTAAGTTTAAAAAGTGTTAGGTAGCTTTAAGAAAAGAAAAAGAAAAGAAAAAACAAAAGAGCCAAAAAGGCCAAGGAAAAGAAAAGGCTTCTTAGAAATAAAAAGAAGAGCTAAGTTGTTAAAACATCACACCATTCGCTATGAGTTAAGGGTTGAAGAAGTTTCCCCTTAAGTACTATAAAAAGAAGAAATGGTTTATGAGATTCATGGGTTTAGCAAGGCACAAAGAGCCTTGGGAGAAAAGGGTAGCTTTAGAGGGTTGAGTGAGCTTGAAAATAATAAATGAGAGGGGTTTAGGGACATTGATAGCATAATGGGTAGATGAGAGTTTAGTCTTGTATGCATCACTTGTCTTTTACCTTTAGCATTATGCATGAAGTTCAATCCTCTTTGAGCGAAAACCCTTGTGCGAATTGGAAGCCACATGAATTAAGATCATTTTTATCTTAAAGCCTAGTCCCTTAGCCAAATGAATTCACTTGCATTGCATGGTCATGATTCACGGTTTGCAACTTAATGGATGTTAAAGAGTTGGAAGCCACATGAATTAAGATTGAAGTCTTAGTGCATTTGATTGTTGAGATGGGCATGGCTAACTCTTTTGGAGTAGGATGAATTCAAATGCATCTTCTTTTGCATTCATTTAGCCACTTCTTGTTCCATTTGCATATTGAGTCTTTATTAGGTGTCTTGGAGGCTTGGAGGACCTCTATGGAGAGTTGGATGACAAGGAGGAAGAAGGGACGTTGGCCAAACAAGAAGCAGACAATCTTTAGAAGTGTATCGAGTTTGGTATCGAACTACCAAGCTCGATACGACCTGGCAGGAAGAACGAGAGGAGCGTATCGGACATCTGTATCAAGCTACCAAGCTCGATACGAATCTACCCGGAGTTTTAGAAGCAGCGTATTGGACGTTTATATCGAGCTACTAAGATCGATTCGAAGCTAGCTGAAGTTCTGAAGATGGCGTATCGAGCGATCATATCGAGCTACCAAGCTCGACACAAGCTTCGGAGAAGTTCTTTAACAGCATATCGAGCTGCATATCTTGCTAGCAAGCTCGATACGCTGCCCGATTTCAGCCTATAACCGGGTCAAACCCCGGTTTGTTCCGGGTTGACCCGGTTCGTCCACTGTTCATGAAACAAGAGGTTTTATGTCTTGCAAGCAATTCCTCAATTGCTCATATCATTGCAATATATTGAGGTATCAATCCATCTTGGGAGATGATGCAATAAGAATACAAAGTTAAGTCTAAGCTAAGGTAAAATGATAAAAGCAAGTCACAAACAAGAATTGAAAGCTAAACACAAACTAAAAGAGATACTACTAGAGCAATACTATGAAACTAAGCCTTAATCACTACTCAAGCACTAATCAAACGATTTACTACTAAGCAAGATTAACAAATTACTAAAAACGAAACCTAGGGTGGAATCATTGATTTGGGCATCTAAATGGCCATCTTGGAAATGAGTTTCACATGTGTTTCCTTCTTGGTTGAGAGCTCTTTCTCAACAATTGAGCTCTCACTTGCATTCCCTATGCAATCAACAACCAAATCACCTTCACAAGGATCTTCATATCTTATAACAAGATTCTCATCAACATTGCATCCAAGAAGAGCTTCAAGTTCTTCTATAGACCCTTCAGCTTCTTGTTGGAGTTCATCATTGATGTGAGCTTCATCCTCTTGTTCCTCATTCCATTGGGTAATTTTGGTGTTGATGGACTCCACATGTGATGTTGCAACAACTCTTGAACATGGAGTAGGAGTGCCTATTGTGAAGTCAAGCATGAGAATGCTCTCATTAAACTTCTCTTGCTTTTCCAAAATCAACTTCATCAAGTTGAGATTCTCTTGATCATTAGAGATTTGGGAAGAATAGGTTGCTCCTTGATCATACTCCATGTCCCAAGATTGGTATCTCTCACCATATCCATATTGGTTCTCTTGAGCAAAGTCTCCATCCAAAAGTCCTCCTTGATAAGTGGATGAGCTTTCAAAACCATGGTGGCTTGTGGGGTCCCAAGCCATCCCTCTCTCTTGATTCTCTAATATAGCCTTCAACATTGAAGCTATATCTGAATCCATGCTTTCTCCCTTGTGATTGTGCCTTGCAAAAAGAACAAACACTTGAAAGAAAGTTAGTAACCAAACAAACAAAAACAAAAGAAAGCTTAGTCTCAAACTAAACTTAAATCCTAGTGATCAAACAATCCCAATATGGCAACGGCGCCAAATTGATACAAGACTTTTTACTCTTGCAAGCAATTTCTCAATTGCTCATGTCATTGCAATATTTGAGATATCAATCCATCTTGGGAGTTTGATGCAAAAGGAATACAAAGTTCGGTTTAAGCTAAGCCAAATTAAAGGTTTGAAGTGACAAGGAACTATTAGAAGCAAACTACTAGCTAAGAGAGATACTACAAGACTAATTATATGAGCTAAAACCTTAATTATCACTAATCAAGCACTAATCAAACGATTTACTACTAAGCAAGATTAACAAATTACTAAAAACGAAACCTAGGGATGGAATCATTGATTTGGGCATCTAAATGGCCAACCTTGCAATCATTTAAGCAACTCAAACAAGCTTTCTCTATGCCTAGAACACTAATTAAGACTAATCCATGATGTGTGGTACTAATCCCTTTCCTAATCACCTTAATGAACTAATGATGTGTTAGCATTAAAATTATTAGCAAGCATTAAACATGAGTCTAAATGGCATGATAAACACCCTAGGCAACTAATGTCTTAGGCTAGGAATGTAAATCTCTAAAAAAAGTGGTTCAAGCATTTCATCAAACACTTGGTGGGTGTGTGAAATGCTTATGATCCAAAATAGCAAAAGATTAGCTATTTGGCATTAAGAACTCCTTAATAAGAAGAGAGATGAAAGAATCTAACCTAGATTGCAAGATTGAACCATTAGAAAACCCTAAATCTAACCCATCCCCAAATTTTTAAGAAACTACTCACTAAACATGGATAAACCAACAAATCTCATGAATGAAATGTTAGTAAACATGATTAAATGATTAGAGAAAGAAAGATTAGAAGAAAGAAGAATCAAATTGTATTAAACATAAAAGAAATCTCAAAAATCTCCTCAAAACCCCAAAGGGGCGTTTTTCTTTTTAATCCCAAGAGAAGATACATAAAAATTAGGTTTTTAAGTATTTATAGGGAATGAGGTCAAACTGGGTCAACCCGGAACAAACCGGGTCAACCCGGAACAAACCGGGTTTTGACCCGGGGTAGCAGTTTTTCGGAAATCGTCATATCTCCCTAACCACAGCTCATAATTACATGAAACCACTTCCAGATGCAAGGTGATTCAATTACCTACAACTATCATGAAGAGCGCGAAGGCTGAATCGGAACGGAAAGTCTTCGTTTGATTTGATTTTTACCCGGAAAAAAATGTGTGCTCGGTTCGACCAGGTTCGTCGATCCAACTGGTCGAACCGAACCCCTGGATGTTTGGTTCGACCACCTTCGTCGATCCAACTCGTCGAACCCAACCCCTGGATGTTTGGTTCGAGCAGCTCGTCGATCCAACTCGTCGATCCGAACCGAAATCGATGTAACTTTCTAACCACAGGTCGGAATGACTTGATTCTAACGGCACTAGAAAGCACTCTGGATCCTCTACAACTCTTAAGAAGGCTTCGGAGTCTGAATCTCAGTGCAAGGCCTTCTTCCGGACACATATATTTCGCGCCTCCAAATGCTCGATATGCTTCTAAAAGACTTCTTCTTCTCATTTGGCTGCTTCTCTTCCTCCTCTTGATCATCCATGA
>JAHZTW010000022.1:3283636-3295809 GCA_020283515.1 Alliaria petiolata | reverse complement strand
CTACAATCTCTCACAAAGAACCCTAGAAAACTCACTTAGTCTCTCAATGAATAATCCCCGAAAAGTGCTAACCTAAACTCGGTCTAGCCCCGTCTTTATATACTTGTCTCTCCATCAAGTATAGCTTGATTGCCTTTCCTTATCTCTGGATCTCTCAAATCTCCAAGTTAAGAAACTTGCCATCTTCCTTGATTCCTACGTAAGCCATCCTCACTTTTGCCACGTCATCCGTAATTGAATCGCTTTCCCGCGTCATGTGTGCTACACATATCTTCCTTGTTCCAGAATCTCTGAACTTACAATCTCCTCCTTTTTGTCTGAATGTGACAACTCAAGCAACCTGCCATATATAATTTACACAACATAAGGTATGCAATCCAAAAACATCTAATAGAATCAGACAACCATTCAAATAAAAGCAATGCATGAGATTCAAAAGCAACTTGATCATCCTGAGTCAACCAAAACGCAACAACTCAAGGAAAAAACTTTAAGAAAGAAAAAAAATGAGAGATACTCTCAAGGTCTTTAAGTTTGCCTAGAAACACATGAATGCCTAACTAATCATCAGCACCCCTAGCTCCTCTCTCGATCGCCTCTTCCTCACGAAACGCTGCATCCTCCTCGGACAAGCGTCTGGAATTCTGAGATGGGATCTCATCCTCTTCCTCATCAGAGTCAGAACTAGCATTCTTGGCCTTAGGTCTCATATGAAACCCATAGTCTCCCCCTGCTTGAGTGCACATTTAGATAAAAATATGAATGATCAACCCACCCGGACAGTTGAAAACCTCGAGAGAGTAACACTTACCTTTGGCGCGGCTTTGAATCTTGCGGATACATCTAGCCAACTCTTATAGATCAGCAGCCAGTGACGGCAACCATTTCGCGGACTCTTCTTCAGATCCTTTACCAGCTTTGGAGTCTTTGGTAATTTTTCGTGGATATCCAACCAGTACTCCATCACCACGATGTGCAGGCACGGTCCGCTGAAAGCATAGCAGTTGATGGATCAGGTTGGGAAACAGAAGTTTCCTATACACTTGTGTTGGATGCTTAGCGATGTAGAGAATCTGGTCATACACCATTTGTCCAAAGTTGAAGACATGTCCCATAAGCAATGCATAGACAAACTGAAGTTTGTCCTTAACCATTGTAGTCTTATTGGTTGTAGGCATCCAGTTACGACAACAAAGTCGGTACATGACTCCATTGCGAGGAGTGAGATGTCGTGAATTAAGTCCTTTCCAGGAGGTTCTACGAAGACCAGTGATTGCCCTAATAACTTGCTGCAGATTGACCTCATCCCAATCTCCAAAAGGTGAGTCTTTAGGCAACATGAACATCCGATTGATCACTTGGGGCGAAAACTCAAACATTAAACCTTTTATATACACATACCCTGTCCCATGACGCTGTTCCAAATCTCCTAGATTTGCATAGAATTCACGGACTATCTTAGGGCAATACGAATCAACATCTAACACCGTATAAATCAGAGAGGATTCGACCAAAACTTGCTTCACATCTACCAGTTTAGGATCGTCAAGAGGAAAGTACCTCTGATCATTAAAAGTCTTAACCTCTAAGGATTCATACCGGATAGAGGCTGCAATTGTAGAGAAATCTTTTGTTGGGATCTGTAGGGTCCTCTGCATATCCCAGAGTTGTAAGATCCTTTCTCGATAGGCAAGGCGATTTGTTGCATAGCGGGGTTCTTGTTCAAGAAACTCGGATTCACCTGCTTCGCGAGGATCCACATATTCGTCTTCAATGTCCTCTGCACTCCCTTCATCTGTTGCATGCATTAAGTCACCCGCGCCGTCTTCAGATCCAGTTGGAGAATTCTCATAAGAAGACAGATACTCCGTGATGGTGTCATCCTAAAGATCATGTACCAGAACTGGAGCCTTCCCGGGACGATGTGAGGTACCATAACTTGATCCTTGGATGCGAGCAATTTCTGAAGCGAGAGTTTCCGAGTCGTCAGGTACAGAGCGATGAACTCAACGGCCTCCAGAAGTAACTTTCTTGCTTGGCTTCGAGTGCGAGAAGGAATCATTGTGACTGCTAAGAGAGAAATTTTTGAGTTTTGCGGGAATACACCTTAGGGTTTTTGTGGCACATGAATCGACATCCTCTCCTTATAACGAGCGGGAAGTCGGCTTAACCCTAGTCACTCTTAGTAAACCGCATTAGCCCAACATAGATTTGGGCTTAGATAGAAGCTCAAACAAAATAAAAACACATAATGAGAATGTTCAAAAGACTATGGGCCGTAGACATACTCTATGATACACATATGAACGAGCAATTTTGCACACATCTGAGAGACAACTAGTGAGGTACCCATGAGATTAAAAACAAAGTCCAACATCCCGTGAGAAATACAAAACAGAAGAACTAAGAGCTGTATGGAGTATATTCACAAGTGAGATCTACAGCCCGCAAGAGAATTGTCACTGCATATTTCACACCAAATCACACAAAAAAAAAATTAAATGAAAATCACCTTATGAGCCCATGTCTGTAGCAGACACTCAGCTGAGTTGCTTTCACATGACATGATCAACCACAAGTCCAACAATGTGTGCTCTGTGTATTTTTTCACCAGCTGAAACTCGATTCGACTCTTGATAAGATCAATATCTTTTGTTACTGTTTTTTTTTTTAAATTTCACTTTCAAAAGAGATATTCACATTTAAGTAGTTGATTTCCCTTTTCCCTTTTTTTTTAAAAGCACCATATGCAGCACCACTCAGCCGAGCTGCATATGGTGCTTTCACATACTCACAATGTTCATGTATCATTTTTTAGCTTACAGGAAACCAACTAGCATAACGTGACATTCTCTTTGCCTAATCATAACAGTGATCAACTCTAGAGTTAATTGTTTATGCAACCAAGTCCAGTGTTGAGTGTTAATCCTTTCATGTCTTTGACTACTTCTTTTGTGCATTATTATTCCCCTTTTTTTAAAGACCTCATCAAGAATCAAACACCTCATCCGAACAGAGATCAAGATCAAAACAAAATGTTTTAGCATCCTGTTTTAACTCGAGTGTTCTTCTCTTGAGGCGGTCCAACTAGATATATATAGACACATTTCACACATCATTTACCAATGTCGATGACTTGCTCACAATGTTTTTGTTTGAATGCAGTGTGATCTTATGTTTTACTTCTGCAGCAACCCTCCCCCTGCGACCTGCAATTTATTGCTCACAAATACCCAAAGCGTTTCTGAGGCACAGAAAGCTATTTAGATCTAAGGACTTAGTGAAAATATCAGCTAATTGATTCTCGGATGAGACATGTTTGATAATCACAAGTTTCTCCTCAACTAGTTCTCTAACAAAATGGTGCCTAATGTCGACATGTTTAGTGCGTGAATGTTGAACAGGGTTTTTTGAGATGTCAATAACACTTTTGTTCACAGTGAACTAGCATAGAGTCAGAGTTAATACCATAGTCTGCAAGAATTTGCTTCATCCATAGAAGCTGAGTGCAGCAACTTCCCAAGGCGATGTACTCTGATTCTGCTGTGGATAATGATACACAACTCTGCTTCTTGCTATGCCATGAAATCATGTTGGTTCCAAGAAAGAAGCATCCACCAGACGTGCTCTTTCTGTCATCAAGACATCCTGTCTAGTCTGCATCACAGAACCCTGCAAGATTTATATTAGTTTCTATCGAAAAATGAATTCCAAAATCTGTTGTACCTTTCATGTATTTGATGACACGCTTAAGGCATTCAGATGTGATAACCAAGGTGAAGCTTGATATTTGGCACATAATCCAACACTGAGACATAAGTCTGGTCGACTTGTCGTGAGATAGAGAAGGCTTCCAATCATATCCCTATAAAGTTTTTCATCCACTTTCTGACCTTCTGTATCTTTAGACAACTTGCTTGTTGTGCTCATAGGTGTCATAGCTGTCTTACTGGTTTGCATATCAAACCGTTTTACTAGATTACAAGCATATGTGCTTTGAGACACAAAAATTCCTTCTTCTGATTGTTTCACCTGAAGTCCAAGGAAGTAGCTAAGCTCACCGACCATACTCATGGCGAACTCCTTCGTCATAGTAGAACCAAACTGATGCACAAGCCTTTCACTAGTACTGCCAAAGATAATATCATCCACATATACTTGGACAATGAGAATATCATGACCTTCCTGTTGTATAAACAGAGTCTTGTCAACACTTCCACGTGCAAAATCAGCATCAATGAGAAACTGTGCTAGCCTTTCATACCATGCTCTTGGTGCTTGCTTCAGACCATAAAGAGCACGCTTAAGCTTGTACACATGATTTGGGAATTTAGGATCTTCAAAGCCTTTTGGATGTGCCACATATACTTCTTCTTGGAGGACTCCATTCAGAAAAGCACTTTTGACGTCCATCTGAAACAATCTAATGTTCAATGTGCACGCGATACCGAACAACAATCTAATAGATTCCAACCGAGCCACTGGTGCAAACGTTTCATCAAAATCAATACCCTCAATATGAGAGTATCCTTGTGCAACCAAACGTGCCTTGTTTCTTACTACGTTTCCATCTTCATCGGTTTTTTTCTTGTATACCCAATTTGTACCTACGACATTGACGTTTTGAGGTTCAGAAACTAAATCCCAAACATCTAATCTGGAGAATTGCTCAAGTTCTTCATGCATAGCAGCAACACAAAATTCATCGTCAAGAGCATCCATGACATTCTTCGGCTCCACAAAAGATATGAAACAATCGAACTTGGTCATTTTAGATATGAGACAGGCCAATTTTACCATTTCTTTGAAGTATATTTCCTTTCCTCTCAACATTCACTGAGTCATGAATCATCTTGGTCCGATGATTGTAAACACGATAGGCCATACTGTGGGTTGAATAACCAAGGAATATTCCAGCATCACTTCTTGAGTCAAATTTACCAAGATTATCTTTGTCCTTAAGAATATAGCAGACACATCCAAAGATGTGGAGATGACTCAGATTCGGCGTCTTCCCTTTCCAGATCTCATATGGGGTTGTGTTCGTACCAGGCTTCACATACACTCTATTTATGACGTAGCAAGCTGTGTTTATTGCTCCAGCCCAGAACCTTGGTGACACATTGTTTCCATGTAACATTGCTCTAGCCATCTCTTGTAGTGTGCGATTTTTCCTCTCAACCACTCCATTTTGTTGAGGAGTACGAGGTGCAGAATACTGATGCCTAATTCCCTGAATGTTGCAGAATGTTTCTAAAACTTCATTCTGGAATTCACCTCCATGGTCACTTCTTATCTGGACTACATCGCCTTTCTCAGTCTTGAGTTGTAGAGCAAGTATCTTAAAGCTTTCAACAGCTTCAGACTTTTCTCGTAAGAATCTAACCCAAGTATATCTTGAAAAATCATCAACAAGCACAAAAATGTATTTTCTTCCAGCTATAATCTCTGTTTGAATAGGATCCATTAAATCCATATGGATCAACTCAAGAATCCTCCTAGTTCTGATGTCATTCAGTGGCTTGTACTGGACCTTGATCTGTTTACCTTTACTGCATGCTTCACAGAATGTATCTGTTGGAGTTTCAAGATCTGGAATTCCGCGGACTATCTTTGCTTTGACTATCTTGCTCAGACCGTGGACATTAAAATGTCCCAACCTCTTGTGCCAAAGATCTAACAGTGATTCTCTTGCTGAGATAGACATTGTTCTGATTGATTCCACATTAGTAGTTATTTCAGGACTTGATTCCAAACAGCACTATGTTACCATTTTCATCAACTGCTTGACAGTCGGTTCGAGTGAAGATCACCTTGAGACCTTCATCACACAGTTAACTTATACTGATAAGGTTTGCTTTCAATCCTTCTACGTAGTACACATTTATCAACCGTGGCTTGTCAGAACTCTCCATGTTCCCAACTCCCTTGATCTTGCCTTGTCCACCATCACCAAAGTAACATTTCCACTTTTAACGGCTGTAAAAGTATCCAACACATTTTGACTTCCTGTCATATGTCGAGAACAACCACTATCAAAATACCACGAGTTGATTTCCTTTTTCTCAGCAGACATATATGCGACATAGCTCTTATGTGTTTAGTCTTTGAGTTCCACACGGGAAAAGTTGCGTATCAGCTCCTCCTCTTTAACTACGTCTGATGTGGTTGTGTTTCCTAACGTCTTCTTTGCAATCCAAACTTTACCAAAGCTTCTTGGTTCAGCATAACATTCACCTTTTCTCCAAGCATCTTTGACCCTATTTCTGAGACTCAATATTTCACAGTTAACTCTGAGATGCCCTGGACAGTTACAGTAGTAACACCGTTTTCTGGTTCTCCTTTATCTCTGCCATAAGGGTTTGCTTCTATGAGGCTGTTTCGTAATGTCCAGTGGTTCTTTAGATTCAACAGTCTTCTTCACACCTACAGCTTTAGTAGATGCCTCACCTTTTACAAAGTTTGGCATGTAATCAGAAGCGTTTTGTGTTGTACTTGCAGCACCAGTGAATCCGAGTCCCCAATTCTTCTTTGGAGGTTGTCCCATTGACAGAATTTTATCGAGATCTTTTGTTCCGGTGTTCAGCATCCTGATCTTCTTGTCATTGTCGTTCAGTTCACCAAGCAGAGCTTTGGCTTTCTCCTCTTCTTTTGCAAATGCTTCCATTATGCGTTTTGCACTTATCTCTAATATCCGATTCTTTTCTTTCTCTGCCTCTAACTCTTTTCTGATTTTCTGCAGTTCTGTCTCAGTCTCTTTTCCTTCATCTTTTTCAGCATCACATGAATTGTCCTTTTCAAGTTCCAGGATATTCATTTGTGCTTTCATCATAGCTTTGTCTTTGATCAACTGAAGATTTTCACTACTCAATTCCACATTCTTGTTGTAAAGATCACTGTACTCCCTCTTTAAATCACACACTTCATCGTCAGAATCAGAATCTTCCTCTGACTTTGAGTTATCAGATTTTTCAGTCTCGTGAGCAGTGAATGCAACAAAATTCAACATGAGCTCTTCATCTTGATCCTCTTCATCCTTAGATTCGCTATCACTTAACACGACAAGCGATCTTTCTTTTCCTTTCTGTGTATTTGGACATTCAGCTTTTGTAAGTCCATATCCTCGACACTCTGGACATTTCAATTTTTTCTCTTGGTAAGTGGACATTCATTCTTGAAGTGGCCATAACCTTCACATTCATGGCATTGGAGATCCCTTTTTTACTTTGCCTATCTCCATCCGAGCGTTGTCCTCTATCTCCCTCGTTCCTCTGGAATTTCTTGAAGGTTCTGTTCTGTCCTTTCTCAACTCGTTTCAGCATTTTGTTGAAATTCCTCGCCATAAGGCTCATGTTTTCCTCAATTTGCTTAACTCGATCAACATCACTTTCTGCAGTAAAGGTTATTCCCTTTTGAGGACTAGGCTCGTCTGTAGCAGCTTCCATTTCTTCAGCCTTGAGCATTTCACAGAGCTGATCGAACTTCAATTCATCAGTATTCATGGAATATTTTAGAACAGCTTTATGAGCAGCAAACTTAGATGGAAGACACCGAAACAGTTTCTTGACAGGTTTCTTCTCTTTGTACTTCTTACCCAACATTGAAGCCTCATTGGCTATGGTACTTATTTTGGCAGTGAAAGTAGCTACAGTTTTGTCTTTCCCCATTTTGAGATTTTCAAACTGTGAGGCCAGGAGATCAATACGAGTTCGTCGAACACTGTTGTCACCTTCAAAATGATTCACCAAGGTATACCATGCTTCTTTGGATGATTCACACCCTTGGATGATTTTAAACTGATCAAGATCAACAGCTGAGAAAATCGCCGTGATAGCCTTAGAATTAAACTTTGACGCATTTTTATCAGCTTCAGTCCATCGATCTTTTGGTTTCGATACGAGAACGGTACGAGCAGGGACCAAGTTATCTTCGGACTTTTCTTCAATTAGAATTGTAGGAGCTTCCCATCCATCCATTACAGCAGTCCACACATCTTCATCAATTCCACAGATGATGTGCCTCATGCGTGCTTTCCAATGTCCAAAGTTACCAGCATCCAGTACCACTGGTTTCTGCACAGCAATGAGTTCCTTCATAGTGTCCATAACATTCCGCAGGATCAAAACCTGATTTGTAGATCCACTGATCTAACAGGTAATCCGCTCTGATACCAAATGTAAAACCAAGACTATATGTAACACTATGAATCAAGTAACACAGAGAGATTTGCAAACACACTTTGCCTCTTTATTAGGATCACTTAAACAATCTTGTACAGACTTATTTAATTAGAATAACACGACGTTACAAACAAGTAACTCGACACTGACCAATCCCTAAAATCTCAATGTAGCAACAGCTACAATCTCTCACAAAGAACCCTAGAAAACTCACTTAGTCTCTCAATGAATAATCCCCGAAAAGTGCTAACCTAAACTCGGTCTAGCCCCGTCTTTATATACTTGTCTCTCCATCAAGTATAGCTTGATTGCCTTTCCTTATCTCTGGATCTCTCAAATCTCCAAGTTAAGAAACTTGCCATCTTCCATGAATCCTACGTAAGCCATCCTCACTTTTGCCACGTCATCCGTAAATGAATCGCTTTCCCGCGTCATGTGTGCTACACATATCTTCCTTGTTCCAGAATCTCTGAACTTACAATCTCCTCCTTTTTGTCTGAATGTGACAACTCAAGCAACCTGCCATATATAATTTACACAGCATAAGGTATGCAATCCAAAAACATCTAATAGAATCAGACAGCATTCAAATAAAAACAATGCATGAGATTCAAAAGCAATTTGTTCATCCTGAGTCAACCAAAACGCAACAACTCAAGGAAAAAACTTTAAGAAAAAAAAATGAGAGATACTCTCAAGGTCTTTAAGTTTGCCTAGAAACACATGAATGCCTAACTAATCATCAGCACCCCTAGCTCCTCTCTCGATCGCCTCTTCCTCACGAAACGCTGCATCCTCCTCGGACAAGCGTCTGGAATTCTGAGATGGGATCTCATCCTCTTCCTCATCAGAGTCAGAACTAGCATTCATGGCCTTAGGTCTCATATGAAACCCATAGTCTCCCCCTGCTTGAGTGCACATTTAGATAAAAATATGAATGATCAACCCACCCGGACAGTTGAAAACCTCGAGAGAGTAACACTTACCTTTGGCGCGGCGATGAATCTTGCGGATACAGCTAGCCAACTCCTATAGATCAGCAGCCAGTGACGGCAACCATTTCGCGGACTCTTCATCAGATCCTTTACCAGCTTTGGAGTCTTTGGTAATTTTTCGTGGATATCCAACCAGTACTCCATCACCACGATGTGCAGGCACGGTCCGCTGAAAGCATAGCAGATGATGGATCAGGTTGGGAAACAGAAGTTTCCTATACACTAGTGTTGGATGCTTAGCGATGTAGAGAATCTGGTCATACACCATTTGTCCAAAGTTGAAGACATGTCCCATAAGCAACGCATAGACAAACTGAAGTATGTCCTTAACCATTGTAGTCTTATTGGTTGTAGGCATCCAGTTACGACAACAAAGTCGGTACATGACTCCATTGCGAGGAGTGAGATGTCGTGAATGAAGTCCTTTCCAGGAGGTTCTACGAAGACCAGTGACTGCCCTAATAACTTGCTGCAGATTGACCTCATCCCAATCTCCAAAAGGTGAGTCTTTAGGCAACATGAACATCCGATTGATCACTTGGGGCGAAAACTCAAACATTAAACCTTTTACATACACATACCCTGTCCCATGACGCTGTTCCAAATCTCCCAGATTTGCATAGAATTCACGGACTATCTTAGGGCAATACGAATCAACATCTAACACCGTATAAATCAGAGAGGATTCGACCAAAACTTGCTTCACATCTACCAGTTTAGGATCGTCAAGAGGAAAGTACCTCTGATCATCAAAAGTCATAACCTCTAAGGATTCATACCGGATAGAGGCTGCAATTGTAGAGAAATCTTATGTTGGGATCTGTAGGGTCCTCTGCATATCCCAGAGTTGTAAGATCCTTTCTCGATAGGCAAGGCGATTTGTTGCATAGCGGGGTTCTTGTTCAAGAAACTCGGATTCACCTGCTTCGCGAGGATCCACATATTCGTCTTCAATGTCCTCTGCACTCCCTTCATCTGTTGCATGCATTAAGTCACCCGCGCCGTCTTCAGATCCAGTTGGAGACTTCTCATAAGAAGACAGATACTCCGTGATGGTGTCATCCTAAAGATCATGTACCAGAACTGGAGCCTTCCCGGGACGATGTGAGGTACCAGAACTTGATCCTTGGATGCGAGCAATTGCTGAAGCGAGAGTTTCCGAGTCGTCAGGTACAGAGCGATGAACTCAACGGCCTCCAGAAGTAACTTTCTTGCTTGGCTTCGAGTGCGAGAAGGAATCATTGGGACTGCTAAGAGAGAAATTTTTGAGTTTTGCGGGAACACACCTTAGGGTTTTTGTGGCACATGAATCGACATCCTCTCCTTATAACGAGCGGGAAGTCGGCTTAACCCTAGTCACTCTTAGTAAACCGCATTAGCCCAACATAGATTTGGGCTTAGATAGAAGCTCAAACAAAATAAAAACACATAAGGAGAATGTTCAAAAGACTATGGGCCGTAGACATACTCTATGATACACATATGAACGAGCAATTTTGCACACATCTGAGAGACAACTAGTGAGGTACCCATGAGATTAAAAACAAAGTCCAACATCCCGTGAGAAATACAAAACAGAAGAACTAAGAGCTGTATGGAGTATATTCACAAGTGAGATCTACAGCCCGCAAGAGAATTGTCACTGCATATTTCACACCAAATCACACAAAAAAAAAATTAAATGAAAATCACCTTATGAGCCCATGTCTGTAGCAGACACTCAGCTGAGTTGCTTTCACATGACATGATCAACCACAAGACCAACAATGTGTGCTCTGTGTATTTTTTCACCAGCTGAAACTCGATTCGACTCTTGATAAGATCAATATCTTTTGTTACTGTTTTTTTTTTAATTTCACTTTCAAAAGAGATACTCACATTTAAGTAGTTGATTTCCCTTTTCCCTTTTTTTTTAAAAGCACCATATGCAGCACCACTCAGCCGAGCTGCATATGGTGCTTTCACATACTCACAATGTTCATGTATCATTTTTTAGCTTACAGGAAACCAACTAGCATAACGTGACATTCTCTTTGCCTAATCATAACAGTGATCAACTCTAGAGTTAATTGTTTATGCAACCAAGTCCAGTGTTGAGTGTTAATCCTTTCAGGTCTTTGACTACTTCTTTTGTGCATTATTATTCCCCTTTTTTTAAAGACCTCATCAAGAATCAAACACCTCATCCGAACAGAGATCAAGATCAAAACAAAATGTTTTAGCATCCTGTTTTAACTCGAGTGTTCTTCTCTTGAGGCGGTCCAACTAGATATATATAGACACATTTCACACATCATTTACCAATGTCGATGACTTGCTCACAAGGGTTTTGTTTGAATGCAGTGTGATCTTATGTTTTACTTCTGCAGCAACCCTCCCCCTGCGACCTGCAATTTATTGCTCACAAATACCCAAAGCGTTTCTGAGATACAGAAAGCTATTTAGATCTAAGGACTTAGTGAAAATATCAGCTAATTGATTCTCGGATGAGACATGTTTGATAATCACAAGTTTTTCCTCAACTAATTCTCTAACAAAATGGTGCCTAATGTCGACATGTTTAGTGCGTGAATGTTGAACAGGGTTTTTTGAGATGTCAATAACACTTTTGTTATCAAAGTGAACTAGCATAGAGTAATATGTACAGTCAACTCTACTACTTTAAAATATATATATTTATTTATTTATATCTAATAAGTAATATGTACAGTACACGTGTTTGTGTAGAGTGTAGTAGACATCAACATACCAGAACATATTCAATTATACAACATGAGTCTTTTCATATCATACGCACTTGATTTTAGTTATTTTTTATAAGTTTCTATTTTTATTAAATAATGAAAATATATGCACAACTAAAACTAAAAGCAACGTCTTTGATTCTTAAACATATGCTCATTCAAGAAAACGATATGAATAACACCAACTAAATGAACAAACAAAAACATCAATTGTGACATATCTTAAAAAGTGAAACAAACCAAACAAAAATATG
>JAHZTW010000022.1:0-13891 GCA_020283515.1 Alliaria petiolata | reverse complement strand
TGCCGCAGCATGCAAAATAGCATGTCCCCAAACATGAATTGGGAGCTTTGTTCTCAATATTAACGGTCTTGCAATCAATTGCAACCGTTTAATTAATGACTCAGCCATGACATTTTGTGTATGAATATGCGGAACCGGATGTTCAACATCGATTCCCAAAGACATACAATAATCATTAAACACTTGTGATGTGAATTCACCAGCGTTATCCAATCTTACTTTCTTTATGGCATAATCAGGAAATTGTGCTCTCAACCTGATTATTTGGGCAATGAATTTAGCGAAAGCCGTATTTCGTGTTGTCAATAGACACACGTGTGACCATCTACTGGATGCGTCAATTAATACTATAAAATATTGAAACAGCCCGCATTGTGGGTGGATCGGCCCACATATATCACCATGTATTCTTTCTAAAAATTCTGGTGATTCATTCCCAACTTTGGTTGACGATGGCCGAATAATGAGTTTTCCTTGAGAACATTCATTACATAAAAACTTGCCCGTTTTCAAAATTTTCTCGTTTTTCAACGAATGGCCATTAGAATTTTGCACAATCTTTCTCATCATGACTGAACCAGGATGCCCTAGTCTTTCATGCCAGATTTTGAATGTACTAGTAAACTTCGGGTTTACTGTAACATATGATTCAGTCATATTTATTTTTGTGCAATATATTCCAGAGGATAACATTTTTAATTCTTCCAATATATGTTTCCTCTCCGATGTAATGCAAAGATATTCAATGCCATTTTTATTCATAGTCTCTACATGATATTCATTCCTGCGAATATCTTTGAAACTTAACAAGTTTCTGTAAGACTCTGGGGAATATAATGCATCATTTATTTCAAACTTTGTTCCCCTTGGCATTGAAAAATTGACTCTTCCGGAGCCCATAATAATTTTTGCATTACGAGATATTGTATTCACGCTTCCGGCGGAATCTTTCATTTTGAGACAGGAAAAATACTTTTTATCTTTAATTATCGTGTGCGTTGTCGCACTGTCTGCCAAACATATATCTCCTTCCTCAGTCTCAAAGTCTGACATTTTCTGAATTTAAAATATTCATAAAAGATGCATTAATTAACGTTAATCAAAAGAAACTTATGTTATAAAAGTACTTATTTTACAATAAAACTTGTTTTTATAACAAAATATTAAAACACAAAAATACATAAAACGTAATAAACATTAAACTTTTATTTTTCTTGTCTTCTTCAGGAAGACATCATATTACATCGATTCTTTGTCGCTTTGTTTCCGTTGATTCTTCTGGATCAACCAGGAAATCTGTAACATCGAGATGAGTGTCATCATTTAGGCCATGAAACGAAGGTCCGGGATCACCAGAAATAAAGTTGGTTTCACTTTCTTTCTCTTTCGCTTTTTGTGATTCCCGGTACAGATCGGCTAAATGTTTGGGTGTACGACAGGTACGTGCCCAATGTCCCTTCATGCCGCATCTGTAACTAGCCGTTTCTTTTTTCTTCTTAAATTCTCGGCTTTCATCATTTCCATGGAAACTTTTATTATCTTTTTCATTGTTGAAATCATTAGGACGGTATCCTCGTCCTTGACCACGTCCACGACCTCGACCACGGTAATAACCGCGTCCGCGTCCACGTCCTTGCCAATTATTATACATGGATGATGCAGCATTCGCTTCTGGGAATGGTGCAGATCCAGTTGGACGACTTTGATGGTTCATCATCACGAGTTTGTTATTATGTTCTGCAATAAGAAGTGCATGCATTAACTCCGAATAACGAATATATATATTCGCCCGGTATTATTACTGCAGGACTACATTACTCGGGTGAAATGTGGAGAGAGTTTTCTCAATCATATCATAATCACTTATAGTTTCTCCACATAACACCATTCTGGATGTGATACCAAAAATCACAAAATTATAATCACTAATACTTTTGTAGTCCTGAAACCGAAGATGTAACCACTCGTGACTGACTTTTGGAAAGATCACATATTTCTGATGATCAAACCTTTCTTTCAAAGATTGCCAGAGATCTGCAGGATCTTCTTTTATGATGTACTCATCTTTTAAACCATCGTGGATATGATGACGTAAAAATATCATGGCTTTTGCCTTTTTCTCATCTAATGTCGTTTTCGACTTATCGATGGCATCAAGAAGCCCGTTTCCTCTAAAATGCATTTTAGCACCTACTGCCCATGTCATATAATTTTTTCAAGCTATATCAAGGGCATTAATCTCGAGATTTGCAAGATTTGACATTATAAATGTACCCATAAAATAACAATTTATTAATTTAAATTTTTATCAAAAATCCAATTTAAAAATCTGATTTGAAGTTCAATTTAAAATTTGCGCATAACAGAATTTAGAATAATAATTTAAAGCAATAATAGAACTTCATAAATAAATAAATTAAAATGGGGGTTTTAACCTCCCAGTGAATAATAAAAAAATAACTGCATAATAAATAAACAAAGGTGGGGGTTTTAATCTCCAACTCCATAAATATGATCCGAGGTGACATAATCAACCATATGATCATTTGATCGTGAAGGCAGAGCCTATCAAAACGATCAGCTCGGAGAAGGCAGCGCCTATCATCCCGGCATAACGATATAATTTTTTTCGATCGTGAAGGCATAGCCTAACATAACGATCGGCTCGGAGGAGGAAAACCTACCATCCCGGCATAATAATAATAAGAATTAAAATTAATGAAATATAAATCAATCTCAACTTTTCGATATAGAATAGACCAAGAGACGTTCGTGCTGATAACGTGTTATAAACTTATTATTAGAAGGTGAGATATATGTATATATATTTCTTATAGTATTATTGTAAGAAAACTTTGTGCTTTGAGAGAGGAGAAAGTAGTGGAGTAGAAAATGGATGAGGGAGTGAAGTAATTTTCTTTTGCTTCTTATTACTTTTCGTACTCATACTTTCTTACATGATGAACATATATATAGGAAGAAAGAAATATTAAAATAAGATGAAGATGGTAAGTAATAAGGCGGTGGGCGATGGATGTGAAACTTTTATCAAATGGATAATCATATCCATTATTTTAACAAAAACAATGTTATTTACCTAAATATAAGCAACTGGTTAGTTATACTTATAGAAGTCAATTTCTCTATAAATCAGAAGTAAACAAGGCAGAACATTTAACGTGTTCGACAACCTTTAGTGTGGCAGTCCAAAACGTGCACACCGTGTACAAGTTAATTACTCTTTAAACATTATCTTATACTTTGTCCAATTGGGCCTATCTAATCAATTTCTCACACACCAAAAGGTCCAAAACCAAATCATTGAGCCTAATTTTAACAAGCCCATTGTTGCAATTTATTAGGGGACAGGGCTGACCAATTTAGATTAGGCAACCGAACAAAAAAAAATCAAAACCCAAAACCCAAAACATATATTTCTTTTGGGTCAAACTTCCCTATGGGGTTTTTATGTTTCACTAGATAAATACTCCGCGTATATATACGATATATTTTTTAATAATTTTATAAATTAGTAATTTGATAAATATTTTTTATAAAATTATTAATAATTCTGTTATACATAATTAAAACTTTAAATAAAAATGAATTTTTGAATATTAAGTTAATGGTTATCAACACCATATTATTTTGTCCAACTATTTTGAAACCATATCTTATCGAAACAACAACGTAAAATTGTAAGCACAATAAATTAATTTAGTGTTAGAATTTATGGGGCATTTCTTTTGTAAAATCTCCTCTTGAATCCTATCTGAATAAAATATTTTTTCTTATATAAAATTTGATACCGAGCCAAAATAACATTTTTCGCTAAAATTGCATTTTTGTCATAATGGTAAAATCATAAATTTCCCATAAAAACCGCAAAATAGCATTTTTCTACTAAATTCGTATTTTTGTCAAAACAGCTAAACATCATTTTTGCCAAAACTGTAAAATCATATTTTCTCGTTAAAACTACAAAACCAAAATTTTCCGAAACAACTACAAAAGCATACCCTCCCGTCAAAACCATAAATTGTAATTTCCCCCAAAAACTGCAAATTTGCATTTTCCCACCAAAACTGAAAAACTGCATTTTTCTTCCAAAACTGCAAAATTGTGTTTTTCTGCCAAAACTCTAAAACCGCGTTTCTTGGCAAAACTGTAAAACAATATTTTCTGTCTAAACCGCATTTCTCGCTTAAACCATATTTACCGCTAAAACTGTAAAAAAATAAAGTTTTGTCTAAACCACATTTCTCGCCTAAACCGCAAAATCGCATTTTCCATCAAAACCGTATTTTTTCATCAAAACTGTAAATACTTGTTTAACCGCTAAAACTGTAAAATCGTATTTTTTGTGAAAACCACAAAATCTTGTTATTTTTTACCATCAAAACTTTGTTTACCCGTGAAATCTGCAAAATACATTTTTTTGCTAAAACTTGAAAATTTGTGTGTTTCTAGTTAAAACCGCAAAATATCATTTTTCAGTCAAATTGCAATCGTGTTTTTTATACAAAATCAATAAACCACGTTTTTTTTACCGAAAATACAAATACACATTTTCACGCCAAACCTAAAAAACACATTAAAAAAATCCCGAAAACTACAAAAATTTATATTTCTTGCCAAAACTACATTTTTTCTCAAAATGCATTTAAAGAAAAGATGAAGAGTTATTGATTTAATTGATTAATTATTTTGTACAATTTTTTTTTAAAATGATGTGTTACAAATATAGGTGCTTATGTGTCACATTCTTGTGAGGTACACTCAGTTATTAGATAATAGACTAGGTGATGACCCGCGTGTACACGCGGATTTGTATTTTATTATATATTTTTTTTATTTGTTATTAATATAATATTTTATTTTAAATATAATGATGATATAATTTTGAACTTATTAACTATATAAATATATCTTCTTCCGGTGAAGAAACGGTTTTTTCCTTCTCCGGTTTCTACTTCCAAAATCCAGTTTGCAACTCCTTTTCTTCAGCTCTCACTCTCATGTTTTTTTAAAGCCAAAATTGTATCTTGTGGGATGACTTGCAATATATGTCTAAAGTTTCCACCTAGCAAAATTTTTTTTCCTCCAAAATGTTCTTCCATTGCATGGGTTTGTATTACTTCTGAGATCACTGAGGGTACGATCTAGTGATTCAAATATGTGACGATGTGCCATCGATACAGTGCTTTGTCCCATATGATTAAACCTGCATTGATAACCAATTCTGCAAGCATCGTTTTGATTTGATGTTACACATCGAATGTTGGTGCAGATTTATCGGTATCTTAAACTTTGAATGAGCTGTTTTTCCTTCTTGCAAGAGTGTAGTTGTAATACCTGTGCTTTGGGAATGTTTTTATATTATTGTTTTTAAATGTATGTTGTTTCAATTTTAGTAAAAATAACTATCTAGAACAAAATGAATATTTTAAAATGTATGTTGTTTTTAGTTTTAGTTTTAAATTATTCCCAATAATGACTAACTAAAATATATTTTTGCAAATGAATATCTAATTTGACGGTTAAAATATGAAGGAATGAAGCATTCATTTTTATTTCAACCATTATTTTGTTTTTACAGAGCTACTGTCTTTTTTTTAAAGGTATTTTTATAAGATTCATTGTAAATTATAATTGGTATGTAAAGAAATAAACATACGTACTTCTTCTTCTTTTTTATTTTTTATTTATTTATTTATTATTATTATTTTTTTAACCTTAACCTACGTACACTTCTATAGCTAGAAAAGATAGGATTCACAAATCCAAAGGACAATGACATCTTATATCACATTATGGAATCTTTAAAAGGACTAAGCTTCATTGCATTAACTTATGATTGGCTTTGTCAATCAAAGACTTGTGTACCAATTAGATCTCTAATATTATTTTAATGTTATGTCCATTTTGAATGACATTGTTTTGCCTTAGACAAAAAGCAAGACTGAATGATGCCAAATAATGTTGTTATATTACGAGTAACAGCGGATAGATTTAGTTCACAAAGACATGAAAGAGTGCACAATTGACCAAAATTGTTTTGTTTCTTTAGGTACAATAAGGACATCCAAGATTTACGTACGTACTCACGTTCACATCGTGTATATAGGTAAAAAGCTTAAAGCTCGATACTCTTCTTAAAATTGATATCATAATATAGAAAACTCAGTTGTAACTTTCTTTCTTATGTATAACTTTGTATTATCTTTAAAATGCATCGTGTCATGTACAATAAAAAAATGGTGTAAAATTAAAATCTCAAGCAACTTTGTGAAACTACCGTTGGCTACAAGTGTGTAACAGAAGAAATTGTCCTCTTTACCTGAGAACCAAGAATAAGGCAAAACAATGCGACATATGGAGACGAAATATGAAAGCATAAGAAATATTGAAGCAACGTAATTTAATTGATCAGGACAGCACGTTGCGGTGATGCATAGAAGAGGAGAGGGATACCGGATACAAAGCAGAGCAATTCGATGCAAAGAAAGACATAGAGATATCTTATGTTTGTTGAACAATCATAAACCGTGTGGACATGAGAGACTCGTCATGGGGATATTTTGACAGAGCAAGTGTGATGCAATCTTGCTTCTGATTGTTTAAAATAAGTCCATGATTCTGAATGGTAAAGGCATATATTACTATGTTTTCTCACTTCATAAACGGCAGCCTGCAGAAGAAGATGTATGATTCTCTTGACATTGGGCACTTAGATCTGCCTCACGACAGCTCTAAACTTTGTGGATGATTTCTCTATGTTTTGTTCCTTCATAAAATGTCTATATAGACACTAAATCACTTTCAACAAGATGACAAATAAGATTTTAAAGACAGAGCCCAAAGCTTGGAAATGACATACTGTTATATCTTATTAAACGAAGTTACAACAAAACAAACCATCACAACATCCTAATGATATATCTATTGACAAATTAAGGAAGCATTAACGTAATTTATTTATTGTCATTTGTCACAATATTTTAAAAGGTTTGAAGTTTACTTCGGCATTAGCCGTCAATTCAAACTTGCCATCCTCGTCATCATTCTTCGAAGTCGAACTGTATTTTCAAAGCCAAGAGATTTCGGAAAGTATGTTGAAAGAAGACAATTTAATTCAACTTTAAATTAGTATTGAGGCTCTAACCTCTTCCTAATTTTTGACATTTTCGTCCCTACACTGGTGGCGGTGTTCGTAAGCCTTGTCCCCATCTCTTCTCTGCTCAGGCATTATTGCAATTGGCTCTTCAGTTTTAAAGAGGCTAACAAAGAGTGTTAAGCGGGTGAATAGAGTAAGCCCCTGAACTTCAAACTATGTGACCATCAAAGCTTTCCCGAATCAAAGAGAAACAGAAGTGGAGATGAGACAAAATCTACGGAGATAAACGTTTTAATTTTCTCATTAAAAAATATTTTTCGTAGTAGTCATATAGTTTAGAGTTGCCGAACGTGGAGGAGTGGAGCTTCAGAAGACTGTAACAAAGAAAGGCGTTGGTTTTATCGGTTTGAATTCAATTATTGAGGAGAAGAATATGATGAATTGCGGATCATAGGAGTTTTATTTATAGCAAAAGGGAGATGAGAAACGCTTTGGTTTTCTATCAAGAATTTTTTGTATCGGGAATATAAGCTATAGATAAAACTTGGTCTTTACAAAACGTTGAATTTGATAAATTTCATAACAGCAAGCATCGGTGTCACCACCAAAAAGAAAACTGATGTTTATAATTTAAATGTTTAAATTGGATTTTGAAATTAAGTTTTTCAAATTTTAAAATAATAAATAAGTGGCTGATGTGTCATGGAGAGAAGTGCTGATGTGTCAATCACTTGTGAGACACACTCACTCTTTATATAATAGATTTGCTAGTATCACGTGAAACTATAACATAAAAATAACCTTAACTAGAAAGGTTGTTTTTCTGTTATACTTTTGTTTTTAAAATTGCTTTTAACAGGTCAACGTAGTGAAGAAAGATAATTAACTCCTACAATCTTGCAACTCCTTAATAAGCAATTGTAGCCTCTTCTACTAGTCCGAGTCTGATCCTATTTTTAATCTATTACATCCAATCACAGCTCTATTATTCCTACTCATTAGATTTAATCCAGCCCTTCTGTGATTGCTTCAATTAATTTCTGTTTCACATCTATAAAAACTCTTTAATCTCCAAAATCTCCGATCACTACAATTTTAAGTCTCTCGCTTCCCAATAAAAATCTCAAATCTTTCCACTCCAAATTTTCAACTATTATTAGTAAAATATCCAACTGAAATTTGTCGAAAGAATGACATCGCATGGTGAAGAAATCGAAGAAGAACAAATATCAAGAATTGAGAAAGGCAAAGGCAAAGATTGCCATGGAGGAATCGAGACAGTCATATGTACTTCACCCAGCATTGTTTGCCTTACCCAAAAGGTTAAAAAAAAAGTCTAATTATTTTGTTACATAGTAGCTATAATTAATGATGGTACATATTTTGAACAAATTGGTTTATGGCTTTTAAAATTGGTTACAGTTGATAGCAGAGATGATTGGGACGTATTTTGTAATATTTTCTGGATGTGGAGCGGTCGTAGTGAATGTGTTGTACGGTGGAACTGTGACGTTTCCGGGAGTATGTGTGACTTGGGGTCTCATTGTTATGGTCATGATTTACTCAACCGGTCACATCTCCGGTGCACATTTTAATCCTGCCGTCACCTTCACTTTCGCCATTTTCCGGCGATTTCCATGGTATCAGGTCAGTTTCTATTCTCTACCTCATCCTTTAATAAGATCTAGATTAATTGTTTCGAAAACTAAGTTCCGCGTTTACATATAAATGTGATTTTAAACATATGTTTTTAATTAATCTTTTAGAAAAAAAAACATATGTTTTTAATTAAAATGAGATGACTAGACAGCCGGTTTAGCGTTTGGCTTTTGCGCTTATGCTTCGTAAATTTCATTTGAGCTAGTGATTAACAAAATAATTTTATTTAAGATGATATATAGATGTAACTGCAGATGCTAACAAATTTTTAAACCTAAATTATAGTAATTGATAGATTTTGGAGGAAACTTTAGTAGTAGAATAGTTTCTTTTATCTTTATTCATTAGCCATTAGACTTATTTATACAAAGTCTTAACTTGTCTACCAAATTGTTTACATATTTAATAATAGTAAATATTTCTATTTAACAATAAGAGAATATACACAAATGTTAACTTTCCTAATAACAATAAGAAAATATGTTCACGTCCATCTCGTCATCCCGAGATCTCCTAATAGTAATTAGATTTGATATTTGAATAATGAAACTGATTTGTATCGTATGTTTTGGGCAGGTACCATTGTATATAGGTGCACAACTTGCGGGATCGTTACTAGCGAGTTTGACATTGAGACTAATGTTCAAAGTCACACGCGAAGCTTACTTTGGAACAACTCCGACTGATTCGGCGGCACGAGCACTCGTCGCAGAGATCATTATCTCATTCCTCCTCATGTTCGTTATCTCTGGCGTTGCCACCGATAGTCGTGCGGTTAGTGTTTTCTATACCACCATTTGTTCTTCTTGTTATGTCCTAGTTATCCATATTGTTAGTCGGTATATCACTACGCAGAATGAAGTATGAGATTACTAAGCGAATAAAAACTAATTTAATTACAAAACTTGTGAATATCATTCGGGTTTTTGACATTTATCTTGCTGATTGGTAAAACTTGTGGACGATTCCATGATGGATGTGGTAACTTATTTTGAATAGATAGTTCAGTTTTTTTTTAGAAACAATTTGTTTCATTTGAACTTACTAGTGCATATTCTAATATATTGCCATCAAATCCATAGTCATTTGATTAAAAGTATGCAAATGGAAGTTCTCATGTTGGATTGTTCTAAATATTTTTTTGACAGATCGGAGAATTAGCTGGAATTGCGGTAGGAATGACTATAATGTTAAACGTCTTCGTGGCCGGGTAAAAAAAATATACTTTTTAAGAAAACCTTTTTTCATATTACTACCAATATATTTTTATGATTGGAAATATTATTAATTTGGGTTTGTAAATGATAGACCTATTTCGGGAGCATCAATGAATCCAGCAAGAAGTCTAGGACCAGCAATTGTGATGGGAATATATAAAGACATATGGGTTTACATTGTTGGTCCCTTCGTCGGAGTTATGGCCGGAGGTCTTGTATACAACTTTATCAGATTTACGGATAAGCCACTCCGAGAACTCACCAAAAGTGCTTCTTTCCTCCGTACCGTCACTCCAAAGAACAATGCTTCTAGATCTAAGAGCTAATTTTTGTTTTTTATTAGTCTTAGATTTATGTATAAACGGATATCTTTTATAAAGGAAAAAATGCCAACACCGTTTATACCAAAATGACTAATTAGTCATAGATTTATGAATCAATTTTTTTTAGTTATATACAAAAATCTTTCCTTAAATATACTTTTTAAATAAAAATCTGTAGCCGAATAGGTAGGTAACCACGTTATCTTTTAGTACATAATAGTGGGATTAACACCGTTTCTCCAAATTTCATAACCGAATTGATCATAAACGCTTAGCCACCGGTTCTCGTATCGTATGGGCTCTTTGAGGTCATGGCAGTTCAACACTTCAACTGTTCTTTGCCGTGAACTCATAGATCACAGTGTGAGTAGGAGAACACGAGTCAAAGGGAACGCTATGTGTATGATTCTTAATTTTTTCATTTATACCGCACTTGTAAATGAACATTCTTTTCAGCATTGATCAACAAATTTGATATTTCATCAAAAAAAAAAAAAAAAAAATTTATAGAGGTTTGGTAAATCGTGCATACGTCCTAACACTCCACAAGAGCTCATTTAAGTAATTCTTCAGACGATACACAACACCAAGACAGATACTTGGTTTGTCATTGAACAATTTCTAGATCTATCCGAAACCTTTGGAACTACCTATGTCAACGGAAATACGTACGGTCTCCTTTTGCTAGCTAGGGTGGTTGACTGGTTGTGACGCAGCATGTCCACATGTTATTTTTTTTTGTATATATATGTTTTAAAATCGTTTTCAACAATATTATAATAATATTTTTAAAAAAAATTAGGCATTCCAAAAGTATTCACAAATTCATTAATAATATGTTTAATTGAATAAGGTAACTTTATATAATATATACTCTTTTAATTTGTGAGTATTAGAAAATGCTTAAGAGGCCTCGGATTCTCTATATTCAAATATTTAACATATTTAGNTTAATAGAGAGAAGGAAACTTCCTAAATAAAGGAAAAATATATAGTAATAAAATGGAAAGAAAATTAACAAAGAAGGTAGGCAGAAGAAACGTATAGCCGCGACCTCGTAACAAGGGACGTCCCGACTACTGCGGAGACGGCGAGGCGCTGACTGGTTTTCTCTCTCTTTTTTGCTTTCCAAAAGAACGTTGTTTCGTGCTCACAAGGGTCAAGTGTCAACTATATCCAAACTCTCTCTTTTATCAGTTTTTTTAAAACACCCTCTTGTACTTTGTCTTTATTCGTGATATAATCTCATTTATAATTAGTTATAATTTGTATATCTATCTCTACTTCCCTCGGTCCCTTGTGAAAATGACGTCTGAATTTTCAAGAAGTTGCTCTTCCTGCAACTAAGTATCCTCTTAGACATTGATTATTGCTAAATATTGAAATTGACAGTTGTATAAATATGCCATTTGCACCTACCTAAAACAATTGATAAATAATTTTAAATAAAATGTTATTCTTTTAAATTTCGATCTACAAGGATTATTGTATGAAAATAATTTTGAAGATGTAATCAGTACACTAATTAAAAACATTAATTAGAGTTACTATAGCAGAAATATAGTCCTTTCTTTTTACTTACTCTTTTTTTTTTTTTTATGTTGTGTAGTCTTTTTTTCTCCTCCTTATAGAGAAAAATCCAACCAAAATTAGGAAATTTTGTTATTATTCATGACCACCGTTTTCCGTCTTTTGCTATCGTCATCTTCTCCGTCACCCTTTTTCTGTTTGCCGCAAAATAATGTCGTCTTTATAAATTACACTAAAAGTCATCATTTATATGGTAGATATTATTTTGTCATCCGTAAAGATGTTATGTTGTTTGATTCGAAGTGAGGCCACAATCTTTGGCCGATGGGTCGCGAAGATTGCTAGTTTCTCTAACAAGTGTCCATTTCTACCATCTACGTCTTGTTGAGACCACCTCCTTTATCAGCTATGCACCGAACCTTAACGTCAATAATCCACATTTTGCAAAAAAAAAAAAAAAAAAAAAACGATATTTTACCAGTCTCAATACTAATAGTTTGTTGACTGCCTAAAATATGTTACGTGGATTGAACCACGATGGCCAAATTGATAGTTTTGGCCAGAAAACAACGTTTTCCATATCTAATAGTTAGAAAAAAAAAACATTTTTTGTCATTACAGAATTTGTTTTTTCAAACGATTAAAATGCTACTCTTAATCAAGGCTTTTGTCATTCCCCCTTTTATAGGATCATTTGTGATAAAACAAAAAAAGTTGTATGAAATCACCGGTAGAATTTGTCCGGTTAAGCTCAATGATTTGAGTCTTAATTTTGTCGTTTTACCAAATTATTAACTACACATCTCTCATTACTTTATTACCATTAAAACAGGATGATTAAGTTTATCAAAGACGTCCCTTATGGCTATTAAGAGTCAGACGCAGAGATGAGCAGGGTCATTAAGGCGTCTTATATTCAAACTATTACTCCACTAATTGCTAATTAGTCGAATACTAACTTGTTTATTAGTATACGATAATGTTACTATTGTACTATATTGATTAAGTAGCTCTCAGCCAACAGGCAAAGTATAAAATACTTGGATTATTCAAAGATTTGTGGGCTTCCAAAAGCATTGGGAACGGCTCCAAGCCTCCAACTACATTGGGAAATATATTAACTAAATCTCCATTGCCACAGTCGTTGGAGTTATTTATCTTTCCAAATGGGAGAATCAATTATAATTATCAGCGGAATTTATAAATCCCAGTAGCTGGTAAACAAATCATAGTAAAAATAGTTTGTTTATAATGTACGGAAATATACTATCGCATTTTAATAAACATATCAATATAGCTTTGACTTTTAAATTTAAACAACTACAGGCAATTAGTCATACAGTATTAATTATTCTAATATTGTGTGTGATCGATCATTCATAAAATTAAATATATTTTTTTTTTGTTCAACATAAAATTAAATATTTTTACACACTTTGTTATAACAGTGGAATAAGCGGCACTGTTCATACACGCTCTTCTTATTATACTTCGAAATAAATTACGTATATGCGTTGCCAGTTGCCACTAATACATAAAATACTGTTGACATTGTAAATAAATTTGGCACGACCTCTTAATTATTTTATTTTGTAATAGACCCTCTCAATAATTAATAGGCTTGTTGCCAAAAAAAAAAAAAAAAAATTTAACTATCCACTTTGACAAAAAAAAGCTCAATATAATTAGGAAATGAAAAAAGACATTTGACTCCTACAAATTTGGAACTCCATATTTGAGTCATTAATCAGTACCAATCATAGTCAATTTTTTTTTTTACCTCTCTTCTACATAACGTCAAAGTCTGATCCTATTTTTCATCTGTTACATCCAATCACAGCTCTATTATTCAAACTCATTAGATTTAATCCAATCCTTCTGTGATTGTTTAATCTATTTTCTTTCTCACATGTATAAAAAATCTTCAAATTCTCTTTACCACAAAACTTTCATTTCCATTTTCCCCAAATAAAGAACTCTCAACTCCACTTTTTCAATAATTTGTTTCTACAATATTTAAAATAAAATTTATATAAAAAATGACT
>JAHZTW010000228.1:18136-42505 GCA_020283515.1 Alliaria petiolata | reverse complement strand
GTTTTGTTTGAAAAACACTTGAAGAACGTTGAGCTAAGGTTGCCATTGATTGATTTTTTGGCCATGGTACCGAGGTATGCTAAGTTCTTGAAGGATACTCTTGCTAAGAAGGTAAAAGAAGGTGAGGAAGTCTTGGCGGTGAGTCAAGAGCGTGCCGCCACCACTCAGCAAGAGCCAACACCAAAGAAACTTGGAGACCCCGGCTCTTTTACACTTCCTTGCGCTATAGGGAACTTGAAGTTTGAAAACAGCCTTTGTGATTTGGGAGCAAACATTAACGTTATGCCCTACACGACTGCGAAGAAGCTGGGCCTCACAGATTTCAAAGATAGCCACATGTCCCTAGTCCTTGCGGATAGATGCATACGGTTGCCAAAAGGAGTACTTGAAGACCTCCCTTTGAAGATTAACAATGTCACCGTTCCAACTGACTTTGTTGTCCTGGATATGGATGAGGAGGATGAAAATCCCCTTGTATTGGGAAGGCCATTCTTGACCACTGCTGGAGCCTTGATTGACGTGAAGCACGGAAAAATCTCCCAACGCTTGGGCAAAGGCGCAAAGTTCAAGTTTACTACTAAGGATGGCATGAGAAAGCCGATGATCAAAGGTCAAGTTTTTCAAGTGAGCATCACGCAGGACTTGAAACCAGAAGGGGAAAAGGATGTCTTCGTAAATCAAGAGGGGTATGTTGAGAAGGAAGATAGCACGGAAGCCAACTCAGTGAGAAAAGGAGAGCAAACCGCTACCTTGGTCAGCAAAGATGCGTTTAGAATGGGTACTTGTTTCTCGATTTCAACAAGGAAAGTAGATCACTTTGAAGATGGGGCTAAGGCTGAGGAAGAACCTTATGGAGAGGCTTTGCTAGCCCTGTTCGGTTGTAAAGAAGAAGAAGGTCACCCGGAGACCACACCAAGGGAAGGAAGAAAGAAAGCGAACATTCACAAGGTTCTCTTCAAAACCGATAAGAGGGTACCCAGCTATGGTCGCACCAAACACGAGAGCGTCCTGAGCTTGCATCCATTGGAGCTCAAGGATGACTCTATGATCTGCAAGGTCACGGGAAAAGGGGGTGCAAGACAGTTTGCAAAGGCAAGATTTCTACTCCCCCCGGGGATGGTCGAAAAGGACAGGGGTAAGGTGATGGAGATGATGAACACAGTCTACACCGTGGAGATCCAACCAGGGTTAAGCTCCACCAAATCTCCTTCCACTCCCGCCGCCCGAGTTCCACGCTAAAGGGAGTAAGAAAAGTCGAGCTAAACGACGTTAAACAAAAGCACACTTGGGAGGTAATCCCATGACTATCCTTGTATATATTCTTTTTCTATTTTATGCTATTATGTTTTTGTTTATAGGAAAGGGAAAACGGGAACCAGGAATCATGATCTTGGACCTACCAAAGACATGGAAAGGAGAGTAGAGGAATCCTGAAACAGGGAGGACACTCGATCTATGGATCGATCTGAATAGGATCGAGCCTCAAATCGACCGAACCCTGCGATCTTGGACGAAATGGGCATGAGATCGAGGTCAAGATCGACCAATTTGACTCGATCTCATGCCGAGGTAAGTTTTCAATTTTCCCTCTTTTTCTCCTTCCCTCCCATTTTGAATTTGAATTCCGGTCAAAGCTGAGACCTTGGACCTTGGTGGTTGAGCTTTGACCACAATTCACGAGATCTCTTGCATGCTTAGCTCCAAATTCTTTTTCCTCTTTATAAAACCTTGCCTCCACACCATTTTCCTTTATACTTTGAAAACATTTTCCCATTAAGAGATAGAAAGTGCGAATTTCAGTCTTGGCACAAGAATCTCTTTCATTTTCTTTCCTCGTGCATCAAGGTTTCATAAGGTATTTCAATAATGCATTAAAATATTTTTATCCCTAGTTAATAGGATTGTGGAGGAAGGATTTAGGGATTGAGTTTTATTATTTCATAGAAATATCTAAGTTTGGGGAAAAAATCAGGATATTTCTTATATCTAGAAAGAGGATTCCCCTAGGATTAAATATATTCTCTAATTTAATCCCAAAAACTTTTTGAAATTATTGCATAAGGTTTAGAAACCTATCCCGCTTTGTTTACCTTAGTCCCCTCCTCATTCTTTTTCCGAGCTTTTGCATCTCAGGAACAATGGCGTCAAGGAGGTTTAGATATTCACCACAAGCAGCATTGTTGGTGTGGACTGAAGAGGAGAGAAGAGCCCGCATGAGACTCGCGAAGAGGAGCGTTGAGCCTACAAGGGCTCGGTGAAAAGGGAGAAGTGTGAATAAAGGGCTCGGTGAAAATAGGGGGAAGAATGGTTTGAAATGGAGAGTCTTGGGTTTTAAAAAGAATAGCTCTAAGTAAATAAAAAGAAAAAAAATGCTAGGTGGCCTTAAGAAATCAAAAAGAACCGAAAAGGGCCTAAGAAAAGAAATATATGCTTATTCAAGGCCACCTAGAGATCAAGAAAGAGCTAATTGTTGAGAATAGACTACTCCATTCGCCAAAAATGATAGGTTGAAGAAGTGCCCCTTAGAGCCTTGAAAAAAAAAAAGAGAAAACGTGTTTGAAATTCAAAGGGTTTAGCAAGGCACAAAGAGCCTTGGGGAAAAGGGTAGATTCTAGAGGGTTGAGTGAGCAAAAAGAAAATGAATGAGATGGGTATAGGATCATTGATAGCATTTCGGGTAGATGAAAATCTATGCTTGTATGCATCACTTGTTTCTTACCTTTAGCATTATGCATGTGGTTCAATCTTTCTTGAGTGTCACCCTTAAATGCAAAAACCGGATGAATTGAGATCATTTTTATCTCAAAACCCAATCCCTTAGCCAAATGAATTTTACTTTCCTTACAATGTCATGATTCACGGTTTCACACTTAATGAATGTTAAAGAGTTGGTTTGATAGGGAGGCTTGTTTAGATTGAATTCTTAGTACACTTGAATGTTGAGATGAGCATGGCTAACTCTTTTGGAGTAGCATAGATTCACATGCATCTTAGAATTAAGAATTAGGATGTTGAGTTGATCATTATTGTTAGCAACCTTAGATATTGAGCTCCCACTTTTAAACCTCTCTCCCTTGCTCGGATTTTTTTTGCTTGAGGGCAAGCAAAAGGCAAGTTTGGGGGAGTTGATGTATTCATATATTTCATACATTTAGGACATAAATTGCATACATAATGCATTCATACTTAGGAAAATTGTAGCTTTTGTTCCATTTTAGGTCCTAAGGCATTTTGCATTAGCATTTGCATGTTTCTTGCATTCTTGCATCATATTCAGGTTGTTTTGGATACACTGGAGTTTTGGAGAGTGCGTGGACAAGCTGAGGATCAAAATGGGATCTATGGACACTTGGGAGAACTCGGGCATCAAGCAAAGGAACCGAGATCGAGCTAAGGATCGAGACAGGCAAGTCGATCTTGAGAAGATCGACCACAAGATCGAGTCACGAGGCCATTCCGAGGAAGAAGATCGAGGTCAGAGATCGACCAAGGTAATCGAGCGTGAGCACGGATGCGGAAGTAGAACGAGAGCTAGATCGAGTTCAAGACACGATCATCCGAAGATTGAGTAGACGATCGACAGTGGCACCCGATCTCCCCGATTGGAACGACTAGGCGATCTAGCAAAGGAAGGCGTTCTACTGTCAAGATCGAGTAAGAGATCGACGACCGAGGTCGATCTCTAACCTTATCCGGACAGCTCACATTTTAGAGCTTAGTGAGGGGACCATTACCCTTTTAGTATAAGAGGTCCTTGACCTATTTTTGACAAAGGATCCGACAACTTGTGTGTTGTCTCCTCTTTATTTGAGCAAAACCTCCATTGTTAGTCTTTTATGCTTTTCTAGTTTATGTAAACCTTAATCTTTTCTTTAATCTAAGTATTTGTCTTTAATCTCTTTACTTAATCTTTTAATCATGCTTAGCTTTCTTTCTCTTACGCTTTCAAGCATTTTAATCATGCATAGTGAGTAGTAATCTTTTGGGTTTTCGGTTTGGGGTGATTAAGGGGTTTAAAGGTTTAAGCTTTGGTCTTTTCTTGTTCTTAAAACCATTCTCTTCTTGGGTTTGTGCGTTTAAGGCCTAGAGGATCTCGAGAGAGACATCTTTGATCCAGGGATTTCCTTGTCCTGTACAGATTTAGGAGATCCCTTAAATCCAAATCCAAGAGACTAATCTATCCTTTCCCAAACGCCATGGTTGCTTAGGGGATTAGTTAAGCCACTATTTGAGATCTATGCATCATGCTCCTCGTCCTTTCTTTCCACCACGATCAATGGCTTAGGAGGAAGGGATGAGGAAGGTTTCATACCACACGCCATGGATGAAGCTAGCTTAAGCTTCTCAAGGCTTAGAGAAAGCACAAAAGTGTAGATCTATATTTTAAAAACCCAAAGTTTAAATCTTGAGCACCCTTAAACTGATCCCCAAACTGTGAATCCATTTCATATCATCTGAAAACATAAAAATCATCTTCCTTTAGTTTAAAATTTCAATCTTTAGCTTAAAACCATCTAGTTGCTTATTTCTTGTATTAAAGCATTTTAATCTCATAAAGTTGTGTTCTTGGTCTTGTTAGAATTTTAGAAATTCCCTAATATCATATTTCGCACCCTGGTACAATTTAGGAGTCAGTAGATTTTCATTTCTAGTTTTTAAAATTCGTCCCAAGTAGTTAGTAATTTCCAGTTTCGTGTGTCTTTAGTTTTGCATTTTCTAAAATAAGTAGTCATCCCTTTTAAATTCTTAAAAGTAGTTTTCTAGTTGTTTAACCCTTTGTTCGAGATTTTAAAATAGTTTTCCAGTTCTGTAGATCATTGCAAGTAGTTTATTTCGAATTAATCACCCATTTAATCCGGTTCTGCTTAGCTTTACCAAAAGTTCTTGCATTCTTGGTATTCTTCAAACCTCCCAAGTTGGATTGATCATTAAGTATTGCAATGACATCAGAAAGCTAAAGGCTTTGACAAACACCCTAAAAATTGTGTTATCATTTGTCTCCCTTTTCTTCTTCCTCCTTGTCACCCAACTCTCCATAGTGGCCCTCCAAGCCTCCAAAGTACCTAATAAAGATTCAATATGTACACATATGCACAAACCTAGGATAAAACTCACTAAACTCTAATATGAATGCCATTTGGACTAAAAGTAACCAAATGAATGCATATATGGATGCAAAGATATCTAAAATGCATGCTAAAATATGCTAATTTATGAGTATATCACAGTTCGTAACTTGCTGGCTGTCTCGGGGTCACCTCGTTATTCCGCTCCGATAATTTGTACTCTGGGGGAGCACTATGGAATCTTCATCTCGGGCGACAAATATCGGGGGCAAGTCATTGCCCCTTACCAGTATCGGCTTCATGGTCGTGATCGATCCCCAATGCTTGATGGTTCATGTCTTGGTCTCCTTGAATGTCCTTACTCTAAAATGCACCTGATAAGGACTGAAAGTATGTGAGAATGAACCTAATTCTATCCTCATGCGTGCTAATTCTATGATTAATGCAAATGGGTGATTAATGAACTAAAATATGCACAAATGAGCCCTAAAACGCTAAGAATGCATGCTCAATATCATGAAATATACAGAGGTATCATTGGCCCAGATAATAAGGATTTTGTCATTAAAGATCCACCAGTTAGACGAAATAGATCCTGTCCCAATTGACGAACATGATTCAGACAAATTTGTTAATATCCGAGCAATATTGAAAGATCCCAACATAAAATAATTAACTGATCTCTTAAGGGAGAACAAGAAAACGTTCGCATGGACAACACAAGATATGATGGGCATTGGATAGGTCCAAAGGAGGCGATCGATTTTTGATGATTCATAGGGACTTCTCGAGGTTTAAATTTATAAACCCTAAGCTGCAAAGTGCACAGCGTACGTTGAGTACTTAGGGCATGATCCATGCGGAAGACCTACCGCAAAAAAAGAGTGTTAGAGCAACCAAAGATGCAAAAGGGTTTGTTTGTGTCACGGTTTGGGGTTTGCGAATTATGAAAGTATTTGATGGGTCAAAATTGTCTTACAAAATAAGATGACTTCTTGGGGACTCGTCGAGCTTTAAATTTGTAAGACCCTAAGCTGCAAGTACACATCGTGCGTTGTAGTACTTAGGGTATCGATCCACAAGGAGGAGGTCAACTGTAAAACAGGAAAATCAGGGCAACCAAAGAGGCAGATAATTGGGGGTTTGGAGTAAATGAAGGCAGACACGTCTTATATAGAGGAGGGTGCCGACCAACTCTATAAACAACGGGAAAAGGAAAATCAACTTAAAGGCTTGTAAAAAGGAAATCATGTGAGCAGTGCAGAAAAAGTAAATTTTGAAGTGCGTAAAATGATATCTCTGTAATTTGCATGATTTTAGTACATGTTTCATGATAGTTAGGACTTCATTCTTGCACTTTAGTGATAGCTTGCATCACATTTTCTCCCATGTTAGGATTAGATGCATTAGGTTAGGTTTCTGCATAGTCTTGCATGTTTGGAGTGTGTTCTCAGGTGCTTAGGATGATCCGAAGAAGAGACCAAGGAGGGAGGTCACAAATGGAGAATGAGCCGGTAATATCGAGCATGGATCACGACACGAGGTCGATTTAGACGAGTAGTAGCGGCTTAGTCCCGAAAGGAGAACCTCGGTGTGAAGATCCAGCAAGAAGATGCCCAAAGGACGGATATCGGAACAAGGCAACGGGAAGTGCCCGATTCAAGTACCAAGGAAGGGAAGCCTTCACGACATGACCCCGAAATCCTTGCCCGATATGGAGCCTGCCCGAAGAATCAGAAGAGTTAGCGTTTCGGCTCGTCCATAACGACGTAAGCCCGAAACGCTAAAAGCCAAAATAGTACCATTTCGGGAAAGTGGTCCCAACGTTTATGTTTTTCCCTTTTTGTGTATAAATACCTACTCCCTCACTCTTATCTCTTCATCACGCTTTCTACTTTTATTTTCTGTCTTCTCTTTCAAGAACCGAAACTTTGTATTTTTCCACCATTGAAGCTTGTTTAAAGCTTTGATTTTTATGCAATCTTGAAGTTTTAAGTCTTATAGCTTAGTGTTATTTTCTTAAAGCTTCTTCCTTTTCTTGTTTTTGATTATCTCACGGCTTATGAGTTACTCTCTCATCCTTATGGATCTTGAGGTTTTTCAAATGGTTTGTGAGTAGTCTATTTCGGTTTTAGGGCAAAGGGGTATGGAAAATGAGTTAAAGCTCCAACCTTTGATGCGGATCTATGCTTAATCCATCTTAGTTTTTTCTTATTTGATGCTGTTAATGCTTAGTCATCTTCGCTATTTGAACTTTGCCATCGAGCTTCTTCAAACAAACGCCATGTTTGAATGTTTGCAAGGACCAATCTCATAAGAGATTCGCTCATCCTAGCCTAAGAGATTAGATGCCTAGGGAGCGTTTTGGCATTAGTAGAGTTGTTTATTCAAGCTTGTTGTTCTCATGGATCACTACATGATAGCGAGCTTAGGTCGTGAGACAGCCAAGAGACTTATACCACGACAGTGGATTTGTCCAGATCCTGAATTCTACGCTAAAGGATTAGCCTTATAGGAAGTAAATCCAGCATCAAAGGAAAGATCTTTAACGTTTGGACCCGAAAAACTCCCTTGTCCTGTAAACCGATTCTTGCTTTCTTTTACAAGTTCGTACTTTAGCCATCTTATTTTCGGTTCTTTAGCATATTTAGCTTAAATACTTATTTTCTGCTCTCTTAGTATCTTAGTCTCAGATTTCCACCATTTCACCTTTTTTTTTTATCCATCTTAGCTTGTGAAAGAATTCCATAAACGCAATGCCTCGAAATCTCTCATCGGATTGATAAGACCCATAACCTATACTACATTCGGTTATAAGTAGTGGGTCATTGACTGAGTAGAACCCATACAAAAATCTACTTATCATAAAACTCGATTAAAAAGCAGATGGGGAAACAAACGTTGGGGATCTCTTTTGAAAATCTATGGGGTTCTAACTAGAAATAAACTCACAACAATTCAGACAAACGAGGCTAGGCGATTTTCCCTAAACCGAAATCACTGGTTTTAACAACCTTGACTCTCTCGAGCTAGATCGATCTATGTTATGAAAAGTGCGCAGGTTACTCTCGCACCCCACGGCCTAAGCAAACACGCGGTATAGATCAGGACAATAAACGCTCACGTCTTCTTCTTAGGTATGCATGAGCATCCCAGAAGCGTTCGCTCCACCAAACTAGGTTCGGATATGAGATTCAGCACGTTAGGGGTTCTCAAGATCCTAAAATCAGACTTTAGTTCATGACGCTAGAATCATGCAATAAGAACAAGTTTAATAAGAAAGAAACCCCTAATCTACGGTCTAAACAGCCGGTTCAAGAACAATTAATGAAATTCCCCATAAATCCCCTTAAAGACACCCAACGAAAATAAACTACTCAGACATGAAAGAAGGAGTAGAAAACGTGATTGATGAATGCATACTTGTATAAATCAATAAGAAGTCAGAAAAGGTTCCAACAGAAATCGATCTCACTCGAACAACAAGGATAGGGATCGAGAGAGAACGAGATATGGGCTGTCGGAACCGAAAACAAAGGAACCGTAAAAGAACTTGTTAAAAACTTTGAACTCCTCAAAAGAAACCCTAAACATCGAGTATATATAGATATTAAAGTCCCCTTGAGCGTCATTTAGGTATTGGCTTGCATAAGACGGCTGCGGGTTTAAGTTGGGCTTCAAATGGGCTCGAGAATCGTCAGGTGCCTGGCCGCATGAGCGAGGGCTCGTGGCGCGGCCACTGGTCGTCTGGTCAGGCCGTGGCGTGGCCAGCTTGCTCTTCCGGATGCTTGACGGACCTTCTTGCTTCCTTCATAACTTGAGATCCAACCGTGGGTTTGGACTCAAACCACTTCGAGGTGAAAGACAGCTGATAAGACTACCTTATCTCCAAATATGAGCTTGTTCTTGTGGTGGGAAGATCTTCATCTGATGTTGAACTTATGTCCTCGAGCACTCATTCCGTGAATGTCCATTTCCTCGAAAATATGCGTCTTTTGCTAAGATTACCTGAAAAGAGTCTTGAACAATCAAATACTCGAAATCTAGTGTTTATGTATTAAAACTTTAGTGAAATTCTTTTTAAAGCACTCACTTATGATAGTAAAAATGGGTAAAATATGCATGTTATCAGTATTGGAAGCGGATCCATGCTTATATAGACTTGGCTATCGCTTAAGCCTATAACAAACGGGAAAAAAGGAAAATTGACTTTTAAGAAAAATAGAAATTCAATGTAAGGACGAAAATAAAATCAATTGAAAGTGCGATATTGAAAGTGCGGTATTGAAAGTGCATAAACGAAATTGCGATATTGAAAGTGTGGTGTTGAAAAGTGATATTGAAGTGCGTAAAGTGCGGTAAATCGACAGGGAAAAACGTTGGGATAATCCGAGAATTCTTATGGGGTTCTAACAAGGGATTAAACAATCTATCGAAAGCAAACGAGACTAAAACGATTTCTCTAAACTTGAATCACTATATTTCGATCCAAATACTTTCACAAGAGGATCGACTATGCGTTGATTACTCTTTAGGTATGCAGTCGCATCCCACGACACGATCAAACAAACATTAACGGATCAAGTTCGTTCTAACGCTCTGTAGGTGTGAAATTTGCACCTCACGACACGAGCTCGGCTAAGTTGGTTCGGGTCATCGGATTCAACACGTTAGCGGCTCGAATTAATCCTTGGATCAGTCTCTAGTTCATGACTCTAGATCCATGCATTAGAAACAAACTTAGACGAAAGAAATCTTTAGAATACGGTTTAAACGAATAGAATAATAAAAACGGTTAATGAAGTTTCCCCTAAAAACCCTTAGGAATCAACACAACAAAAATAAACTACTCACACATGATAGATCGAAGCATGGACATTATATATGAATGAATACTTTGATTTATTGGTGAGAAACGAAAAGGGTTCAAGAAAAATCTATCTCCCATAGAAAATGAAGGACATAAACGATAAAAATGCTAAATTAATGAAAATTGTATTGAAAATGGTGAAGAACAAAGTGTGTATGTGTAAGGACACGAAAATGGGAGGCTATAGATGAGTATTTATAGGTCTTGAACGCTCCTTAGTGCATTGGCCGTGTGGTCGAGTCTCCATGGCGCGGCGAGATCAAGTGTGATCAAACCGCCATTTTTTCTTTTGCTCCTCCCGCGAGACTGCATGATATCCGAAGTCGAACTTCTGGCAGTCCGGAATAGTCCATAATGTCGTTTTGCTGCGCTTTGCATCCTTTTTGCTAAGTTTACCTGAAAAGAGTCTTGGACATACAAATGCTCGAAATCTAGTCTTTATGCATTAAAACCTCAGTTAAATGCTTATTAAACATTCACTTATGATAGTAAAAATGGGACAAAAACGAATGTTATCAACTCCCCCAGACTTAAACTTTTGTTTGTCCTCAAACAAAATAAAAATTTAAACAAGGAAGAGAGGTTTGAAAATGTGGAAACTCACCAATACCTGGGAACTCGTCAAGTCAGCCAATCGACCGTTTGAGCCACATAACTCCGAATTTAAACTTAAAACGTTTGGGCCTAGTTACCTTGAGTTTTTCATCCGTCCCGAATACGCTTCATAGTCCCTTAGAGTATTTCGAGCTTTTTCTTGTTGACCCCTTTATTCATTTAGGCGTGCGGTCTCATTAGAGGGAGTATGAATCAAAGAGACTTTATACTCTACTCTTCCAAACATCTAAACAAAGACATTTTCGGATACAACTCTCATATTTTCTCTTTTCTTAGTTGATTTCTCCCTACTTTCTAGGGTATCATTTTATTTTTTTATCGACTTTCTTTTCTCTTTTTCTTTAATTTTATTCTTAATCCGAGACAATCATTTCTTCGTTCCTTGCGGGGAAACGTTTTGTGATGTTTGCGAACCGTCACTGTTCTTTGAGGAACTCGAGTTGCCGTTCTCAAACCAAGATTTTCTTTTCTTTTTTATCTTTTTTTATATCAATGAGAGATTGCATCTATCGCATCATGCTGGAGTTTAAAAGAGAAGTTAAGTTCGATGTACCTCAAACCTTTTGACGAGAAGTTTTGATTCATTTGGTGCGGAGTCAACGCAAGATCCTTCGAGTACGCTAAAGATTATAATTTTTTTGTTGGAATGATCTACTGGCAGTGTTCAACTTAATAAGCCTTGATTCTAAACCCGTGAGAATGGTCATTATGCTTCCTTTTGAAGTGATTTGTACCTAGCAAAGTTCATGGTTTCCGACTAAAAGAAAAAAAAGTTTTTGACTCGATAAAATGACTCGATAAGTGGATAAATGCATGCATAAGACTAATGAAATAGATATTATTAGTAATATATGAAACTCCCCCCCCCCCCGACACAAGATTGGGGAATCACTCCACAATCTTAGAACCAAAGGGTGATCAAGAACTGATCAACAAGCTTGGCGGAAGTGAATGATGATAGAGATGGTGGTGGAACTTGTGATTGACTCTCTCAATCTGTGGGCTTTGATTGACTCACTCAATCAGTGATGAATCAGAGTTGTTTGAATCTCACAAACAATCCTAATCCAAGGATGAAAAGAAACAGATGAATCACTCAAATGAATCTTATTACAAAATAACTCAAAGACACACTTTGAAGAAGAAACAAATTCTTTGTATTAATCAAGATTGAAAGGTGATTTACAAATGATACAGGATGGAGCTTTATATAGAGCTCTTACACACGTTCCTAAAGGTCTAAAACAAGAAAAGAAATCAAAAACTTAAGAAAACTAGTCGTTGGACAATAATGAGCAAATCGGGCAAAAATAAAGGAAGTAAGGTTTCCTTTGTATCTGGACGGTTTGAGGGGATAGGTGAGCTTCTCTAGAACATTTTCTAGTTGTCATTGAAGTTGTACAAATCGCAGAGGTCTTGGTGATAGAGCCGTTGGTGAGTTATGACCCCAAGTGTGAATGTGTTGAATGCTCTAATTGAAGTGGGGGAGGATCCGCCTGATCCTCTGGGTGATGGTGCAGCTAAGGACGTCTCTTACAGCTTCTAGATGGTTTTCATTAACTCCTGGACGCCAAAGACACGTTTGAAGCCTCCTAAACCCGGAAGGTTCCATATAAGGCAAGCCGAGGATCCTCTGTCTTACAACTTAAATAAATTTCACGTCAGAACCGGGTTTGGTATGAATCCAATATGACAAGCTCCCTGCTTGAGTCAAGATTTCATGCCATGTCAGTTTGTAGCTTAATTCCTTCTGGTTCGGTCGGAATCCTCCAATTAGCGCTTCTATGTCCAAATCGGGAAAGCTCTGATTCACCAAACTTGTAAAATTAATAACTCCTAAAAAAAAATGAATTTGGTCTTGATTCCAACTCTCCGTAGACCTCTGATGAGTTTAGAATCCACAAAAATTGGATTTGTTGATTGGTTCATCTTGCTTTGGCCGGAATGATTCGATAAGTGATCGTAGGTCTCCATCGGGTCCATTGGAGATCTGAATGGGTTTAAAACATGTGTACCAATTTGCCTCATTAAAACCTTTCCTGCACAACCCATTGGGATAAAACCAAGGATAAGGAAAAAGAGTACAAATGGTCACAGCCTATTTGTATGCCTTGGCTTCACGTTCGGATCTAAGCTCGGCAACCGGTTCAACATCGGCAACAGATTCTAGCATTGCTCCCGTTTGATAGACCTCAGTACTGGGCAGGATCATATCACTCTGCTCCATGGTTGATGCTGTCCGCGATATTGTGTCACCCCCCCCCCCTCCCCCCATACTAAAATCAAATTGTCCCCAGTTTGAAGAAGTCGAGTAGAGGTGAAAAAGATAGTTGAAAGTGGTGTTTGGGTTGGGTGGGTAGTTGGTCGTGTGGTGTTGAACATATGAATTCATTTTTATCTTTGTATCCTCGTGAACTTGCGGGGATTCGGTTTGGGAAATGAACCGTCTCGAAAATTGCTCGTGGAGTGATGCAGAGGTTTTTCACCTTTGGTCAATCCTCAAACACACATATCATTGTAGTATTTGAGGTATCAATCCACTTGGGAAGCTAATGACACTTGAGATATAGAGAACTATGCTAAGCTAAGCTAATATAGAAGGGGATTTTTCTAACAACCTAGAGACAAACAGAAAATAAGAGAAAGCAAATAGAGAGAAAAAGCTAACACAACCTAAACAAAGACTAAGAAAAGAAAAGACAAAAGGATGAGATATTTGATATATTTGATGCATATGGGTGATCAATGATGACTTAAAACAACATCTAGACCTTGGGTCTTAGATGGTAATCCTTAGGCATAGGGTTTCTAATCAAGACTAATCCACCGTCGTGATAGAAGTCACTTTGCTAACTCACAACCTAACCTCGCTCCCGCGTAGTGATCCATGAGAATAGCAAGCAAGGGTACCCAACCCTATAAAGCCGAAATCACCCTAGACAGATGGTTTTTCTTAATCTAGGAAAGGTAGATCTCTTGTTTAAGGGTTTGGCTAAGCAAGCATGTGGTGTACATGTCAAGCCGCCTATGGTCTTTAGACTAGTTGATCAAGCTAGACTAAGCAATGAGAAAAATAATCAAGAAAGGATTAAGATCATTAAATGCATAAGCATCAAGATCTATCGCTATAAATCTTTCACACCCTAAGAACCACGAAATCTACTCTCTTTTCATGTGGTTACCTCTAGATCCATAAGGAAATAAAGCTAAGCATGATTAGAGAGAGATTAATGACAAGAAATAAAATAAAGGCAAATGCTTTACCAAGAAATGCTAAAGAACAAGTCTTGGTTAAGCATAAACTTAAAAGAAAAGTTCTTGAACTCAAGAGAAAAATAAAAGCTTAAACATAAATCCTAATAATGCATAACCACGAAATTCTATGAAGAATATGTGGCTAAACAATATTAGAAGGGAAGAACAAGAAGAAATAAATAATAGAAGTACAAAAACTAAATTAAAATAAAAGTATTTACAAAGTTTCTTGAAAATAAAGGGAAACTAAGAACAAACTAAAGAATGTCTAAGAGGAAAAGAGGGAAGGAGGAGCTCGTGAGAAGAGGCTAAGTATTTATAGAAGAGACACAAAAACTCTAGTGAACCTTATCCTCTCAAAAGGGATCCAATTCTAAAAGCAAACTTCTTTGGACTCTTGTGCTCTTTTGGACTTATGCTGCAACGGCTTCATACAGATATGGCAGCCCGATTTTGGCTCCAAGCTCTTATCTTCCCAGCAGAAGCTTCATCGGGCACAAGTCGTTATGCTTGCCCATTATACACTAGCTTGCCGAGCTGGCCAGACCGATGCTCGCTTTTTCTGCAGTAACTTCTGAACCGCCGATCGTAATGACTTCATACTTCCACCAGACGAAATCTATCTCGATCCTCTACAAATCTTATGCAGGCCTCAGAAGCTGAATCGAGCCAGAAACCCTTCGTCCGAGCTGATCTTTCCACAACGGCTTGTCCATTTTGGTTTAGTTGATTGATCTGGAAGCAGGCGTCTTGCTTCATATCAGGATGAGGTCGTTGTGGCTGACCGTGGTGGCTGTAGAAGTCTTCTCTTTTGCTCCTTCTTGCCTTGGCTGTTCATTAGTTCTTCTCTCAAACTCCATAGAACCTCCACAAGCTCCAAAAGTACCTGTCAAGCACTCCAAACATGCAAAATATGCAATGCCTATCCTAAAACTAATATGAATGAAAATGGGACAAAAAATAGTGAATGAATGCATAAAAGAGACCAAAACCTATACTAAATGCATGCTAAAATGGTGTAAAATATGGAGTTATCAACACCCCCAAACTTGCCTTTTTGTTTGTCCTTAAGCAAACAAAGACAAACAAGAGAGTAAGGTTTGAAAATGGGTGTTCAAATCCAAAATGCCTTTAAAAGAGATCAAATCAACGTCCATGTTTAAAGTTATAAAATGAAAATCAAATGTATTCTACTCCAAAGTCTTAGCTACACTCATATCAAAATACAATGCACTTAATCTCAACCTACACACACAATCAAATCATCATATCCCTTTAACATTTATTAAAGATCAAAACCGTGAATCATGCTTATTTTTTACATAGAAACTCATTTGGTCAAGGGAAAGGCTTTGAGCTAAGGATGAACTCAACATGAAGGGTTTGATGTGTTTCAGGGATCACTCAAGAAAAGAGTCAACCTATGGCAAAACGCTAAAGGTAAAAACCAATATATGCATACAAGGGCCACTTTTATCTATCCGATGCCTAATTGACTTCTACCTTAGTGTAAACTCAATAATTACTTTCCTAAGCTATTCTTTCCCAAGGCTTTTGATGCCTTAATACCCTTCACCTTTCTTTCATCATCTTTGTTGAACTTGGGAAGTTCTCCTTCTTCCTTGTATAGAGTGGGTTTTGGTTTCTTTTCAATGGCTCTTCTTTGTTGTGGTGGTGTGTCTTTGATTCATCTCTTTAAATGCTTGCTGGCCGGTTTTTCTTCTTGTTGTATGGCCTTCTTATGATGCTTGAGATCACATTTTTCTTCTTTGTTTTAGAGCCTTCTTTGTTGCCACCATCCCACCATTTGTTTCCCCATTCAATCTCCTTACACCTTACTCTTTTCTCCCTTTCTCTTCCCAAGGATAAAGCATTTAATCACAAGTAACCATCCTAAACTACCCATCCTCATCTTAGCCTATTACTTAGCTTAATGTGAAGCTAGTGTCTATATATGAAAGCTCCCTTGTTGGCCTAAACCTAACACCTTTTGCCTAGATGACTCAAAATATTTGAAAAAGGCCTTTCATTCTCTCGCAAATAGTGTTTAGGTTTCAAAGAAGGTTTAGCTTAGGGTAGGACTAGCTACTTGGGTTAACAAAGAGTGGTAAAAGAGAAAAGATAACCCAAGTATGTATATGTATCCATGAGTTTAAATTAAAAACACAAGCATGATAATTATGAATCAATATTTACGGTTCAAGTATAATTAGCAAAAGGAATCAAATCAAGTGTGCTTCAGCAAAGAATTAAATAACAAAGTATATGGTTCAAGTGTGTTTCAACCTCAAATTCGAATTTACTCAAAATGCATCAAACAACTATGAACAAGGGCGTTGATCTCATGACTTAAAATGACAATTTACAAGGAAATTCACCCTATGCAATGCTAGTGAATCCTATATGATATGCAACTAGACTCAATCCTAGAATGTAGATGCATCTAAATGCTTAAAAAATTTTTTTTTTTTTTTTACATGAGACTCAAGTATGCAAAAGGAAAATAAGAAAACAAAACACAAGGTCAAATGACACAAGCCCTCCCCCAAACTTAAATTACACAGTCCCTTGTGTAATAAAAGTTCAAGAGACGGACACAAAAACACAAAAATATGTAAGGAGTAATGGCAGTCACAAGGAGTGGAGTAGGGTTTAGGGAGAAAGAAGACTTACATTGGATTGGCTGCATATCGGGGTCTGACCGTTGCACCAGCTCGGTGTTGCTCCGATATCGGGCACAAGCCGTTATGCCAGCTCGTTATGGCTTCTCTTGCGCTCAGGCTGTTGTACCAGCTCGGTGTGGCTCCAATATCGGGCACAAACCGTTGCACCAGCCCGTTTTGGCTGTCATATCAGGCACAAGCCATTGCACCAGCCCGTTTTAGCTCCTTTGGTCCGTTTTGGTTATGGTTCACGACCTCCATGACCCTCTTGACTTGGATAAACATGATACTGCCTCTCAAGTGCGCTTGTTTTGTATCTCTAGCTTGACTCCCTCGTTGTACCAAAAAGAGAAACAAGATAAAACAAAAAATCAGATTTGAAATAAATACTTAGTCTAAGCAAGAACTCAATCTCAAATGCATTAAAAACAATCCCAAGAGGCAACGGCGCCAATTGATGCAGAGGTTTTTCACCTTTGGTCAATCCTCAAACACACATGTCATTGTAGTATTTGAGGTATCAATCCACTTGGGAAGCTAATGACACTTGAGATATAGAGAACTATGCTAAGCTAAGCTAATAGAGAAGGGGAGTTTTCTAACAACCTAGAGACAAACAGAAAATAAGAGAAAGCAAATAGAGAGCAAAAGCTAACACAACCTAAACAAAGACTAAGAAAGGAAGAAAGCTAGACAAGGAAAAAGTAGACACAAGCTTGGACTTAAAATAAACTAAAGACAAAAGTGGTTCTTAGGATGAGATATTTGATATGTTTGATGCACATGGGCGATCAATGATGACTTAAAACAACATCTAGACCTTGGGTCTTAGATGGTAATCCTTAGGCATAGGGTTTCTAATCAAGACTAATCCACCGTCGTGATAGAAGTCACTTTGCTAACTCACAACCTAACCTCGCTCCCGCGTAGTGATCCATGAGAATAGCAAGCAAGGGTACCCAACCCTATAAAGCCGAAATCCCCCTAGACAAATGGTTTTTCTTAATCTAGGAAAGGTAGATCTCTTGTTTATGGGTTTGGCTAAGCAAGCACGTGGTGTACATGTCAAGCCGCCTATGGTCTTTAGACTAGTTGATCAAGCTAGACTAAGCAATGAGAACAATAATCAAGAAAGGATTAAGATCATTAAATGCATAAGCATCAAGATCTATCACCATAAATCTTTCACACCCTAAGAACCACGAAATCTACTCTCTTTTCATGTGGTTAACCTCTAGATCCATAAGGAAATAAAGCTAAGCATGATTAGAGAGAGATTAATGACAAGAAATAAAATAAAGGCAAAGGCTTTACCAAGAAATGCTAAAGAACAAGTCTTGGTTAAGCATAAACCTAAAAGAAAAGTTCTTGAACTCAAGAAAAAAATAAAAGCTTAAACATAAATCCTAATAATGCATAACATCGATCCTCTACAAATCTTATGAAGGCCTCAGAAGCTGAATCGAGCAAGAAACCCTTCATCCGAGCTGATCTTTCCACAACGGCTTGTCCATTTCGGTTTAGTTGATTGATCTGGAAGCAGGCGTCTTGCTTCATAACAGGATGAGGTCGTTGTGGCTGACCGTGGTGGCTGTAGAAGTCTTCTCTTTTACTCCTTCTTGCCTTGGCTTCTCATTAGTTCTTCTCCCAAACTCCATAGAACCTCCACAAGCTCCAAAAGTACATGTCAAGCACTCCAAACATGCAAAATATGCAATGCCTATCCTAAAACTAATATGAATGAAAATGGGACAAAAACTAGTGAATGAATGCATAAAAGAGACCAAAACCTATACTAAATGCATGCTAAAAAGATGTAAAATATGGAGTTATCATGGAGCCTCTGTCTTGGGTCGGACAGGGAGTCGAGGTCGCGACCAGCCTTCTTCTGGCCGTGCCATCGTGGCTGGTGGCACGGCCAAGTGCCTTCTGCCCGCGCCATGGTTGGTTGAAGTCTTGGCCAGGCTTCTGTGCTCCGGATGGTGGTGAATGATGCAGGTGGTGATGAATGGTGATTGCTGCAGGCGTTTGGTGGTGATTGTTGCAGACGTTTGGTGGTGATTGCTCGCCATTATTGTACTTTGTCAAGTGCTTTCATTGCAATACTCGCCTTTGCGACCTTGACCTTTGTAACACCTTGAATGAAAGATGAAAAATCTTCTAGACTTGTGGTTTTGAAGATTATGTCACCTTAGAAACACAAAATTTGGGCTTTGTGCAGCTATTCCGGTGATGTGTTCGGGATCCCGGATGACAGGTGTTGTGATGAGAAAAGTTAGTCTTCGCGAACTCTTCTCTTCGTGATTTGGTGAAGGAAGTTGCATCTTCTTCTCTCTTGAAGCTCGTGCAACATTTCTAGAGAGTTGAAACGTTGAATCCTTCTTCTCCTTTAATGATGCAGGTCATTGATGACCTTGAAGAAGTTGGTTGAGATAGGTGGGTCTTTGACTTCGACTTGATTTGGATAAGGTCTCATCTAATCTCTCCATCTTTGATGCAACAGCAACGTATCGCGGTTGTGGAGGTTGAATATGCGGTCTTGGGTACACGTTCAAGTCATTGAAGAGGTTGGGAACACTCAAGACTCGACGGGAGGTTGAAGGAGGTTCGGGCTTGTGAAAATCAGGTCGGCCGCGCGACAAGAGTGGACCGGCTGCGCTACGAGCGTGCAGGGTCGGGGCCAGGCGTGGTGGTGCCGCACCATCGTGGTCTGTGGCGCGGCCAGGCTGCTTCTCTGGTCGCGCCATGGGCAATCCGTGGTGGTCTCGGTGTTCTTCAAAGCTCATTCTTCATATTTTTGGTATTTTCGGGTTTTTCTATAAAACTGAAAACTAAAACCAAAGATCACTAATTAGAAAACAAAAGAAAAATAAAATAAAAAAGAAGTACCTAAATGGGTTGCCGCCCATTGAGCACTTTTGTTTTAAGTCTTTTAGCTATACTTTGATGGTTTTAGAGCTTAGTTTTGAGGTGAATCTGACCTTAAGCAAGGTCTCTTCGCCTTGGTGGTATCATCTTCAATCGAAGGCTCTTCAAACTTCTCTATTATAGCTTGTTCATCTCTTTCCAAGAGATGATTTTTGATTGTGTATGGAATTGCGGGATATAATTTTTTTTCCGCCAATATTCGCGAAGGAGACACGCCTATTAGGCCAATCCATGATTGCACCTACTATTTCTAGGAATGGCCATCCCAAGATGAGTGGTGCAAGTTCGTCTTGAGGAGTTTTGATGATGTAGAAGTCTACTGGGACTCTACAATCGCCTATGACGACGTGAACGTCATAGATGACTCCTCTTGGGGCCGTGATTGATTGTTCCGCCAAACCAATATTTATTTCAGTGGGGAAGACGTACTCAATGCCAAGCATTATTGCAGTCTTAGGCATCATAATGCTGACGCATGAACCGGAATCACATATAGCATCTTTGAAACTGTTACCTTGAATGTGCAAGAGATTAAGAATTGCCCACAGCTATGGATCTTGTAAAGATTTTCTCGAAACCTTCTCCGCATCTTCGCGAGAGTGAAGAAGGCTTGGATATCAAATACTGTCTCATTGCTTTTGCAAAAGAAATCCCCAATTAGATACTCGGTCAAAGCTTCCACGAAAGTCGTCTCGGGAGGGAGCTCTAGGACTACTCTATTGAATTCTTCTAGTGCCATCCCCTCAATCTTGTGTGGATGTCACTCGTACTTCTTTGACGGGGCATGTGGATTGCATCCATGGTAATATAGCACCTCGCTTGATCAATGTAAACATTAGCATCAATCTTTGTCTCCAAGCTATTTTCAAAGATATCGATCAAAGCTTCTTTTTCCCAAGCTTCTTCGAATGTCATGTCCATTGGAAGCTTCTTGACTTTGGCAGTGAACTTCATTAACATTTCCCTTTGGATATTCATCGTGAGTGGCCTTGCATGATTCGCTCGCTTCTCCCAGTTGAGCAAACGGAATATTTCGTTTAGATGGGTTCGCGCGGGTCTTCCTTCGATGTCTGTTGAGTACGTTGCTTCGAACTCGGAATATGGTTTGCTTGAGCAGCTGGTGGTGAAGGTTGTTTCAGGACTAAGGACCCTTGTCTCCATAATAAGGCGAACTGCATTGCAAGGTGTAAGGGGTTCTCTCCTAGATCCTCCGTCGGATGTGTATGATGAGGACATCAATGCAAGCTTAACCGAGGGAGAAGGCACCATCACTGTACCGACCATGAGACAAACTCCAAGGACACGGTCAGGCACAAAAAGCTTGAGAGAAGAATTCAACAAGTCGGTAGAGTGCTTGATCATCCTACTAGAGCATGAAGCCCTCAAAGAAGAGCTTCTAAAGAGGGAGATAGATCAAGAAATTCCAATTGGACCAGTACAAGAACTCTACACGTTAAAGACTCCAGACTTGAGGATAACTCATGAGGATCATAACACTAGAGAAACACCATAGGAACTCCAGCTACAAGTCAAGAACCACGCTGTTTCATTCTTGCCGATGCTACAAGGGCCTAGAGATGCAACTGTCTTCACCCTCATCAAGCACGTTGGAGTACAGTCTTAAAAGCAATGTAAGTGTTTACATTCAGATTATTATCACGAGTTTCTTGTTTGTTTTGCAGGAGTTTTTCCTTTTTATAAGTTCTTCCTTTTTATTATTTCCGTTGAACATTTAGTTTAAGAACTTTGCCTTTCTTTTATTTACATTTTAGACCATGTATTAAGCGCTGAGTTCTTTCGTTTTTTGGTCCTTGAAGACCACGGCTGCTGGACTATTTAATAAAGTCCCTTTTCAGCCTTGTAGTCACACTTTTTACCCTAATCAATAAAAACGAGAATTTTTGTTTCTAAAGAAATGCAGCCGCCCTCCTTCTTCTTTGCGTGAGAAGCCATTGAAGCTTGAGTGCAAACCTTCATCATCTTGTGTGTGATTCACGGGAGGTTGGAGTTAGACTTATCACGGTTCCATCCATAGATCGTGTGGCGTCTTTCAATTCATTTGTTCTGTTCAAATCCATCAAACCATCTTTATTGGATCTTTAAGAGTGTCTGTATGGCTAGTGAAGATTCACCATCCCTCGTCCATTTTAGAACAAGTACCCTTGTTCTTACATCATCTGGTATCAGAGCTTAGGCTCCACGCATCAGGTGAATCTATTCCTTTATCTTTGTTTTGTTATTTTCGTTTTGTGTTCTTCCTTAACCTGAAAATAAAAGAAAATATAGTTTTCTTATGTTTGCTTTGTTTAGATCCATTGCTGTTCATATAGTTCCAGAGAAAGAAAATAAAAAAAAGACCCAAAAGAATATCATCTAGTTGTTGTTTTAAAACCAGTGCTGCATTCGTTTGCTTCAGTTTTATTCATTAGTCATTCTGTTGCACCTTGTCATTGGTTTATATCATTGAGAACGTGTTGGAGTTGTTCCTGTTGTTTGAACCTCAGTCATTCATCATATAGACCGCATTAGTATCCATTGCATTCAGCTGAGTCAAAAAAAAAAGAACCAATCGCATCAATCTGTTTCATTTGAATCATTTAGTTAAGTGTCTAGTTTCAGTTTACTTCTCATACCATTATGCACTTGATCTTTTGTTTACTTGTTTTACTACTAGAAAGGAATGGGAGAAGCTGCTGAACAAGCTGATTTCACCAGAATACTTACCGGTATTCAAGCTAGTCTTACTCAGCTGGCTAAAGGCCAAGCTGCACTAGGAGAGCGTGTGAACCGCATTGAGCGGCCTCCATAACCACCTGCTCCTGTACGCTTACCTTGATTGGGAGAAGCGCATGGGGTACAATTTTGAGTACTACAACTACTCTGAAACAAGGAAAGTATCCCTAACTGCTGCACAACTCACCGAGAATGCTTTAGCTTGGTGGGATAGAGACGTGTCTGAGAGGAGGAGGCATAGGCTTGGACAAATCAATAGATGGGAAGACATGTGTTCAGCTTGAGAAAGAGACACGTACGTACTTATTACCACCGAGACCTACAGAAGGGATTTCGTAAACTATGACGAGTTTGTGTCTCTTAAGAATCGGTTAGAGATTGAGGAGCGAGAGGAGGATCTAATGGCACAGTTCATTGATGGTCTTCTAGACAGAATAGCCATAAAGATTGAGAGGCAGAGCTACCATGAATTGGACGAGCTCTTTCACCTAGCTGTTCAAGCTTAACATCACATCAAGAGGAAGGTGGCTACTACAAACCGAGGCAAGTCTGCTTGGAACCCACCACCTCAGCGAAACATAGACAAGGGAAAGTATATTGAAGTAGATTAAAGGTTTAAAAAGTCTTCACCAGAGGTTTCTCAAGGATCCAAATCAGAAGCTAGTAAAGCCCCTAATCCAAGAACCAGAGATATTACATGCTTTAAGTGTCAAGGAAAAGGACACTATGCAAGAAAATGCCCAAACCAGAGGGTTATGATCTTAAAGGCTAATGGTGATTATGAATCCCAAGACGAGGCAGAGGAAGAAGCCGAGGACCAGAGGGTTATCCTGAATCAGGCGAGTTCCTAGTTGTGAGGCGAGCTCTAAGTGTTCTCTTTGAGGCAGAGACCATTCAAAGAGAAAATATCTTCCATTCACGATGCACCATTAACTCAAAGGTATGTAGTTTAATAATAGATGGTGGTTTATGTACTAATGTTGCAAGCAAGTACTTGGTTGACAAGCTAGGATTACAAAGGACTAAGCACCCGAGACCTTACAAACTTAAGTGGCTGAATTATGATACTGAGATTAAGATAGCCGAACAAGTCACTGTCCCTTTTAGCATTGGAAAGTACACATACCGAGTAGTGTGTGATGTTGTTCCTATGCAAACTGGTCATCTGCTCTTCGGAAGGCCGTGGCAGTTTGACAAGGAGACTTTGCACAATGGTCGAACCAACTTCTATAGTTTCCCGCACAACAGTAAGAATGACAACATGTCGCCTCTTACCCCTCAAGAAGTACATGAGATGCATAAGTTCATGGCTAAAGGAGCCGAGGTAAGTAAGACTAACCTATATGTAACACCTACTGTCGTTTTAAAATCACTTGTTTTGCAAGAACAGGTGCTACTAATGATCTTCAAGGAAGGGTTATTTTCAGGACAAGAGCAACAAGAATTACCTTATTCTATCCGCGAGCTTCTTGACAAGTATGGAGATGTATTTCCAGAAGAAATACCAGCAGGCCTGCCGCCGGTGAGAGGAATAGAGCATCAAATCGATCTAGTACCTGGTGCTCCACTGCCAAACCGAGCTGCTTATCGAGTCAATCCAGAAGAAGCAAAGGAGCTCGAAAAGCAAGTACAAGAACCGATGTCCAAAGGATACATCCGAGAAAGCTTAAGACTGTGCGCTATTCCTGTACTCCTAATACCCAAGAAGGACGGTTCATGGCGGATGTGTGTAGACTGCCGAGCAATCAACAACATCACCATCAAATACCGCCACCCAATACCACGACTTGATGACATGCTAGATGAGCTCAACGGAGCTACAATCTTCTCGAAGATCGATCTTAGAAGTGGGTACCATCAAGTGAGGATGAAAGAAGGAGACGAGTGGAAGACTGCGTTGAAGACCAAGAGAGGTCTATACGAATGGCTAGTCATGTCATTTGGTCTTACAAACGCACCCATCACATTCATGAGACTTGATATGCTCAAATTAGCCCTGAGCTACTCTCTCAAATTAAGAGATCACTGTAGTACTTAGGGGTCGAATTCCACAGAGAATTGATGTAACTAGACAAATTCTAATTCAGGTTTTAGTCCAAGAGTAAAGTAGGAAAGTAGTAAAAAGCAATAAAATAAAGAAGGCAATTCGATTTCAGGTTCTTAAAATCAGGAAGACAAAGCGCTAGGCAGTGAGGTATCTCAGGAAGATTTAGGTTGAAGGTTTGATTACTATCGGGAT
>JAHZTW010000228.1:0-17398 GCA_020283515.1 Alliaria petiolata | reverse complement strand
AGATTAGGAAAAGTCTTGAAGATTTCCTTTTTCTTCAAAATTCTGGAAACTTCACGTCTTTGGTTTCGGGAAAGTCGGTGTCGATCGACACCAGCTAGTGTCGATCGACACTCGTCGTGCATCTTCAATCCAACTTCGTGACTTCATTCCATTATGCTCCAAAACGAATCCAAATCTCCAATTCAGCTCCAATTGTACCTGAACCTGCATAGACTCTAAATAGACTCGAAAATAATACTAAGACTCAATAAAACACTTATATCATGGTCCAAAAATGGGTAAAAACTATGATATATCAACTCCCCCAGACTTAGCCTTTGCTTGCCCTCAAGCAAAATTTAAACTTAGATTGGAGTCGTGGTTTGAAAACAAAGATATCCAGCTAACCTTCAAACGCCACATTGAACCAACACTTCTTGAATCCACATACCATAGAGCCAACCTTAGGTAGTATTTCAGTGTACTTACCACAAGCTTAGCAATCTCCCAAATCAAGTTCAAATCCCTTCTGCTTTTAAGGATTTCGAACTTTAGAAAACAGTAATTACCAAAGGACTTACATATTCTTTCCCTTCCTTAGTGCCTGAACAAGACATTCCTTCTACAGCTCTCCCATTTTATCTTCCCTTAGTCAACTGCTGCCCATTTTCAGGGTGTTCTAAGATCTTTTCATTGACTTTTTCTTCTTATTCTTTTGAAGTCTCGGGAAATAGTGCTACTCTCTACTTGTGTTCATTGTGAGGAGACAGGTTCAAGAGCACTCACTAATATTGTTCCTTGTTAGGAGACAGGCTCATGAGGTTCTTTGCACTATTCCCAAACTTAGACTCTTTTTCTTTCTTTTCTCAAGGGAAGATCAAGGAGAGACTGCAGTGGTTCGTATCTTGTTAGTGCTGAAAGAGGAATCAAGTCCAATGTATACCAAGCTTTAAGCAGTAATCTGAACCCTTTTTGTTAGACTGATCCACTCACAGCTTTCTACTTAGTAAAACCTGCAATCAACTGCTATGGCAATGGTCCTTCAAGTGTCAATCTTTTGTGGTTAGTTCTTCTGAAAGTTAAAAATTTCACTGATTTTGACTCGATAAAACAAAGTTTTGACAGACTCTTAATAACCAAAATAAAGCAAAATATATCAGTATTTTCCTCCCCCAGACTTGAATAACACTGTCCCCAGTGTTATTAAGCCTGAAGTCGGAAGAATAAATGAAAAGGAACCAAGAAACGAGCAAGGAGAAAACACTTACCTGTGTTCGCGCGGGGTGTCGATCGACACAGACTAGTGTCGATCGACACTGTGTCTGTAGTCGGATTCTGACTTCCCAAAATCGTAATTGGGTCCTATAAAAGTGTAAATCCGAGTTCTCCAAAGCTTCCACTCTTAGATTTCTCACATAACACGATTAAAAGCACCATCATCTAGTCCAATCTCATAACTCAATCAAGGTTCCAAATCAAACTGAAAACTGACTCAAAAATGAAAGAAAAACTGACTCAAAACAAACTACCAGTGGGTTGCCTCCCACTAAGCGTTTTTTTTACAGTCATTAGCTTGACTTTGGCAGGTGATCAGGCGATGGGTGCATCAGCCAGAGGCATCGTTTGTGCTTCTGGGATTTCAGCTTGTGCCCAATAATGTTTCACCCTTTGTCCATTGACTGTAAACTCTTTGCAGTTTGGGTCGATCAGGACTATTGCTCCATATGGTTTGACAGCTTTGATGGTGAAAGCACCTGACCAACGAGAGCGCAATTTACCAGGAAACAATTGCAAACGAGAGTTATACAGGAGTACCTGGTCATTCGGTTCGAATTGCCTGGATATGATCTTCTTGTCATGATAGGCCTTAGTTCTCTCTTTGTACAGCTTTGAATTCTCATAAGCATGATGTCTGAACTCATCCAATTCATTCAGCTGTATCAGTCGCCTTTCTGCAGCAGACTTGATATCGAAATTCAGCAATTTCACGGCTCATGCTGCCTTGTATTCGAGCTCCACTGGAAGATGACAAGCTTTTCCATAAAGCAAATGAAATGGTGTAGTACCAAGTGGCGTTTTGAAGGCTGTTCTGTAAGACCAAAGCGCATCATCCAGTTTCACAGCCCAATCTTTCCTTGTGGCGCCAACTGTCTTCTCCAGAATCTCCTTAATCTGCCTGTTTGAAACTTCCACTTGCCCACTTGTCTGAGGATGATAAGGAGTAGCCACTCTGTGTTGAACATCATGCTTCTTCAGCAGCTTCTCAAAGACCTTGTTAATGAATTTCTTGCCACCATCGCTTATAACGATCTGAGGCACTCCAAATCTGGGGAAGATAATGGTCTTAAACAGCTTAAGAAGCACAGCAGAATCATTGGTTGGACTGGCAATTGCTTCAACCCATTTGGACACATAATCCACATCAACCAAGATGTACTTATTCCCATAAGAAGAGGGAAAAGGACCCATGAAATCAATGCCCCAGCAATCAAAAACTTCGATTTCAAGAATGAAGTTTTGTGGCATTTCATGTCTCCTGCTGATCTTCCCTTTCCTTTGACAAGCATCACATCCAGAGATGAAAGCATGAGCATCTTTGAACATTGTTGGCCACCAGAATCCAGCTTGAAGAACTTTTGAAATCGTCTTGAATGTTGCAAAGTAACCTGCATAATCTGAGCCATGGCAATGAAATAGCACGTCCTGCACCTCAGCTTCAGCAATACATCTTCTGTAGACTCCATCTGAGCAATGCTTGTACAGATAAGGCTCATCCCAATAATATCTTCTTCTCATAGCCCTTTAGACCAGTTGGTTCATCCCTTGCAGCAAGGTAGTTGGCAATATCAGCATACCACGGTCTTTGATAAGTAGAAACAACCATCATTGGTTCATTAAACGCGTCATTCATGGCCCTCATAATCCGCTCTGCCAACTGCAGGTGGTGTCGATCGACACTATTATAGTGTCGATCGACACACGTGGTCTTGTGTCGTGGTCGTCGTCCTTGGACCGGAGTGTCGATCGACACTCATGTGTGTCGATCGACACTGGTCCCGATTCTGTAGAAAGTTGCAGGTTTCTTGCATTTCTTCCTTTCAATCCAATCTCAATTGAATTGATTGTCTCCTCTGGCAAGAAATCATCAATTGGCACGTCATCTTCGACCTTGATTATGGATAGATGATCAGCAACTCCATTTTCAACTCCTTTCTTGTCCTTCACCTCAATATCAAACTCTTGAAGGAGCAGAATCCATCTCAGCAATCTGGGTTTTGCATCCTTCTTTTGCATCAAGTATTTGAGTGCAGAATGATCAGTATGAACCAGTACCTTGGACCCAACAAGGTATGGTCGAAATTTCTCAAAAGCAAACACCACAGCTAACAATTTCTTCTCAGTTGTTGCATAATTTCGCTGTGCTTCATCAAGTGTTCTGCTTGCATAATATATAGCATGAAGCTTCTTGTCCTTCTTCTGCCCAAGTACAGCGCCTACTGCGAAATCACTAGCATCACACATTACCTCAAAAGGTAAATCCCAGTCTGGTGGTTGTACAATTGGGGCAGGGAGCTGTTTAAGCTCAACTTTAGACGCCTTAGCCTCACTCCATTCGCCAAGTGCAGCACCCTTCGTGGGTTTCGCATGGTGTCGATCGTGCCGGTCCTCCTGTGCGATTAGTTGCAGGACTTACTTGCTTGTGTTCATCATCTTGTTGAACCCCTCTGTAACCTCGTCGAGATGTTGTGTTTCTGCTGTGGTGTTGGCCAGTATACTCTCCAAAGGATCCTCAGGACTCATCTCATGGAAAATCTCTTCAGCTAGATGGGTGAGTGAATCCACAAAGAAAGTCTGCCCATCTATTGTTGGCCTCTTCAATAGCTTGTCCATGTCGAATCTCATGACTAGATCGCTCACATTCAGTGCAATGCTGCCTCTCTTAACATCAATGATTGCTCCTGCTGTGGCTAGGAAAGGTCTTCCCAAGATAAGAGGATCCTTGGGTTCTTCTCCATACTTCAGCACCACAAAATCAGCTGGAATCATGCAATCACCAACTTTGATTGGAACATCCTCTAAGACACCTTCTGGGATTCGAGTGGTCCTGTCTGCAAGGATTAGGAAGATCTTTGTGGGTTGAAAATCAGTCATCCCAAGACTTTTAGCCACTGAGAGTGGCATGAGATTGACACTAGCTCCCAAATCACAAAGAGATCTCTCAAATCTTTCTGCAAAGATAGAACAATCCAACACAAAGCTCCCAGGATCCTTGAGCTTCTCTCGTAACTTGTTCTGAATGACTGCACTGACTTGTTCTGAAATTAGAGCAACTCCTTCTTCAAGCCCCAAGTTTTTAGTCACCATCCTCTTCACATATCTCCTAAGAACAGGAGTAATCTTCAAAGCATCAATCAATGGAATCTCCAAAATAAGTTTATCCACGATTGCCTTGCATCGGGCTTCATCTAGCTCTTGTTTGGTCTTTTTCTGGGTTCTGGGATATGTTATTTTGGGTTTGTAAACTCTTTCCATGGAAGTATCTGCATGTTTGGTCGTTTCTGCTGTCGTCTGGGCGTGGTGTCGATCGACACCCGCCTGGTGTCGATCGACACTCGGGTTTGGTGTCTCGACAACTTCGCGATTCTCGTCTGGTGTCGATCGACACTCATCTGTGTCGATCGACACTGGCTCCACAGAGGTTTCATCTGTGTCGATCGACACTGGCTCCGCAGAGGTTTCATCAGCTTCTTCCTCAATTTCCTCCAACTCCACAATGTCTTCAGCACTTAGATCCTTCCTCTGCTCTGTTTCCAGCTTGCTTCTGCTCCTTGTCGTGATGGTATTGACATGGTGTCTGGGATTTGTATCAGTTTTTCCAGGAATAAATCCCTCTTGCCTTTTCACAGATTTTGTAGTTTGAGCCACTTGAGTATCCAATTTCTTGACATGGTTGTTCAGAGATTCGAATTTCCTATTCAAGTCTTGGTACATGGCGTCCATCTTTCCAGTCACATCTTGATACAAGGTGTCAATCTTCCCATTGAAGCTCACTGTCATCTTCTGTTGTCCTTCTAAAAGCTGTTCCATCATTGTTTTCATACCATTATCTGCAGAAGATTGAGCTGGTGGGTTTTGATAGGAGGAAGACCCATAGTTTCTGGTGTAGTTGGTGCTTTGATAAGGCTTCTAAAACTCGGTCTTTTGAATTTGGGATCTTGGAGAATAACCACCTGAGCTCTGAATTCCAGAGAAAGAGCTTCTCTGGTTGCTTCCATTGTAGAACCTGTTCCCCTGTTGATTCCCAAACTTCTGCCCCTGAAAGCCACCTTCATTTACGAAATTGCAGTCTTCCACTTAAACCTCAACAGTTGGTTCGGAATGCTCCACTTCTGCAGCGAATTGGACTTGTTTCTTTCCCACTAGAAGGTTATGCATAGATCCTAGCATTGCCTTCATCTCTACGATTTGTCCTCCATCATTCGCGCCAGCTGATGCTTTCCTATGAAGATCTGCATTCTTGGTGCTATTGCTAGATACCAAGTTCTCAATCAGCTTTACTGCTTCTGCTGGGGATCTAGTGTTGAAGTTCTCATTGCTTGCAGCATCAAGCGCCATCTGGTACCTCCAGTCTATCCCTTTAAAGAAAATTCCCAGCAGCTGAACATCAGTGAATCCATGATGGGGGCAATCTCTCTGGTATGCCTTGAATCTGATCCAAGAACCCTTGAACGCTTCACTAGGTCCTTGAGAAAAGGTAGAGATCTTCATTCGCAGCTCCTCGGACCTTGCATCATCAAAGAAATTATTGTGGAAAGAATTCTTGGTTTCTTTCCAAGTGGTCAAAGAACCAGGTTCCAACTGCTTCAGCCAGTACGCAGCATCTCCTCCAAGAGAATAAGGGAAGAGCTTGCAGTAGAGATAGTCTTCAGTCACTCCATGTGCCTTGATATTGGACGCCAGGTCTTCAAACCTCTCCAGATGATCCATCGGATGCTCATGAGGAAGACCATGAAAAGGGTGCTGAGCCACAAGAGTATAGAATGCGGGCTTCAGCTCAAAGTCATTCCTCTGAAAAGTGGGTAGGCGGATTGCAGCTCTATTGGCGTAGAACTGATCTGGCTTGTTGTAGTCGCCAAGGGTGCGCTCATCCTCTGCGTCATTGACTGGTTCAGCAATCACAGCCCCAGTGTCTTCAAGACGCGCCCCTTTTTCATTGCGCCGGTTTCCTTCTCGGTCTCGTAGCAGACCTGCGTCATCTTGCATCAAAACTATAGCGTTTGGCATCTTCGTCTGTGAAGTGTGTCGATCGATGTTGTTGGTGTCGATCGACGCTCTCGCAGTTTTTCGGTTCGTACGCTCTAGTTCTGCTAGTGCCTTTAGGTTAAGTAAAGTTAGCTCTGCTTCCTTGTTTCTTCTGGTGGAGCGTTTAGGCATACACCTGAAACAAAAGAAAGTAAATTAGCTAGTAAAATAGTTAGCTAAAACTTAGACAAAAATTCCAAATAAGAAATCTGTCTAGATAGAAATCAATTCCCCGGCAACGGCGCCAAAATTTGATATGCTCAAATTAGCCCTGAGCTACTCTCTCAAATTAAGAGATCATTGTAGTACTTAGGGGTCGAATTCCAGAGAGAATTGATGTAACTAGACAAATTCTAATTCAAGTTTTAGTCCAAGAGTAAAGTAGGAAAGCAGTAAAAAGCAATAAAATAAAGAAGGCAATTCGATTTCAGGTTCTTAAAATCAGGAAGACAAAGCGCTAGGCAGTGAGGTATCTCAGGAAGATTCAGGTTGAAGGTTTGATTACTATCAGGATTAATTGTTCTAGAACTCGAAACACGGAAAGCAAACAAACCAGCTTTCGCTGCAGATATTATCAATGTCTAAACCTAGAAAACCAACTTTCGCTGCGAGTTCTAAAACAAAGACATGCATTGATTTCAGGTTCGATATTGTTCACAAAGACCTAAACCAACTGTCGTTGCGAATAGATTCAATGCTCATCTAAAGATCTGGTCGCTAGGTTATTAACAACACTTTCGCATATGTTTAATTACCTAGGGTTTCGAAATCTAGGTGATCAATCCTAAATTTCAGAGTTAAAACAATCTAAGATGAAGAACAAGCAAATAATCCCAATAGAAAACCAATTCTAACAACTTATCATCAATCCGTTGAAAACCCCACAACCTAACTATGAAACTACTCAGACATGGATGCAGCAAACATCATAGAATAAGTAATTTGCATAAAAAGAATAGAAGAGATATAAGGGTTCCAAATCTCTCAACAACAGAGTGCAGATTTATCTCCCTAAAGCTCTAAAAACCTAAACTCTCTCTTTGTCTCTCTAAATTATAAAGTGTGTGCCTAAACAATGGCATAAAAGCTCTATTTATAGGCTAAGGCACGAATCCTCAATTCCCTGGAAGATTAGGAAAAGTCTTGGAGATTTCCTTTTTCTTCAAAATTCTGGAAACTTCACGTCTTTGGTTTCGGGAAAGTCGGTGTCGATCGACACCAGCTAGTGTCGATCGACACTCATCGTGCATCTTCAATCCAACTTCGTGACTTCATTCCATTATGCTCCAAAACGAATCCAAATCTCCAATTCAGCTCCAATTGTACCTGAACCTGCATAGACTCTAAATAGACTCGAAAATAATACTAAGACTCAATAAAAACACTTATATCATGGTCCAAAAATGGGTAAAAACCATGATATATCAAGACTCATGAATCACATCCTGAGGACATACATCTGTAAGTTTATAGTGGTGTATTTCGATGACATACTAATCTATAGTACTTGTCTTGTTGATCACTTACACCACCTTGAAAAAAGTACTTGAGACCCTAAGGATCGAAAACATGTATGCCAACATAAAGAAATGCATATTTTGCACTGATCATGTTGTGTTTCTAGGATTCGTTGGAAGTTCACAGGGTTTAAAGGTCGACGATGAGAAGATAAAGGCCATACAAGACTGGCCCACACCATCAAGCATTGGGCATGTTAGGAGCTTTCACGGACTGGCCAGCTTCTACAGAAGATTTGTAAAGGATTTCAGTACCATTGCTGCACCACTGACTTCGGTTATCAAGAAGAATGTGGCGTTCAAATGGGAGCAAGCACAAGAAGATCCATTCAACAAGCTCAAAGACAGCTTAACGGACGCGCCTGTTCTGGTATTACCAAACTTTGAACAGACTTTTGAGATTCAATGTGACGCTTCTGGTACAGGCATAGGAGCCGTGTTAACTCAAGGAGGGAAACCAGTGGCTTACTTCAGTAAAAAACTCAGTGGAGCTTCACTCAATTATCCCACCTACGACAAGGAGCTCTATGCGTTATTAAGGTTTCTTGAAATTTGGCAACATTATCTTTTATCTAAAGAGTTTGTCATTCATACAGGCCATGAGACACTTAAGCACTTGAGAGGTCAGACTACACTCAAAAAGAGACACGCCAAATGGATTGAATTTGTGGAGAACTTTCCCTATGTGATTAAGTACAAGAAGGGAAAATAAAATATTGTAGCTGACGCCTTGTCAAGGAGATACACTTTGATTGCTACAATCGAAGCTAAGATTATGGGATTCGAGCACATCAAGGATCTTTATAAAGATGACACAGACTTTCAAGACGTGTATAAAGAAACGAGCCAAGCTGCCTTTGGTGTTTTCTATCAACAAGAAGGGTTCCTATTCAAAGAGAGAAGGCTTTGTATTCCCCAAGGATCAATGAGGGAGCTACTGATCAGAGAGGCGCAAGGAGGAGGACTCATGGGGCACTTCGGCAGAGACAAAACCTTAAGTATCTTGATGGAACACTTCTATTGGCCTCACTTGAAGAGAGACGTAGAGAGATTCTGCGCCATGTGCATCACATGTATAAGGGCCAAATCCAGGTTACATCCTTATGGTTTATACATACCTTTGCCTATTCCTAACCTACCTTGGGTAGATATCTCTATGGAATTTATTTTAGGCTTACCAAAGATCAACCACAAAGACTCCATCTTTGTAGTTGTGGACAGATTCTCGAAGATGGCCCATTTTATACCATGTAACAAGACCAACGACACAACTCAGACTGCTGATCTCTTCTTTAAGGAAGTAGTAAGGTTACATGGAGTGCCCAGAACCATTGTATCAGATCGTGACACAAAATTCTTAAGCCACTTCTAGAAAACATTGTGGAGAAAGCTCGGAATAAAGCTACTCTTCCCAACAACTTGTCACCCTCATACAGATGTTGAGACTGAGGTAGTAAACTGTACACTCTCTACCCTATTGAGAGCTATGGTGGGTAAGAATTTAAAGAATTGGTTACCATGCATACAAAATGCTTCCTCATAATGGTTTTCATCTCAGCCCATGTATCAATGGGATATTCTCCATTGCGTCACCTGCTTGTAACCATTTGATCCCACCAGTTAATAACATATTCATAGAATTCAGTGGCTGCTACTCGTACCTTTTTGATCTCAGTGTAGTTTTGACAATCAAAGACAAGTTCAATCCTTTTCTCCCACTCTAGATATGCATCTGGATCGTTTTCCCTTGAAAAGACTGAATCTTAAACTTAATACCACTTAGGTTGTCATCAGCTCGATCCATGCCCTCTATAGCATGTTGTGGTCTCCTACGGCTTCCTCTTGATGAATGACTATCACGGCTGTAATAATCAGCTTATTCATCAGCCCTTGCTTGTTTAGGTTGATCTTCTTCCCTTCTATTACGCAAATTTCGTGGCTGCCTCTGTTGTGCCTCTGCTCGCACTTCTTCCAGCCTCTTATAGACTGTGTTCATCTCGATTCTCATAAATCGTTGCATTTCTTCCAACAACGCTTCCATCTGCAAATTTGGAGCAGCTGGTTCTCTCCCTTCGTTGTTGTTATAACGAATTTCTCCATCATGAGACATGATTTGTTCCTACAAAAATAGCAAACACGTTAGTAGTAAATTATCCTCACAAGTGTTTCTCTCAAGTGTTTCACTCAAGTGTTTCACTCCAAATAGATTTCTCTCAGTGATTCCTCAAAAGTTCTTATCGAACTAGCCAAAATTTTCAGAATGCTTTCTCCAAGCAACCAAGATAGTAACCAAACGAATGAAGTTTAGGAAGATCTTTTTAAAACCGAATGAACCAAACTCTTTTACAACACAAAAGATAGAACAAGAAATTTTAGATTGTAAAACAATTCCAGAACTTCTTACATCCCTTTTCTTTATTTTCTTTTTTTTATAACGTTTTTTTTCTTTTCTTTTTGGATCTTTTTTTTTTGTTACTGGATAAGAAAATAAATAATAAAAACTGAAAAAACTAAAAAACAAATGAAAGAAAAGAAGATGAAGAGATAAAAGTGATAGAAAGTGAAGAGATAAAAAGATGATTAAAACAAGATGAAGAGATGGGAAGATGATAGAATGAATACCAAACTTAGAATGTTGCTCTGATACCACTTGATACGAAATCACTCAAGAAAGATGCACTCTAAGGAGGTAGATGGATAATCCTTGATTTCAGAACAAGGCGTGTAGCAAGAACCTTAGAATCGCAATGTTCTAAGACCCAATACTCTCTTAAACGCTCCAAAAGAAACAAGTCGGTGGAACCTTGATAAGAATATGGCGTGTAACTAAAACCTTAAGATCACAATGTCTTAAGACTCAAAGTTATCTTAAAACGATAACTACTAATCTTGGCAGTGAATGGCGCCACAAATGATGATGGAAATCACTTGATAAGCCGTTTGATCGCTTGGATATACACACCAAATAATTGAGAAGTCCACAAGGAGCAAATGAGAATCACTCTCACAAATAAGAAGAAAATATTTGATTAAAAATTGGTTGTTCTCTCAAATGAGATTACATAATTATTTGAAGGCAAGAAAAGAGACTTGAAGAGTCAAGTCAAAACTATTCTTAAAACAAAAGAAATAAAAGAAAGAGTTGGATAACTCTTGGACTTTAAATGTGACTCTTGACCTCTTATTTTCGTCCCTTTTCTTTGACCACAAAATAAAGTGATTATTTTGGGCCTTCTTGGGCTTGTATGAGATTCAGAATGGGCTGGACTTGTTGCTTAACCTCACCAGGCGAATTGTGAATGTTATCCTTGTCCAGATCTTCACAAATCAGTCCACTAAGTGCATTTCTCAAATGTTTAATTCTCGCCCGGGTCATTGGTCCTTCAGGTACATGCATAGCTTTCTCAGGTTCAAGCTTAGCTTTCTCAGGTTCAAGCATAGCTTCCACTTGATCGTCCTTGTTTCTTCCTATGATCACATCATTAAATATCATGAATAGCTGGCAAATCCACTGATAGTGAAAAAGAAAACAATAGGAAGTGGAGAGTATGCATCGATGTCACAGACCTAAACAAAGCATATCCAAAGGATAGCTTTCCATTACCACACATCGATCGACTGTTCGAAACAACAGCCGGTCACGAACTCATGTCCTTCATGGACGCTTTCTCTGGGTATAATCAAATATTGATGAATCCATAAGATCAAGAGAAACCCTCTTTCATCACAGATTAAGGTATTTACTGCTATAAAATTATGCCTTTCTGGTTGTAAAACGTCATGGCAACGTATCAATGGTTAGTAAACCGGATGTTTTTCGGTCAAATCGGAAAAATGATGGAAGTGTATATCAAAGAAATGATGGTCAAGTCCACTGAATCTCATTCGCACATGGAACATTTGCGAGAATGTTTCGCAATCCTAAACCACTTTGGGATGAAGTTAAACCCTGCGAAGTGCATTTTTGCGGTCACTTCGGGTTAATTCTTGGGAGTGATCATAAGAAGGATCGAGAAAAATCCTGTCCAGATAAGTGCATTCCTATCGAAGTGCAGAGGCTTACCAGCAGGATAGCCACTTTAAACCGATTCATATCGAAGTCAATCGATAAATGGTTGCCTTTCTACCAGGTGCCTGAAGAAACCAAGGATTTAATTTGGAGTAAAGAATGCCAGAAAGTATTCGAGTTAGTTAAGAAATATTTAAAGGAACCACCAGTTCTATCGAAACCTTTGAACGGAGAGCCCCTGTATACATTGAAGTATCATATGCAGCTATTTCCGGAATCTTAATCCGGGAAGATCGAGAAGTGCATAACCAGTTTTTTACGTAATTAAAACTATGGCTGATGATATCCAATAATTAAAAAATTGGCGTTAGCCGTGGTATTATCTGCCGGAAAATTTAGACCATGTTTCCAGCCTCATACGATAGTCGTAATGGGAGGCAACCCATTTAGGAATTTTGTTTTATGTTTTTTTCATTAGTTTTCTAACATTTTAATCTTTACTTTTAGTTTTCTCTTAATTTACAGCTTTTACATAAACCACAAAAATACAAAAAAAAATCCATAAAAATCATACAAAAAATGAAAAAAAAATGGCGCAGTAAAACCATCCGTGGCTGTGACCATGAGCCCCCATGGCACGACGAGGAGAAGTTAGGCTGGACGACCAACGGTCGCGACCGCAACCTCCCGTCGCGCGGCCAACCCTGATTTCCACCAGCCCGAGCCTCCTTCAACCTCCTGTCGAGTCTTAGAAGTTCCCTTCTTGTTTAAAGCTTGGACGTGCTTCAAAGACCGCAACTAACTTCCACAACCACGGCACAACTATCTCTTGCATCAAAGATGGCGAGGTATGACATGAACTCGTATCCAAAGTCATGACATATCGATGATCTTCCATCTTCTATAACATCTTCAAGCACTTCAGAGGACATGTATGCACAAAAAAGAGAAGAATACAACATTCTCAATACTCTAGAACCAGTGTCCAAGCTCCATGAAGAAAGAATATGCAATCTCCTTCACTAAAAAACGAAGAGAAAAGTTCGTGAAGACTAGCTTCTCTCATCCACGACCAAGACCTTTAAACCGAAGCAAGCAAGGATTTCTTATTGCGTTGAAGTTCAAACCAGCAATACCTATCATCCAAGATCCCAAACAAGTCACCGGATAGGGCAGCATCGACCCAAAACTTTGCTTTTTAAGGTGACGCAATCTTCAAAACCACAGGTCTAGAAGATTTTCCATCTTTCATTCAAGGTGTTTCCAAAAGATCAAGGATTCAAAGCAAGTACTCAAAAACCAAAATACTTGACAAAGCACAACAAAGGCGAGCCCTAATCACCACCATCATTCGACAACCTCCATCCACACACGCCCATTCACCACCACCCGAAGCAATGGAAGCAATAACCGTAACATTCTTCTATCGAGTTCGACTCTTATGTTCAAAAGAAATTAATTCTTTGCAAGGTGATAACATGCATTTTCGCTCGTTTTTACTATCATAAGTGGATGCTTAAACAAGTATTTCACTAAGGTTTTCATGCATAAACACTAGATTTTGAGTATTTGTACAATCAAGACTTTTTTCAGGTAAACTTGGCAAAAGACGCATATTTTGGAGTAAAACATACATTTTTGGAATAAGTGCTCAAAGACATAAGTTTAGCATCAGATGGAGACCTTCCCACCACGAGATCAAGCTGATTTTTGGAAACAAGATAGCCTTATCTACTGTCTTTCAAGCCGCAGTGGTTTGAGGCCAATCGCACAGTTGGATCTCAAGTTACAAAGGAAGCAGGAAGGTCCGTCAATCATCAAAAGGAGAAAGGTGGCCGCGCCAGGCAAGTTTACACTTGTATTGGCCACGCCATACGGCGACTCCAAGCCCGTATGCAAGCCTAACTCAAACCCGAAGTCGTCAAATGCAACCCAAGACCTAAATGACGACCTTTAGGACTCCAAGACCTATATATACTCATGTTTAGGGTTTTAAAAGAACGACTTGCTTTCACGTTCTTTTCAATTTTGTTCGAGGCAATCTCTTGTGGCCGTGAACCTCTCTTTCACGTTTTCTTCTTTGTTCTTTAAGGAGATAGATTCATCTCTTGAACCCTTTTTATTCATCGATTTATACAAGTTATGCATTCATCGATCTTGATTTCTTCTTCTTCTTCTATGTCTGAGTAGTTAACTTTCGTTGGGCGTTCTTTAAGGGGATCTATGGAGAATTTTATTATCTATTCTTAAATTTGCTTCATTGATTTTTTAGACCGTATTCTAGGGTTTTCTTTCGTCTGAGTTTTTTCTTAATGCATGAGTCTAGCGTCATGAACGAGGTTCGGATTTTAGGATTATTAAGAACTGCTAACGTGTTGAATCTTTCCAGCGGACCCAATTCAGCTGAGCGGTCATCGTGAGATGTTAATGCATATTCACAGAGTGTCGTGAACGTTAGCGAGCCAGATCTGATATTGCATGTTTGTTTGCGTCGTAGGATACAAAAAATGTACCTACGGAGTTCTCATAACATAGACGACTTTTCTTCGAAACAGGTTAGGTCATAAAACCAGTGATTCTAGTTTAGAAAAACTCGCCTAGTCTCGTTTGCCTGATTCGATGTTTGTTTGATTTCTAGTTAGAACCCCATAGATTTCCCGAGAATATCCCCAACGTGTTCCAACCCCTGCTTTTTAATCGAGATTTACGCACTTCCATACTCTACATTTTTGCACTGCTTTACCTGATTTCCTTTTTACAATTTACTTTAAGTCTTTAGTTAATTTTCCTTTCCCCGTTTGTTATAGAGTTGGTTGACACCCTCCTCTATATAAGATGTTGCTTGCCCTTTTTATTTACTTGCAAAACTGTGACACCAAAACCCCAAACCCCCTTCTCTGCGTCTTTGGTCGCTCTGACTTCTTTGTTTTGCAGCAGACAATCACCATGGTTCGACACCCTAAGTACTACAATGCACGATGTGCACTTGCAGTTTAGTGTCTTATAAATTTGAAACTCGAGAAAATCCCTAAGAAGCATCCCAATTTCGAATAGCCTATTTCGACCCCATCACAAGGACAGTAGAAGAAGGATCAAGTCCTTTGCTCAAACAACAATACATGCCCACCCACTTGCACCAACCAACACACCACTTTCAAGTAAGTCTTCACAAGTTTGTACTTGAATTTACCTATATTTTTCACTTCTACTCGACTTTTCACACTGGGCACAGTGTGATTTAAGTCTGGGGGGTTTCATTTATTACTAACTATGGTTTTATTTCATGAGTCTTTATCATATGCATGAGTCATTTTTATTGAGTTAAAAAAATGACTTTTTAGTCATAAACTATGAACTTTTCTAGGTACAAGTCACTTCGAACAAGAAGCCTAATGACCATTGTCACAGCAATTAGAAGTAGAGCTTATTAAGTTGAACAATGCACTGCGAGTGGATCGTTTTACTAAAGAAAGTTCAGAATCTCTGGTGTACTCGAAGGATCTTGTATTCACTCTGCACCTAAATGAATTAAAAAATTCTCGTCAAGGGGCTTGAGGTACATCGAACTTAACTCCTCTTTTAGACCCTGTCAAGATACACTAGGTGCAATCTCTCTTTGATTCTCCCTTATAAAAAAATGAAAAAAAAAAGCTTAGTTTAAGGACGGCAACCCGAGTTCGGTATAGAACAATGATGGCGGGCAGCTTCACGGAAATGTCTCCTCTCAAAGAGCAGAAAAGTGAGCGTTCTTGAACTAATAAGGAAAGAAAAGAAAAAGAAAAGAAAAGCCGAAAGAAAAAAAAATAAAAAGATATCCTAGAAAAGTAGGGAGAAAATCGACTAGGGGAAGAGAAAATAGGAGAGTTGTACCGAAAGAGTATATGGTGTCTTTGACCAATGCTCCCTCGAATGATACCGCACGCCTAAATGAATAAATGAGTCAACAAGAGAGAGCTCGAAATACTCTAAGGGACCATGAACCGTATTTGGGACAGATGAAAAGCTCAAGGTAATTAGACCGAAACGTTTCTGGATTTTGATTCTGAGTTATGTGGTTCAGCTGGTCGATTGGTAGACTTGATGAGTTCCCAAGTATTGGTGAGTTTCCACGTTTTCAAACCTCTTTTCCTTACTAAGATTTTTGTTAAGTGTAGGGGAGTTGATAACACTCATATTTTACCCAAAATATCTATCATATGTGAATGCTTTAACAAGTATTTCACTTGGATTTTCATGCATATATATCATATTTCGAGTATTTTTATGGTCACGACTCTTTTTAGGTTAACTTAGCAAAAATGACGCAAAATGGAGCAAAACAGATATTTGCGGAACAAGTGCAATACGACCAAAGTTCAGCATCAAACGGACACCTTCCCACCACGAGATCAAGCTGAATTTTGGAGACAAGATATGCTGATCTACTATTTTTCACGCCGAAGTGGTTTGAGCACAATCACACGGTTGGATCTCAAATTACAAGAAGCACAAGAAGGTCCGTCAAGCAGCAGGAACGCAAGTTCTTGCCGCCTCAAAGAAGCATGGCCGCACCACACACGCCCATCCGCCACGCCATGGCTGGTCGCTCATGCAGCCAGCTCAAACGTTGTTCCCGAGCCCATTTCCAAAAGTCTGTCGAGACCAACTTAATTCTGAAGCTGATAGCATGCATATTTTACCCGTTTTTACTATCATAAGTGAGTGCTTTAATAAGCATTTCACTAAGCTTTTAATGTATAAATAGTAGATTTCGAGTATTTGTGTGTCCAAGACTCTTTTCAGGAAATCTTAGGAAAAAAGATGTAAAATGGAGCTTTTCGGAGCAAAACGATATTTTGGACAGATTCGAGCTGCTAGAAGTTTAACATCCGATCAAGATCTTCCCACCACGCGATCTTCCTCAAATATGGATACCGGATAGAGGAGACTGTTGGATTTAATCTCCAAATTGTTTGAAGGGAAACTAACGGTTAGATCTAGAGTTATGACGGTTTTACTGAAGACATATTATGCAGTCTCGCGGGAGAAGCAAGCGTAGAAGTTGCAAGACCAATGGCCGTGCCACCAAGGCTCATGACCGCGGCCAGAGCACTCTCCACCTCACCACGGACACTTCCTCATACGGCCAGACCCCATGTGGCCTGGCCATGAGCGGTCTGTGGCAAGGCCAACATAAAACACGTTTTTGAAGCCCGTTTGCAAGCCCGTCAATCCCAATTGCTGTCAAACGCTAAAGAACCCTAAGTGACGCCCAAGAAGACCTGAAGACCTATAAATACTCATCTATACTCCATATTTTCCTAAACTTTGAGTCTCTCTTTGTAGCCGCCAAAAGACCTAGCCGCATAAGGCTTTTCTCGAGGGGGAGAGAGATCTTCTCTCGAACCCTCGAACTTTCTTTGTTTAATTCAAGCATGCATTCATTGATTTCGTCTCTACTCGACCCAATCATGTTAGGGTAGATTTGTTTGTTGTGTTCAAGGGTTTTCAATGGGGATTCATGGATTGATTGCTAGGTTGTTAGATCGAAGTTTGTCTTTAGGTGTTTTGAGGTTAACTCTCGTTTCTGCTCGCCCCAATCAAGTTAGAG
>JAHZTW010000227.1:0-46863 GCA_020283515.1 Alliaria petiolata | reverse complement strand
CCATGGAATTTGTTGTTTTGTACCATAGAGACGTAGCCAGGCTTGATCTCAAAGTAGTTGTTTTGAACTGGTGGGGGCGTGATGCCAAAGCGATTGGTGTGCGTGTTTGGTGCATCACCGGCTCCAATGATTCGTGGGGGCCTTTGTTGGTGATAAGGTTGTTCAATGGCTCTGCCAGCAGCATGTTGAGGTTTATCCTCTTCCTGGTTGTGGTCAGCCATCACTTCTTGATGGTACTCCTCTATATCAAGAAGTAATCTCTCTCTCCTTTGTCTTGCATTTCCTAGTTGGTGGATGTTGTCTATTGGTGTGAGTAAGTTGTTGTTTCCTCTAGACCTTAAGTTCATGTACCTGAAAAGACAAGGACAAAGTAGAGAATGTTAGGAACCAAAGTAGTAAAGGAAAAACTTAGTCTTCACAAATCTCCAAATCCTAATAAGTTCACTTAAAACCCAAGTTTGGCAACGGCGCCATTTGATAACTAGCTTTTTAGCAGGTTAAACAAAACCTAAAGCTTGTCTATGTCATTGTAATACTTCAGGTCATCAATCCAAACAAGGGTGTGAAAGGTATTAAGAATACAAGAGCTTGAAATAAAGCTAAGCAGATTCGAGTTAAATGGGGAGAAATTCTCTAAAAACTACTTGCAACTATAAAACAAAGATGACAACTATTTTAAAATCCCTACTGAAGGGTTATACAACTAATAGAACGCTTTTAAATAACTAGATAATCGATCAAACAATTTTACAAAATCAAAAACTAAAACCGGAATTATTAATAGATTTGATGGTGAGTAGCTAGATTAAACAAAATTAATTCTAAAAATAAAACAACTAACGAAATTATACCAGATAGTAAAGAAAGACACTAAAAAATATTAAAAACACAATTTTACAAATAAAAACCATAAAGCCAATTTAAACTTATCTAGGAGATTTTTAGTAAAAATAACACAAAGCTAAAAAAAATGGTTTTAAGTTCAAGTATATAAAATAGATTCAAGGTTGGGATTCATTCTTAGGAAGGTTGAAAATTCGATCTTGGGTTTTGAAAACAAATTTTTACTCTTTTTTAGTTAATTCTCTAAACCTTAAGAAACCAAAATAGAATTATCCATGATGTGTGGTATAATTCCTTTCTTCACCCTTTCCTCCTAACCCATGATGTTTGGTGGAAAGAAAAGGTGAAGAACATTAAGGATGGATCTTAAAAGAAATGGTTTAACTATCTCCCTAAACATCCATGATGTGTGGGAAAGGATGAGCTAGTCTCTTGGATTTGGTTTTAAGGGATTTCCTAAGTCTTGTTAGGATAAGGAAATCCCTGGATTAAAGAGATCTCCAAGGAGAATCTCTAGACCTTAAAACTCCCAAATCCAAGAAGAGATTTAGAATGAAGTACAAGAAAACACCCAAAATCTAGTTTTCAACCCCCTTAAATCATCCCAACCCCAAACCTTGGTGGATCACTCACAACTCATGTTCATACCTCTCTTAAACACAAGTTTAGAGCTGATGAACATAAGCGGTTTTTTTAATGAAGAAAGATTTTTTATTAAATACTTGTGGAAGATAATAAAATACTTTTAATAAGAAATATATATATAATAAAAATAAGAGTTTTTAGGAAACTAAATAAGAAGAACTATAGAACTCAAGAACACTTCAAGAACAAAAGAAAAGCTTACAAGAATATAAAGAAGGCTTTGAAAGAGAGAATATAAGACTTGATTAATAACTTGAATGAAAAACTGAATGATTATTACAAGCACACACACACTCCTTATATAGAGTTTTAAACATGGCTCTTGGCCTTAAAAGAGGGGTCAAGGGGCAAGAGACAAGGGGCAAGGGACAAGGGACCTCTCTAATCCCACTTTTACTAAATCATAAACACTTTTTTGGAACACTTTGCAAGTGGTATCTTTTGGTTCAGGTTCATGGATTGATTGATCTGTATATTTTGAACTACTGCACCGTTTGACTTGAAATCACCACCAAATTAAAGCTAACTCAATTTCCTAAATCTCTAATGAAGACTGCCGAGGCTAAATCACAATGAAAAACCCTTCATCCGAGCTGATCGTTCAGTTAACGAAATTGTTCGCCAAACTTCCAGACGGACATGTTTTTACTTAAATAGCCGTATCTTCTGAACCACTGACCATAATGACTTGAAATAACCTCTGAACGAAACATAACTCAATTTTCTATGAGTTTTATGAAGATTGCGGAGGCTGAATCGGAATGGAAAGTCTTTGTAAAGTCTGATCTTTAAGTCGCTTTAGGTGGCATGGATTTGAATTGGTTGCAACATCTCGGTGCAGCAAGTCATATGACATCAATTTGCTCTCTGCTTGTTCCTAGCTCATCATCTTATGTTTCCAGCTTCCACATTGTCTCCAAATGCATAGAATAACCTGAAATGATGCATATATACAAAAGAAAATGCAGATGCTAATGCAAATGTTCTAAATCCTATAAATGATCAAATACTATGATTATACTTACCTATAAATGAAATATGGATGAAAATTTATTCTAAATGCATGGTAGATATGCGAAATATATGTGTATATCACTTATTTTGCCTAGTTGCATTTATTTACTTAATCATTATTCGACCTAGCATAATTCAAACCTAGAAACCATAAGTGTAGCTTTCACTTCCCTTGAGATTCGATACCCCTTATACTACGATTGCATTTGCTGTGCATTTGCAGTAGTTTTATTAGGGTAAAACCTGAGCCCTATCAAGTTTTTGGCGCCGTTGCCGGGGAAGTAATAGCTGCTTACGGAATCTAGTACTAGGATTTTGACTAGGTTTTATTTTTATTTTTGTTACTGATTTAGTTTCTTATCTTTTGTTTCAGGTGCATGCCCATTACCAGAAGCAACAAGGAAGAGGAAGTAATCGCACTGAACCAGGAACTAGGCCGTCTCGAACGTACAAACCGCAAGTTTGCTCGAGCATCGATCGACACCCTACCTTTGTGTCGAACAACACCGTTTGTATCGATCGACACCAGACGCAGACCGAGACGACGGAACCTGTAATCATGATACGCAACGAGGCAGGCGACTTCGTTGACCTACAAGGCAATAGAAAAAATGCCCAAGGCCAAGAATTGATGAGGCTGGCGCCGTCATCATCGATCTAGCAATACAAGCTGCAGAAGATGGACGTGTAAGAACACTTGGCGAGTACAACCGTCCAGATCAGTTCTATGCTAATAGAGCTGCGATCCGTCCTCCTGCATTTCAGAGGAACGACTTCCAGCTGAAGCCTGCCTACTACACATTGGTGGCTCAGCATCCTTTCCATGATCTTCCTAAGGAGCGTCCAATGGACCACATAGAGAGATTCGAGGACCTCACATCAAGCATCAAGGCTAACGGAGTATCTTATGACTATCTCTTCTGCAAGCTGTTTCCTTACTCGTTTGCTGGAGATGCATCATACTGGCTGAAGTAGTAGGATCTAGGATCTTTGACAACTTGGGAAGACACAAAGAATGCATTCTTATGCAATTTCTTTGATGACGCGAGATCAGACGAGCTAAGGACAAATATCACCACGTTCTCCCAAGGACCTACTGAAGCATTCAAGGCTTCTTGGGTGCGATTCAAGGCTTACCAGAGAGATTGTCCACACCACGGTTTCAGCGAGCCGCAACTTATCGGTATCTTTTACCGAGGGATTGATTGGAGGTACCAGATGGCTCTAGACGCTGCGAGCAATGGCAACTTCAACAACAGGTACCCAGCTGGCGCGGTGGTGCTTATAGAGAATTTGACCTCCCGTAACAGCACCAACAACGCAGACTTTGAAAGGAGACAACAAGCTGGTGAAAATGGCGGAAGCCAAATTGCTGAGGTCAACGGGAAGTTGGATCTCTTGGTGGGCAAGAAGCAGGTCCACTTTGCCAATGAAGTGGAGACACTCGAGCCTAGTGAAGAATGTGAAGAAGAGGATGTCAACTACATCAACGGAGGAAGCTTCCAAGGTCAAAGGTTTGGGAACCAGCAAGGGAACAGGAGCTTCAATGGGAACTATCAGAAGAGCTCCTTCACAGGAAATCAGAACTCTTCTGGTTATACTCAAAAGCTCCCATTCCAGAACAACAACAGTGGTTACACAAGGAGCTATGGAAACTCTTCTTACCAGAAACCTCCAGCTCAAGACAGCAAAATGGAGGCGATGCTAGAGCAGATCTTGAAAGGACAGCAGAAGATGACAGTAAATTTCAATGGCAAGATTGATTCACTGTACCAGGACCTAAATGGAAAGATTGAGAGCATAAATTCTCACATGAAAAAGCTGGATGTTCAAGTTGCTCAAACTGTAGAAGCCTTTAACAGGCAAGAAGGATTCCTTCCAGAGAAGACTGATACTAATCCCAAACGCCATGTGAACGCTGTCACATTGAGGAGTGGAAAGAACCTTCAGCCTGTGCAGAAGTGAGGGTTTAGCACTGAAGAATTCGAGGAGTTAGAAGATATTGAAGATGTTGTGGAGCCAGTGTCGATCGACACTACTGTGAGTCGATCGACACCCATGGAGATGAACGACAAATCCGACGAAACTGACGCGAAAGAATCAACTTCAGATGCACGCGTCGATCGACACCAGGAGGGTGTCGATCGACGCCCACCACGGACAACACCAGATGCAGCCAAGACCCAGATCGTTACTGAAGAAAGGATTTACAAACCGAAGATCCCTTTCCCCTTGATACCAAAGAAGTCTAAGAAGGAGCTGCTTGACGCTAGATGCAAGGCTATCATGGATAGACTAGTGGTTGAAATCCCTTTGATGGATGTCATTAGAACTACTCCAGTGATAAAGAGATACTTGAAGTGGATGATGACAAAGAACATGGATATGGAGGAAGGAGTGATGATGATATCAGAGCAAGTTAGTGCTGCTATTCAGAACAGGCTTTCAGAGAAACTCTCCAATCCGGGAAGCTTTTTTCAAGATTGCTCCATCTTTTCAGACAAGTTTGGGAGATCTCTATGCGATTTAGGCTCAAGTGTCAACTTGATGCCTCTTTCAGTTGCTCTAAGGCTGGACATGGCAGTCTTCAAGGCCACAAAAATCTCCCTAGTCCTTGCTGATCGTTCTGTCAGGATCCCTGAAGGTGTCTTAGAAGATGTTCCTATCAAGGTGGGAGATTGNAAGTCTGATCTTTAAGTCGCTTTAGGTGGCATGGATTTGAATTGGTTGCAACATCTGGTACAGCAAGTCATATGACATCAATTTGCTCTCTGCTTGTTCCTAGCTCATCATCTTATGTTTCCAGCTTCCACATTGTCTCCAAATGCATAGAATAACCTGAAATGATGCATATATACAAAAGAAAATGCAAATGCTAATGCAAATGTTCTAAATCCTATAAATGATCAAATACTATGATTATACTTACCTATAAATGAAATATGGATGAAAATTTATTCTAAATGCATGGTAGATATGCGAAATATATGTGTATATCAGTTGTCCAAGCGTGACTGTTTCTGCGAGGTGTTATTGGAAGCCAAGTGGGTTTGCCAATACTTCTGGGATGCGTTCTTAGAACCAAGAGGGTTGGCTAAGATGAATGTTCTCTGAGATGCAATTTGGAAACTGTGGGTTTGCCAATGCATGACTGAAATGAAGGCGACTTCGGAAACCATTAAGTTTGCCAAAGTGCGGTAGTGGTAGCATCTGTGGGAATCGGTGGATTCGCCAATGAATGATGTGATCATGAGTTTGCAACGGATATGTTGTGATGACTGTGTCGGTGGGGACTAAGGAAGTTCGCCATCGTGGGATTAGTAATGTGGTGTGCCGAGTACTTGCTTGTTAAGCATTCTACGAACTGATTGGCTGGTGTGCCGGGTATTTGCTGGTTAAGGCATGGTACCAACAAGATACAAGTGAGGACTTGTAATGGCCGTGTGAGCCGAGGCCTTGTGAGCCGTGGCCGTGTAAGCCGAGGCCTTGTGAGCCGAGGCCTTGTGAGCCGAGTGATGGCATGGTGTGCCATGTACTGGCTGAGTCATTGATCCCTTTTGTCGAGAGTATAGATGGGACATGATTGTGGCATGCGGGTTGCCAAGGCGATTAGATGCTAGCGTCTGTGGAAATCTGCGGATTAGCCAAGACGTGACCGTGAGATTGTTCTTGGAAACCTGGTGAGTTTGCCAAAGACATTAGGTCTGTAAGGATCAAGGTGTGATCCGTGGATCGAGTAGTGATCCGAGGATCAAAGAGTGATCCGGGGAATCTGAGGCCACGTAGGTGGATTGAGATAGTCGCTGACTATGATGTGGATATAGCTTATCATTTGGGTAAGGCTATTCTGGTTGCAGATGCATTGAGCCGGTGGAAGGCTAGTGTATCGTCTGAAAATAAAGTAGATGGAATAGTAAATCTACTAAGGAAATTGCGGTTAAATGCCTTTACTGAAAGGTTAGAACCATGTGTTCGAGAACCGCGGATCAAGCTGAATTGTTATCAAGGATCCGACTGGCTTAAGAGGAGGATGAGAATCCGATCAAGGTGTCAAAGAGTGACCAAAAGAAATGTCAAACTTCAAACAATGGGATTGTTATGAAGGGTTGAGTGTGTGTTCCTAACTGGAAAGAGTTAAGGAGGAACTTAAGAGAGTTTTGGAAACTCGAGTAAAGAATCAAGGGTGATTCGTTAGTGGCGTTAATAAGGATCCGTGTATCTTGGTTAACAATTATGATGATAGTCAATGGTAGTTGAGGCGAGGATGAGACAAACGCTTAGGTACTCGGGAGTTCGCTAAGGCAAGTCGATGGGCCAAGATGGACTGACCATAAGGATGACCTATCATCAAGGATAACTGAGCTTTTGGAGAAACTCCAAAGCTAACTGATTATGCTAAGCATTCTGATTAAATGGAAGTTGAGGTGGGGCGAGTGGAAATATTTAGGAACTTGAGAAGTTTTCTAAGATATGTACGCACACCAAGAGACTGTCGAGAGAATAGAAGGGTTTAGCATGATGGAAAGCAAAAAGGGCAAGTCTTGAGTTGACAAGTGCGGAAAGAGAAGTCTGTTTGATAAGAGTTTGTTCGACTTGGAAGTGGTCGAACAAGGGCTCTGTGTGGTAAAGCTGTGTAGGCTGTTCTGTAGACTAGTGTTCGGCCAGATGTGGCGTACTTGTATTCTGATTGGATGGAAATCTGGACCAAGGCCGAGATGGTCTAAGGTCAAGTATCTGAGATCGAGTCTTGAGAAGGCTGCGATTGGGAAAAAGAGTTTATTACATCTAAATTAAGAGTGGATAGAGTCCGAGGTGGGGGACTCGGATATTGTAACGACACAAGGTATGAAGAGTGTTGCGTTACTATCTGGATAAGGGCATTGTCCTGGTCAACGTTGGGACGGATCGTGAGGCATCACGAAGTTCTATTGAAGGCCATATAAGAGTGGGAGAGCTCGATTATGGTGCTCACTGGGAGAGTTGTCTACCTTTGGCTGGGTTGCGTAGAGCGCTGTTATGTTGAACCCAAGTGGGGGAGTGTATTGTGACTGGTAGTGGTCGAGACGACTACTGAAAAGATCCGATTTCTGAATGTTAAGCTTAAGATGCTCAAGACCGACAAATGAGTTATGTTGTTAAGCGCCGTAAGGACTTAGAGTTCAGAGTGGGCGATTTGGTTTATCAGAAGGCTGTGACCTACAAGGGGAAAAGCCGAGCTATGTTTGATGCTAAATTGAGTCCGAGGTACATGGGGCCGTACCAGATTCTGGAAAGGATTGGGGCAGTGGCGTATAAGTTGGACTTACCGCCGGAAATGAGTGCTTATCACAATGTGTTCCACGTGTCGCAGCTGAGAAAGCACATAACCGAACGTGAGAATGTGATATCTGAACCGCCTCCGGAACTGCAAGAGGATCTGACCGTGGAAGGTAGACCGATTCGTGTGGTTGGCCGGAAAGAAAAGGTTAAGCGTGGTAAACTGGTCAAGATGATCAAAGTTATGTGGGACTGTAATGGCGACGAGCAAACGACTTGGGAAAAAGAGTCAAGGATGAGTACAAAGTTCCCGAAATGGTTTGAGAAACTTCCTGAGGAAGAGCCTGATTCGAGAACGAATCCAAACTGAGTGGGAGAGAATTGTAGCATCCGCGACCCGAAATCCTAAGTATGGTCGTGCGGGTCATGGGATGACTGTTGTATATATGTCCTGGTATAGTGGAGGTTCGTCCGTTTCTGTAAATATGTGGTACGTCCGTGGTACGTCCGTGGTACCGTGTTGTGGTACGTCTGTGGTACGTCCGTGGTACCGTGTTGTGGTACGTCTGTGGTACGTCCGTGGTACGTCTGTGGTACGTCCGTGGTACGTCCGTGGTATGTCTGTGGTACCAAACCGTGGTACGTCCGTGAGGTTAAGCACCGTACTGTGGCTGTGGGCCGTGGTTTTTCTCGAGAGAATGTAGTTTTTCTCGAGAGGAAAATGATTTATCCCGTGTTTGGCCGAGTGGTTCAAGTCTGGCCGAGAGAAAAAGGAAAGTTGGCCGGTTTGGCCGGGAGAAACTTGAATTGGACCGAGAGAAAAAGTAAACCGTGTGACTAAACCGAGGAAGGACGGTCGAGCTAGGGTTTTCGGGCCTATTTATACGTTTTATCTCGCGGCCGCGTGGGGGGGATCACAATTTTTCTCGAGAGAAAAGCACCTAAGGCGATTTTGCCTGAGAGAAAAGGGAGTTCGTCGAGAGATTTCGAGAGCCGTCGAGATTCTGAGATTTCTGTTCGAGAGAAACGACTTAGAAGGGTCGATTTGCCGAGAGAAGTATGTTCGGCCGAAGGATTTCTTGATCGGATCGCGAAGCATCCGAGAGATAATCAAGGTAATCCGTTTTCACCCGAGAGAAAAGTGAGCCGCTCGAGAGATCGTGAGTTCCGTGCCGATTATGGTAATTCTGTTCGGGATAAACGACTTGGAAGGGTCGATTTACCGAGAGAAGGCTCGATTGTTGCCGAGGAATTCTGCCTGGATCGAGAGTTATCCGAGAAAAGAAGTTTCGGCCTAGAGACAGCCGAGTTCGTCCGAGCGATTCCGGTTGCATCCGAGAGATCGTGTGTTCGGTCTTGATTCTGAGATTTCTGTCCGAGTTATTCGATTTGAAATAGGTGATTTACCGAGAGTAGGCTCGATTGTTGCCGAGGAATTCTGCCTGGATCGAGAGTTGCCGACGGTTTAAGGAGTTAACCGAGAGAGAGGAGTTTATCCGAGAAATCACCGAGAGATTTATGTGTGTCGCGTGAGATCGTATGTTCCATCGAGTTTCCGTGAGTTTGGATCGAGAGATTCGATCAGGAATGGCATTTGCCGAGGAAGGGCCAAGTTTGTCCGAGAGTTTTCGACTGGTTCGTAAGTTGTCCGAGAGATAGCCAAGAGGAGCTGACTATAGTTGGGAGGGATCTGACCATAGCCGAGAGATAGTCGAGCATTTTGGCTATATCCGAGAGAAAGCTGACTGGATCAGGGGTCTACCAAGAGATCATGACCGTGGTCATGAGGAACGTGGATATGGTCTGGGAGGGCATGGACTAGGCTGTCTGGCGATCGTGTGGATCGTGTCTGGCGATCGTGTGGAACGTGTCTGGCGATCAGTGTTGATCGTGTCTGGACGTGCAAGGGATCGGGGATCCGGGCCGTCTCTCTTCTGTACTTGGTCATGTGGGGATGGTTGGTTNGGAGAAGACCACGTTTACATGTCCTTATGGTACATTTGCATATCGCAGAATTCCATTTGGACTTTGTAATGCTCCTGCGACCTTTCAGCGATGCATGATGTCCATTTTCACAGACATGATCGAGAAGTTTATGGAGGTCTTTATGGATGACTTTTCTGTTTATGGGTCATCCTTAAAAGACTGTCTGGACAACTTATGAGCGGTGTTGCAGCGGTGTGAAGAGAAGCACTTGGTCCTAAACAGGGAAAAGTATCATTTCATGGTCACAGATGGAATTGTACTTGGACACAAGGTTTCTGCAGAAGGGATTGCAGTGGATCGGGCCAAGATTGAAGTGATGACGACTTTGCAAACACCTGATTCTGTGAAATCAGTGAGGAGTTTTCTGGGTCATGCTGGGTTCTACAGAAGATTCATCAAAGACTTCAGCAAGATTGCAAGACCACTCACTGCTCTTCTCTGCAAAGACGTGAAGTTCGAGTTCACTGCAGAATGTCTTTCAGCCTTTGAACAGATAAAGCAAGCCTTAGTGAGTGCTCCAATAGTTCAACCTCCAGACTGGGATTTGCCTTTCGAGGTGATGTGTAACGCCAGTGACTTCGCACTAGGCGCGGTATTAGGACAGAAGAAGGACAAGAAGCTTCACGCCATCTACTATACCAGCAGAACGTTGGATGATGCTCGGAAGAATTATGCAACAACGGAGAAGGAATTGCTAGCTGTGGTCTTTACCTTTGAGAAATTTCGCCAGTATCTTGTTGGCTCAAAGGTGATTGTTCACACAGATCATTCTGCATTGAAGTACTTGATGCAGAAGAAAGATGCAAAGCCAAGGTTGCGAAGATGGATTCTTCTTCTTCAAGAGTTTGACATAGAAGTCAAGGACAAGAAATGTGTTGAAAATAGAGTAACTGATCATCTCTCAAGGATTAAAATTGAAGATGACGTGCCAATTGATGATTTTCTGCCCGAGAAGAATGTCTACCTCGTTGAGAGTCGCTTCCAAGCTGCATGTTCAGAGCAGTTACGCACAGTGTCGATCGACACTGGAGTAGTGTCGATCGACACCCCGTCCGAAATCATGAAGAAGGGTCGCGATTCAACACTTCGAAGTTTGCCAACTTCACGAGTGTCGATCGACACCAGGGATCATCATGGGTTCGCAGGATCTTGGACGAAGTGTTTCGACAGCCAATCTTTGCGATTAATGCTGCGAATCGACCATGGTATGCTGACATTGTGAACTTCCTTGCTGCAGACATTGAGCCTCACCATCTCAAGGGTTATGAGAAGAAGAAGTTCATGAGGGAACAAAGAAGATACTATTGGGATGAGCCACACTTGTACAAGCATTGTCCAGACAATGTTTACATAAGTTGCATTGCAGAGAGTGAGGTTCGTGATGTACTGTTTCATTGTCATGGTTCCGAGTATGCTGGACATTTCACAACCTTCAAGACAGTATTCAAAGTTCTTCAAGCAGGCTTTTGGTGGCCTGCTATGTTCAAGGATGCGCAGCTGTTTATCACTCAATGTGATGTTTGCCGAAGGAGAGGAAAGATCAGCAAGCGACATGAGATGCCACAGAACTTCATCCTTGAAGTTGAGGTCTTTGATTGTTGAAGCATTGATTTCATGGGCCCTTTTCCTCCATCCTATGGAATGCAATACATCTTGGTGGCTGTAGATTATCTGTCTAAGTGGGTGGAAGCAATTGCTTCTAAGACCAACGATGTTGCGGTGGTTCTCAAGCTATTTCAGACCATCATTTTTCCAAGATTCGGAGTGCCTCAGATTGTTATTAGTGATGGTGGTTCTCACTTTATCAACAAGGTGTTTGACAAGCTGCTGAAGAAACATGGAGTTCAGCACCGCGTGGCTACTCCATATCACCCCTAAACGAGTGGACAAGTCGAAGTCTCCAACAGACAGATCAAGCAAATTCTGAAGAAGACAGTGGGAAAGACAAGGAAGGATTGGGCTGCAAAGTTGGATGATGCACTTTGGGCCTATAGGACTGCCTACAAAACACCACTTGGAACTACACCTTTCCAGCTACTCTATGGCAAGGCTTGCCATCTTCCAGTGGAGTTGGAACACAAGGCATATTGGGCTATCAAGAAGATGAACTTCGACTTGAAGCCAACTGCAAAAAGGCGCCTAATACAGCTAAATGAGCTCGACGAATTGCGCCATCACGCCTATGAGAACTCAAAGCTCTACAAGGAGAGGACAAAGGCATATCATGACAAAAAGATTGTCTCCAGACAATTCGAACCAAATGATCAGGTACTTCGGTATAACTCTCGTTTCCAATTGTTTCTTGGTAAATTGTGTTCACGTTGGTCAGGTCCTTTCACGATAAAAGAGGTTCGACAATATGGAGCAATTGTTTTGACAAACTCCAAAGGAGAGGAGTTCACTGTGAATGGGCAGAGGGCGAAACACTATTGGGCTCAAGCCGAGATTCCAGAAGGACACATTGTGTCTTTGGATGATGCACCCAACGCCTAAAGGCAAGAACAGTCAAGCTATTGACGTTAAACTAGCGCTGAGTGGGAGGCAACCCACTGTTAGGTACGTTTTTCTTTACATTTTGTTTTGGTTTTTACTATTTATTTTGGCTTTTATTAAAAAAAAAAAAAAAAAAAGAAGGAGGATCGATCAGACTCAGTGTCGACACCAAGCGGGGATACGGGTAAGTTCTTCAAAATTCGACACTTTTTTCATTCTCTCATATTTTCCAAAAACCCGAGTTTTTCAAAGAAATTTTCCCCAAATCCCAAATTTTCATTTCTTCACGAAATTGAGTGATTCAAAGCTCTAATCCGTGCGGATTCTCGTCCTCTTTCATAATCCATAGTCAATTCATTCGATCTACCAAGGTATGTTCTTCAAATCTCCCAATTTCATTTTTCAACCTAAGGTGAAATTTTCCGAATTCAACCTATTTAGCTTGATTTCTTTGTTGAATGATGCTTGTTTAGGTTTTATAACATGATTTAGAACATTCCCCAAACTGTTTTCATCCTCTAAATTGCATAATTTGAAATTTTCGAAATTTTTGGAAATTGATGATACATTTTGCGANTCGTGTCTGGACGTGCAAGGGATCGGGGATCCGGGCCGTCTCTCTTCTGTACTTGGTCATGTGGGGATGGTTGGTTGAGTGACTAAGTACGGGGGGGAGATGTGTTCGTGGGTAAGCCAGCGCAGTGGCTGGGTCAGGAGGAGCGTGTTTGAGGTTGCGCATGAGGTCTGGACGGTATGGGATGTTCATGGATCATGCAGAGTGGCCAAGGTATGGTTTAGCTGACGCTTGATATTGTTATTCCAATGCGTAGCTAGTTAAGTCGTGAATGAGTAAGACTATGGGATGGGCTGAGTTAAGTTGTTAGATGAAAGGAATGTATTTAACTTCATCTAGGATATCGGTTAGAAAGGAAAAAATTTTACTGTGGTTCGGCCGCGGGTTAGGAAATCCGGGTCGGGGCGCTATAATAACCCTCAAGAGGGATTATTGGGATATCAATCCAAGTTTCACATCGGAAGATTAGACAGTAATGGTCTAATATATATGTAATGTCCAACTCTGATTAGTATGAGGCCTTTTGGGAAGGAGCCCAAAAATAAATCCGTACGGGCTTTGCCATCTGGGCGCAAAGCGGACAATATCATACTAAATGGGAGTTGGACATGGGCTTGAAAAGTCCAAAAATGGGTATCAGAGCCAAGGTTCTAAAAAGTGGACCTAGAGAAGTGGGAAGATAACCCTCAAGGTGAACTTTCAATTAAAGCGGTACAAGATGGTGCCAAGTTTCGCATAAGATTGGAGGTCAAGAGTGATATGGTCTTTTGCTTGAAGGGGGGATTATTGGGATATCAATCCAAGTCCTACATCGGAAGATTAGACAGAAATGGTCTAATATATAAGTAATGTCAAACTCTGATTATGATGAGGCCTTTTGGGAAGAGCGCAAAGACAAATCCGTGCGGACTATGCCACTTGGGCCCAAAGCGGACAATATCATACTAACGAGAGAGTTGGACATGGCTTGAAAAGTCCAACATCCTTTAGCCGGTTTAACTCATATTTAATCTTGTATAGATTGATTTCGGTTTAGTTCATAGACAAGTGTATATATACGTTGTAACGATAACTTTTCCGTTTAATCAGAAATCGTTTTCATCATAATAAACTTTCCCGACTTTGTCTTCTCCATCGATCTTTGATCGCTGGTTCTTAATATGGTATCAGAGCCATCTGAGCTCAAATATCTACAATTCTTCGCTTGATTTCCGCATTTCTGAGCTGTTTTTGAAGTTCCGATGGTGAATTTCAAACGTGTTCAACCTCACCGTTCGACTCGAGCCACCGTTCCACTGGGTGATGATTCGGAAGATTCTCTGAGACGATATGCTTTGGATCCCTCATCTTTATGAGCTTCTTGCACTCGCGCTACGACGGAATCGCTCGATTCAATTCATTCCGCCATTCATATGCATAGCTCCGATCATCCAGGTTTAAATCTGATTTCTCTACAACTAGATGGAACGAACTATGATGATTGGGAAGCTGCTATGAAAATCGCCTTAGATGCTATGAATAAGATTGGATTCATAGATGGTAGCTTACCTCGTCCTGATGAATCGGGTTCTAGCTTTAGGCTGTGGTCTAGATGTAATAGTTTGGTTAAATCTTTGTTGCTGAACTCGGTTACATCTCAGATCTACCGTAGTATTCTTCGTTTGAATGATGCTACTGATATTTGGAAAGATCTCTATGGTTGTTTCCACATGACAAATTTGCCAAAAACTTTCAATTTGACTAAACAAATACAAGATCTAAGGCAAGGTACCATGACTCTCTCTGAGTATTTCACTACACTCAAGACGTTGTGGAGTAACTTTGAGAGTACCGAAGAGCCTGATGATCCTTGTACCTGCAGTAAAGCTGTTCGTCTGCAACAGAAGGCATAAAGAGCTCGCATTGTCAAGTTGCTGGCTGGATTGAATGAGTCCTATGCCATCATTCGAAGGCAGATCATTATGAAGAAAGCTTTACCCTCACTTGCTGAAGTTTATAATATGCTGGATCAAGATGAAAACCAGAAAGGTTTCTCTAATGTTGTTTCGTCTCCAGCTACTTCTCAAGTGTCAGAGGTATTGTTCCTTCTCCTCAGATTTGCTATGTCAAGAATGGTCCTGATAAAGGTCGTCCTATTTGTTCCTTTTGCAACAAGATCGGACATATTGCTGAGCGTTGCTATAAGAAACATGGTTTCCCCCCAGGTTTTGCGCCAAAAGGAAAACCTCCATCTTCTGAGAAGTTTCAGAAACCGAAAGTTCTTGCTCAAGTTACAGTTTCTTCTGCACCGGATATTGCTTCAAACAGTTTTGATTCTTTGATCAACAACTTGTTTAAAGATCAGATTCAAAACTTCATTGCTTTATTCAGCTCCCAGCTTCAGACTCCCACTTCCTCGAATGAGACCAGTACATCTCAGTTGCCGAATACTTCTGGTATCTCCTTCTCTTCCTCCACTTATTGCTTTGTTGGTGTTCTCACTGTTTCTCAACAAAGTTTGAATAAGCACTCTTGGGTGATCGATTATTGTGCTAACCACCATGTCTCATATGACAAGAATTTGTTTCTCTCATTGGATAGTTCTGTTGCTAGCTCTGTGAACTTACCAAATGAATCAATTGTCCATATAAGTGGTGTGGGGACGATTTAGATCAACAAAGATGTTGTTCTTCGGAATGTCCTGTTTATACCAGAATTCCGTTTGAATCTCATAAGTATCGCTCTCTCACCACTGATCTTAACTCCCGAGTGAATTTGATAAGTCTTCTTGTACAATTCAGGATACTATCAAGGGATTGACGATTGGTCATGGTAGGAGTATCGGGATCCTGTACGTGCTGGATACATCAAATTCATCTATTTCCGTCAATGCAGTTGCTGATCTCAGTTTGTGGCACAAGCGTCTTGGTCATCCCTCGTTTTCAAGACTTGATGTCATCTCTGAAGCTTTGGGAACTTCTCGTTTTAAGAATAAAGAGACAACTTTATGTCACATCTGTCATTTGGCTAAACAGAAGAAGTTGTCTTACTCTTCCTCAAATAACATTTGTAATCATAACTTTGAGTTGTTACACATTGATATTTGGGGTCCCTTTGCAGTGGAAACCATTGATGGCTATAAATATTTCTTAACTAGTGTTGATGATCACTCCAGAGTCACTTGGGTTTATTTGCTAAAGACTAAATCTAACGTCCTGCAAGTCTTCCCGACTTTCATCCAACAAGTTGAAACACAATATAACATCAAAGTAAAATCTGTGAGATCAGATAATGCAGCAGAGCTAAAATTTACAGAATTCTACAAAGAAAAAGGGATTGTTGCGTTTCATTCATGTCCTGAGACACCAGAACAGAACTCAGTGGTTGAAAGGAAACATCAACACATCTTTAATGTTTCTCGAGCTCTGATGTTTCAATCCAAAGTTCCTCTCTCCTTTTGGGGTGATTGCATTCTCACTGCAGTCTTCTTGATCAACAGAACACCTTCTGCAGTTCTACTAGACAAAACACCTTTTGATATTCTTACGGGTAAACCTCCAACATATACACACATAAAGACATTTGGTTGTTTATGCTATGGTTCTACTTCACCAAAGCAAAGAAACAAATTTCAACAATTGTCTAGAGCTTGTGTGTTTTTGGGTTTTCCTACTCGATATAAAGGTTATAAGAACATGGATTTGGAGAGTAACACTGTTTACATTTATCGGAATGTGATATTCCACGAAGAAATTTTTGCTTTGGCTGCTCGAACAGGCTCAGCAAATGATACTTTGGATCTCTTCACACTAATTGATTACGCGTCCTCAGGTACAATCACTATACATAAATCACCTTCTCCTTCATCTCTTTCACCACAAATTTCTAAATGGCAAACTAAAATGCCTAATCATCTACAATAATATCATTGTTACTCATTTCAGTCTAATTCTCATGATCCCACCTCTTCTTAAATTTCATACTCCAAAATTTCTCCATCTCATCTTGCTTACATAAATAGCATTACCAAGATTCCTATACCATCATCATATGCGTAGGCACATAAGTCCAAAGAATGGTGCGGGGCAGTGGATTATGAAATTGGAGGTTTGGAATCGACAAACACTTGGGATATTACTTCTCTGCCTCCAGGAAAGAGAGCAGTCGACTGTAAATGGGTATTCACGGTAAAGTTCCATGCTGATGGCAGTCTTGAACGATACAAGGGAAAGCTGGTTGCCAAAGGTTACACTTAGAAGGAAGGATTGGATTACACTGAGACTTCTCTTTGGTCGCTAAGATGGCTACTGTACGATTGCTGTTGAAAGTTTCAGCGCCCAAGAAATGGACACTTAAGCAATTAGACATTTCGAATGCCTTCTTGAATGGAGATTTGGATGAAGAAATGTTCATGAAGTTGCCTGAAGGGTATGCTGATAGAAAGGGGACTCTCTGCCATCGAAAGCTGTTTGTCGACTCAAGAAATCCATCTATGCAGGCATCAAGACAGTGGTTCAAGAAATTCTCTGATTCTTTGTTAACAATGGGATTCACCAAAGGTCATGGTGATCACACATTGTTTGTTAAGAGTTTTGAGGATGGTTTTGTGGTGGTGTTAGTATACGTTGATGATATTATTATTGCAAGCACACGAGATCATCCTGCAGAACAATTAACTGCTGATTTAAAGAAGCATTTTAAATTTCGTGATCTCAATCCAGCTAAGTATTTCCTTGGCTTGGAAATTCCTCGTACCTCTGATGGTATTTCTCTTTGTCAACGGAAATATGCTCTTGAAATCTTTTCCTCTACAGGAATGTTGTGTTGTAAACCAGTTTAAACACCTATGATTCCAATTTTAAAGATGTCAAAGGAGCATGGTGATTTGATTAAAGATAGAGAGTTTTATTGTCGGATAGTGGGCAGATTAATGTATTTGACAATCACAAGACCTGATCTTGCTTTTGCAGTAAACAAGCTATGTCAATACTCTTCCGCTCCACGAACGTCTCATCTCAAAGCTGTTTATCGAGTCTTTAATATATCAAAGGCACGGTAGGAAAAGATTTGTTCTACTCTGCACATGAAGATCTTACTCTTAAAGGCTTTGCAGATACAGATTGGGCTTCATAACCTGATAGCCGTCGTTCCACTACTGGTTTCAGTATGTTTCTTGGCGTTCTAAGAAACAACCGACTATATCTAGGTCTTCAGCAGAGGCTGAATACAGAGCTTTGGCTCTTGCATCTCGTGAAATGATGTGGCTGCAATCTATACTGAAGGACTTGCGTGTGGCTTCACTTGCAGTTCCTGTTCTTTTCTCTGACAGCACAGCCGCCATTCACATTGCCACTAATCCCGTGTTCCATGAACGAACAAAACACATTGAAGTTGACTGCCATACAGTTCGGGAAAAGTTAGACAAAGGTTTCTTGAAAACGATTCATGTCAATACCAAAGATCAAGTTGCCGATATCCTCACCAAACTGTTGTCCCCTCATCAATTCGATCATCTCAAATCCAAGATGAGCATTCAAAATATCTTCTGCTCATCTTGAGGGGGACTATTGGAGAACGGTTTAGTTAGATTGGTTTCCTTTAGCCGCTTTAACTAATATTTAATCTTGTATAGATCGGTTTAGTTCATAGACAAGTGTATATATACGTTGTAATGATAACTTTTCAGTTTGATCAGAAATAATTTTCATCATAACAAACTTTCCCGACTTCGTCTTTTCCATCGATCTTTGATCTCTGGTTCGTAATATGTTTTGTCTTATCTTTTTCGGGTTTCCATGCCAATTGATAGCATATTAATCTACTTCTTCTGATAAGTGAGTCACACAATAAACATTCATGGAGGTTCTCTTCACAATTTTGTTTCTTACATCATATTCTCTATACTTGTTGTTTTAGGACAGTCAAGAGACTTCGAATAATTCTGATGCTGGCTGATGATATGGCAAGTAATGCTAGAAATGAATATCATGCTCAAGTTTTCAACAATGAAAACCACAAACTTAACCTATACAGAAATAACGTTGAGGTAACTTCTATCCTCACCTGATAATTCTCACAATGAAACTCTTCATGCAGTAGTGAATGTTCTCTTTTGAGTAGGTATATTAGATGCAATGAATTATTGAATTTCATTTGCGTGGGCACCCACCTAGTACTACTATGTTTTCATCAAGTTAATTTCACTTATAACTTTAATTCAGAGCAAATACCTTTTGACACAATCTTAAGAGATAACAATACTGAAACAACTAACCTGTTTCTGGAAGTAATAATTCTCTAAAAACATATTGAACCTAAATCTGAAAATAAACCAAGGAAAGATGAATAAGACATATACTTAGATTACATATTGTGTTCCATTTATTTTTTAATTTCTTGGTTCAATCTGTTCTAGACAATTTGAAATCATTGTTGGTCACATATTTAGATGCATACCAACAATAATATTAAGTAGCGCCAAACGTTTCCAATTCTAAGTACTATAAAGAAAAATATAATTAATAGAATATAAATACCAAAGTTACTGCATTCAAATAAAGAAATGTAAAAGCACGCAGAAACAATAGAATATAAATACCATCAAGAAAAACACAAATAGAATTTATCGTTAGGGAGCTAAAAAGGTTTCGGGAACACTTCTTCGTAAACAACATTCAACGTCTTCCGTTGTGGCTTATTATCTTTATCCGTTACCAAGATCTTCAACCCCGACCTTGAAGTTACCCTTGACAAAGCCACGTATAATTGGCCATGTGTAAAAACCGGTTTTGGCAGAAACACTCCTACTTTTGCAAGTGTTTGACATTGACTCTTGTTTATGGTCATCGTAAAAGGCAAAGTGACTGGAAACTGTTTACGTCTCATCCTAAACGGGAGCCTCGTTCCGTTGGAGACACGAAAATCTAGGGTATAAGAACCTTCTCTCCAATCTTATCACCCGTAATGACTCTAGCTTTGATAATATAATTGGCCATCTGTGTTATAAGCAACCACGTTCCATTGCACAAACCATTCTTAGGATCAATGTTTCGGAGCAGCATTAGTGGCATACCAACTTTCAAACGCAACTCATGGTTTGGCAATCCGGATATTTTCATTGAATTAAGAAATTCATCGGTATAGATCATATTACCAGGTACACACTCATTTTCAGGCCCGAAGCTTAGAGATGGAACCTCAGATGTCTCTTTACTATCTAACTCTCGATCAGTCGTGTCAATACTATCATAACTTCGATAGATTCTTTCGACACCTGGCGTATGCAAAGCAATCATTATTATACATGCTTTAAGCTCAGAATACACTGTTGTAATTTTAAATATGACCATAGTAAAAAATAAAATAAAAACAAAACCTGGTAGCTGCGATAACATGTAGTTATTTATGACTTCTACGTCACCGTTCCGTGGACTTAAAATCGCTCTTTCTTGGAAGAACCTGGGATCTGTTTTTCCTGCGTACGATCGTCCATAAACTTCGGTGACTATTACTTTAATCGGATCTCCATCATCCATAATCAGTATATCCTCTGGAATATCAATCTCGGATTCGCCTAAACTATTCCCATTTATCTTCCCGTCACCAATATCTAATATCCATTGCGAAAATTCTGCCAGATCATACATTTCTTTACTATTATCTCCTGGTATTAACCGCATATTCTTTGTAAGCCTTAACTGCTCATAATCTGGCCAAAGGGTTGACGAATTTAAAGTTGCCATGACAACTTCTACCCTCCCATCATTCAGCATAAGTGACAAGGTCTGCCTAAAATCTCCACCGAAGACGATTACTTTACCACCAAACAGCTTATCACATTTCATGACATCGCGTAGGGTCCTGGCTAGAGTCCCAAAGCAATCTTTGTTCATCATCCATTTTGCATCCCATATTATCAGTTTTGTCTTCCTAATCAACTCTGCTAAATTAGAATCAGATTTGATGGAACATGTTGTAAACTTGTTGACCACGATAGGTATTCCAAACCTAGAATTAGCACTTCTACCTCCTTGCAATAACAACACGGCGATGCCACTCGACACAACGTTGAGAACAATTAGACCCTTAGAACGTAGAGCAGCACCAAGCAAACTCCAGAGATACATTTTTCCAGTACCCCTAGAACCATACACGAAGAACATCCCTCCACTTTTTTTATGCACAGTATTTAATATCTTATCATAAATTATCCTTTGCTCGTTTGTAACAGTTGCTATCAACTCATCGTGCCTACGCCGTAAAACCTCGTGATCATAACTTTCATCGTCTCTAATAAGTGGGTTACGGTGTGTTTCCATGACCATGTCGTCTGGGAACGGCATAGGGGTGAAATTTGCAAGAGAGCTCCCACTAATAAGTATAAATTCCTCTATTTCAACCAAGGCATAGTTCTTGATTTGATCTTCTGAAAGCGTCAGCTCTACACGAATCCTAGCAGATATTAGTTAACATAACAAACAACACGCGACTAAGAATAGTATATATGTATCACTCTTAAAATTTATCGTACCTCGGTTCCCGGTGTCCTTCCTTTGCTGGTACAGAACATCCCCCGCTAGGATCCGCCAAGTCGCATCCCAAACCCTCGATGGTATGAAAATACTATTTGTAATTAGCATGATCACAAATAACCTACGAATATATTTCTGCGACGCCCAAACATCGGTCTCGTTAATAGCATCAATGTATTCCTTATCATCATCCAACAAACCATAAGCATAGCAAGCCTCTTTGAAGCTTTGATATTGAGTCTCCTCCACGGTCTATATATCCTCGTAACTCTTTGGCCCTCTCACTATGTTCAATAGAAGCCTCAAATAATAGGCCTTACCAATGTACATAGGGACATACGTTACTGTACATAGCGCAAATTTTGCTCGAACCCTTAGACTCCACATTCGTTTATTTGCAATCCATCTGAACCTCGTAGGAATCTCTGCGTATGTTAAAACCCTAGCCTTTTCAAAGTTCTTGTTGCATTCCATCCAAGCGATGAACGTAGAATGACCGGCCGAACGGCGATTTACCACATCCTCTGCCGGATCATCTTCATTAAAAATAACTTGTTGCTGATTTGGTAAATGAAAAGGAAGTTTCACAATGGAAACCATTCGATAGTGTCTGGCAAACCAAAATATTAATCCACCTACAACTACATTTCGTTAAGCAAGACAGAAGACGCCACGTTGACTCACAAGCTGAGATATATCTGGCAAACCAAAATATTAAAAATTAATAACGTGTCTATAAAGTAACCTATAGGGAATAACATAATAAGGAGAATAATATAATAAGAAATTAATCCACCTACAACTAAATTTTTTTTTATCTCCTCATTATCGTCATCATTCTCGACGGTGGCACGTACATAATTCGCCCTTTATGAATATACTTGAAGAGGTACTTGACAGAACGTGACTGTATACACCATTCAACATTTATATGGGCTCTATAGCGGAGTGTTAGGTCTTTGTTATAAGGGACCACATAACCATTATCACAATTGAAACCCTTTTTGGTAATAGACCTACCATCCTCGCGTCTCCTATATATAGGATAGCCCATATCGTCGATCTTAAAGTGTGGACTGAACGATTTGGGGAAGAACTTTGTACATCTTCCTTCCGCCATGCAAACACTACTCTTATTGAGTACACCAAACGGTCCATGTATCATTACATCGCTAACAATGTCATACAAATCTGGCTCCATCGTCTTACCAGGTATTTTCGCACAAATGATATTATCGATATCATCACTGGTGGGTAACTTGTGGCAATGCTTCATGAAAAGCACAATATGTGCGTGAGGCAATCCTCTTTTATGGAACTTGATTGTGTATATAGCTATATATATAAAAAAAGACAATCCATAAAAAATCCTTATTGCAGCATATACTACTCAACAGAAATCAACAGGTATCGAAAATAAAAAATTACCAGCAGACACGCCTCCTAGCAAATCCTTCTTCGTCAACTGATATATGAGGACATCCAGCTTCATCTTGAATATTCGGCAACATATGTCTGGCCTATCCTCAGCTTTTAACCCGTGTATTTCTAAGTGTCTAATAATCTCAGGCCATTTGGGATTACACGTGAACGTTATAAACAGGTCAGGGAAACCAAAGTGTTTGCATGTCGTCATTGCATCTAAGTAATGTTGCAACAAATACCTCGTACCACCAGTAATTATCCGTCGTCCTTGTGCCGAGATATCAGAACCACCCTTCACAACAGTTTTTTAATCTGATCATAATTCTCCGATCAGAGCTTTTGCTGGTCAAAAGAAAGATACCGAAGTCTGTTTGTTTCAACCATCGTGTATGCGTCCACCAAAAACTTTTGGTAAAGCCTTCCTGACATAACAATTATTGGTGATTCACCGAACCGTTCCTGAATGCGGTAAGCAAAAAATTCGCGCATTGTTACATGTTTCCTTTTTCGTCCTTCCGTGTCGACAAACCCAATGTCTATTCCCAGCCTAAAACCATCATCACCGTAAGGAAACAACAGTGAATACTGTATGGCTAAATATGCGGGGTGTAATTCACATATTCTATGTAACTTTCCGGTATTAGTCTAGATAACTATATCCCGTGTCTCGGATCCAATATCAAAATCACCGGGGATTAAAGCAACCTCATCGGCGGACGGAAGATTAGTAGTTCTTGCATACGACTTCCTATCACACGTTAGAGTTAACCTTAGACTGTTCTTATTGTTCACCAAATCAAGCCGGTCTCGTGCACTCCGAAATGCCTTAACGTGACAGTTGTGTCTGTCCAACATAATTTTGAGCTGGATAACAATCGTCTCTCTAATACCGGTACCGCCAGGCGCTGTGGCTTTCCTGTAACAAACTTGATGTAATCTTCCCAAGAAAGATCAATCTGCGGTTAAGGGATAGATAAGGAGTGATTTCTTCTGAACCGTGAAGAACAAAAGATTTAGAGGATGAGGCGAAAAGTCTGTTAAGGTTTGCGGATGGAGCCTTAATAGACTTGGAGTGTTTACTTGATATAACTCACAAGCAAAGAAACTTTGGACGCTAGATACTACTCACCAACGCACAAGAGAAGAAAAGATGAACTTATGTATTCCTTTGAAACAAGATATAAGCTGCTTTCTTACAAGAGAGGAACTACAGTTTATATAGTACATTTCCAACATGGGCAGAAGTAAAGAAACAAATAAACTAAGGGGGATCATTTTTCTCAATGGGGGGAACAAGCGCTGCCAAGGATGATGGTAAAAGGAATGGGTATTTTGATAAAGGATGGGCAAAGGGAAGCGTGGGAGAGCATGGGGAAAACCTCTAAACTATCTTTGATTTATGGTTTTTCTGTGGAAGGTAGGAATGACGTGGAGAGGTGGTGCAGCTGCTCCTCAGAGTATAAAACGTAATGGGCTTGGAAGCAGCTCTAACTTTTAGGGTTTTACTCCTCTTTTGAAAATAACTACGGTCTGGGTCTTTAGGAGTGCTGCTTGGCTGCTTGCTTGCTTTCTGGAATTAGGACAATCGGTTTGGGCCTTTGTAGAGGTGCTTGGCTGCCTGCTAGCTTGTATTGATTTATCAAACGGTTTGGGCTTTTAGGAGAGATGCTTGGCTGCCTACTTGCTTCCTTGAATTAGCAGAACGGTTTGGGCCTTTGAAGAGGTGCTTGGCTGCTTGCTTGCTTTGTTCCCTTAAATCAAGAATCGATTGACCCTTGTCTCTTTGTTCTTCTTTTCATGCTTAGTGATTTATTAGACTGAAGGAAAAAAAAGACAAGTGCTTTCGACTCCTTGCGGATTTGGAGTATATGCTTATTGGTTTAACAAATGGGAAAACTGAGTATATGGGCACCTCATTAAAAACCTTGTCAAGAAAACCCAATGGGATAAAACTTGACAAGGGAAAAAGAGTATGTCCCATACACTACCCCATTTGTTAACCTATAGAAGTTGAATAAGGACCAAGACGCCTTGGGAAAAGACTTCTTGGCCGGTGGTATGAATGTTGTTATGGAGGGTTGTTTCAATCGTCTCATTGAGTAGTTTGGTCTTGGAGCGTGTCATAGGGCCATTAGGTATATGTAAAGCATCCTCATTCCCTAGCTCCGGTTCTAGCTGCTCATTAAGTCCGTCTCCTTGTTCCAAGTCTTGTGTCTGGTCCATTATCATATCAAAACTCAAATAAGGAATCTACACTGTTAAGAAAATTAAAATAATCTGATAAATCGAGGATATATCATCTACCCGTAAGCCGCAGTCTTGTTAGATATTTCATTTGCAGTATCATGGATGTAAAGTTGCAAAAACGCTGGAGCTTTTCCAGGCGGTGGGAGTAAGTTACCTGCCATGTGGTAGTTCTCTCCACACATTCTATATAAGAAAGCCCCCATGCCATTGTTGATAGAATGGTCAACCTTTCCTCCAAGGGAAGTGAAAGAAAACATAATGTTATAGGCTCTCACGAATTCAAGAAAATGATCCCTCTCTTCACGAGTATTGTATAACAATACTAATAACATCCTCGGTGGAGTTTTTAAGAGAGGAAGTACTACTCTTCTCTGACCGCAACACATCGAGAACAAAGGTACCGACTGTGCAAATCTTTTCCCAAGTTTTTCTCCGTACCACATATAGGATTTACAATTCCGACAATCGTAAACAGGATCACCATCATCATAGTAACCTACAAAATCATAATCAACTGTTACAATATCTAACAAACACTAATAATATGCTAGGGACAACATCTATATCCAAACTAAGATCATTACTTTTATTTGTCAAACCGGGATCAATGCTTGTCTTAAAGTCCGTCCTAGTAACCTCTTCATAGGAAACTTCCATAGGGTCACCAGTCACCTTGCCCTTTCTATGCGCCTTGGCCTTTATCCTCGGGTTCCAAGGATTATCATCGTCGGATTCTGAATCATCGCCATCTTCATCATCGGTTACATCAAAGCAAACAAATCTTTTTTGTTGATAGAATCATTCAAAATCTCTAGAGTTTTAAAAAAACATAAAAAAAAAATTAGTATCTAACCGCTTATTACATGATCCATGCGAACAAAACAAATTTACAAATTACTTACCTTATATCTCGATTCTGAGCCCTTATCCTTCGTATATAAGACATCCTTTTCTGTCACGCAAGACGACATTCATGTTGGTGTGAACAAACATCAACAATGGTTTGGTTATTAATCGCTTGAGGAGTGATGTAGTTCGCAATCATATCGGGGGGGAGTATACCTATTCATTGTTGCTTTCACACCTAACAGTGAACAACATTAATACAATGCTAGGGTTAATAATAACACAACGGAAAGAAGCAATACACAATTTATGTAACTCAGGGATATGGGAAGTCGCAGATGGAGATACAATATTTTTCTTCTTTCTAGGGGTATAATGCCGCTTAGTCTTCATTAAAAAGAGTTTTACAAAGCGTGTTTGAAGTTAAAATATGAAATGAGTGCTTCTTCAAGTTAACCTTTGCATCACTAGGGTTAATAATAATACTTATATACGTAGAGATACAAATAAATGAATCTAACTTGCTATAGAATATTTAATATAAAGCAATTAAGTAAAGATTTGGATAGAATACAAACTTACGTATTATCTATTTACATTTTTTGCTTCGCAAAATCAAAATCTAAATTTTTCTCGCATGGTATAAAGTAACACATGGATTTAAGTAATATCCCTTCTCTTTTTTTCGCTAAATAGAAAATTGAAATTTTTATCGCATACTATAAAACTAACATTATGGTTCGTAAAGTACACACGTAAATCCAAACCTCTAAATTATTGTAACATAGATTAAAACCAAATATAAATTAAATATTATCCAAGTGCAGTTACTGTTGAATTGAATATTATAATAACCATAAATCTCGAAAACCTAACGAATATCATAACATAGATCATGTATCAAATAACTAAATTTAAGAATCTCAAGCAAATATCAGTCTTCAAATAATTAGCAAAGGATGTTATCTATTCTTTATCAGCTGTTTAATTCTTCTTCCCATTATCGCGTTAAGTTAATTTTTAACAAAACTTGACGTTCCATCAAACCTACATTTATTTGTCGTTATAAAATATCTCACAACCTATCCAAATATCGTATATAAAATACTCAAACAATAGGTATTTGTACATTTATTCCAATTTACTATGAAATTGGTGGTCACCACATGGCAACATTTTACCCCAATCACCGATAATTACTGTGGTCGTAAATACAACATAATTATTGCATTGTCATTGCCACACCGACTCTGGCATTGGTTCCAACAACCAGTATTTAATTTTTCAAATTACACCAACACAACGTTTTGATATTTTTAGGGTTAATATTTTTCATGCGACCATGTTATCATGCCAAAAACCAAAACCAAAACCTGGATTATAACAAAATAGTAATTAAAAATCCTAAGACCTCGTCTCAAACACAGAATGAAGCAGTATAAAATTGTTGCATAAAAATAAATAATCTTTTATTTCATAATCTTCGTTTGGCTTGCTGGACCTAGATATCATCACGTCCTTGCTACCCTCCTCATCCTTTTACTCTGTAAACTGCATAAGAAAGGAAGAATTAACACATAAGCTAATAAAGTTCTTTTCTTAAATTAATAATATATATTTAATATTAAAATATGCTTAAGACTCAACATGAGGTTTTCTATTGGGCTTGCTCTTAGCTATTAGGTCCATGAAATGATAGATATCAATGATCTACGATTCCAACAATGCACAAATTGTATTAAATTTCTATGAGGCAAACAACTATCTAACTAATTATAAACAGTCGCTATATGGGCATGGAAGTAAGCAAAAATAGTTATATTATATGGGTTTTACAATATCTCTATATAGTATGAGTTATAGGGCTATTACATAAATCGTTATGGGCCTAATAGCAAAATATTTATAATTTCAACACTGATTTATAAAAAGACCATATATGTAAAGCATACACATAAGGACTATAGTTTAGATTCCATGTCCAATACATAGGCAAGAAATATCAGCAAACAACTGAATACAAAACATACATTAGACAATAGCGTTTCAGTTTTTAAAGCAACAATTGCGGAGAACTTTTATACCACATAATTGATCAATCAATAACCGAACCATCGTCAAACCTGCAATGATCGATTTACAAAACAATATAAGAGCATTGTAATATTTCTCAACATTACCAAAGCCAGATTAAAGAGATTCAATTAACAAATATTTCTTACGTGTCTCTAAACTCCGTAACTTCAGGAATAGGTTGGTCCAAATGAAACTCTGAACAGCCAGAGACCGATTTTAGACATTTTTTTGTGACATTACCACCTACATGTTACAGTAATATAGAACATGTGTCACGACTAAGAATAAGAGGAACATATAGCTGTGTAAGAACATGTACAATACTATCTTACACGTATATACTTGGACCTTCCAGAATCGTAAAACGCATATGTTAGGGTACCGTCTATCCAATGCCCACCGATCATAGATCTCTTTATCCATTGACCCAGATGCGTTACACGTCACAATGTAACCGCTAAAGAATCATAAAGATTTTACCATGATATATCATCAATTCAAAACATAAATGACCGATTAAACTATTTCTTAAGTCCATAAGGGCTATATATAAACTTACTCATCGTCGATAAGACTAAACTCCAATTTGTAAGCTTCTTGACCATCTCCAAAAAGATACCCAACAGAAGACACGCATCCGATTAGATCTAAAAATATCGAACAACAAACGAATGAAATTGGTTATCGAATTAGGCAAATTATAGATTAACTTAAATTGAATGTATGATTAGCCACTAAACAATTAACACAGTACTGTTTTGAAGGGTCTATTTTGAAGTGTAGAACATCTTGAAAACTCCGAGTATCCAAAAAAAAGGTCGTTTTTGGAGCAATGTTCTCGACAATAGTAGCGTTTTTAAACACAATCTGGTACTTATGACTGGTAGTTTTCTAGATACCAACAGAATGTCTCACGCGAAATCCAAAGAAGAATTTCCAATCACCTTCTTTGATCCTCCCTTCGTAAATGGCTACTTCTGTAGGTAATATCGTGGCACCAATTCGCCGACCCTAAGTCAAAACTACCAAGATCAAAGATCGCAATCTACAATTCTGTGAATCTAAAATCTCATCTTAACTTAATATATAATCTACAATACTAATGCACTTAATAGAATACGATCTCAATAACTTACATTTTTGTCTTGAACAATCATCTTGATACCATCCTGACCATTCGTGTAAGGTACACGCCACAGTCGAAGAATCTTTACATCCACTGCGTAAACCGTCCGACATGATACAAATCGTCGAGCGTATCCCTAGCAACTCTCTCCATAAACAATGAGAATGAACAAAAATTATTGAACCTGGTTCTGTTTTATGGAAACGTTAAGTAAAACAAAAAATAGCTAATTTAAACATAGAAAGATGAGCCCATTAATACCACAAGCGGAATCTCAAGAAATATTCCGAACAGACGGAAGTTCAAAAATGCTCATCATTAGAAACCTAACCAAGTGACAACGTGTCAAAATACATACTGTATATATTTTAAAAACAATATATAGGTGATTAAAACAACTGGATAAGCTACCAGACAAACTATTATAGAATCGATCCTATTTCAAGCAAGAAATCATTAGTTACAACCGAGATATTCGTGAAAAGACACATCAACATTACTTGTGATCGATGCATATCAAAACTGCGCATATCTGTACAGATGCATAGATTATATCGAATACAAATACAATTTTTCTTAGATTATGTTTAGTGTATATATATTATGTGAAGAATGTGACTTAGGTTTGGAAAATATTTACTCGTAGAATTTTTATTTGGAATATCCTATAAACTATGTAGGAATATTTGAGAATCTTAAGAGGATGGTTATAGAAGTTAGTATATTTAGGATGTTGTGAAATTAAATTTGAAAGATTTGTATATACGATAACAAACTGTGTAACGAAACGTGATATTAGTCTGAGATTTCCGAGATTGGATTCTTTAATCTTGTGATTGTAATATTTTTTATTTTGTTTATAACAGGTTAAAGAAGGTGCTAATCGAACAATTTCTCATATAAGGTAATATGGTTGGGATCAAAGAATAAAAGAATTTGCCATTTTAATTTGTTGGTCCGGTTTGATTTAAGTTTTTTTTAAATGTTGGATAACGCAAACTGATTATATGAATGATCTATGTGCTGCCCCGAGTGATTATATATCGACCAGCAAGAAAGAGATGAATATAACTGGAAATCTCTAACACAGGAATTGCAGATTCGTGATTAAGAAATCAAACAAAATAGTGATTAAGGAATGATTATATATCAAAAGTGAGGAATTTCAGATTCATGAAATTGAAATATGTTCGTGGCTATGTCCATGTCAGTTGTAAAATGGAAATTTTTAATAGAGAACATTTGCAAGAAATAGATGAATATAAACCATAAGTGGAAATATCTAATGTTGTTTTTTCATTTTTGATTTGCAGGTTATATTAATTCTCGGTAATAACTCGGTTATGGTGTTTCATTTGATTGGTCCAACAATACTAATTCCATATGACCTTGAATAAGGTAACATATTCCTTTTTTATATAGCCATTAACTCTGTTTGGAAACAGGTCCAAACGATTTGATGTAACTGAGTTGACTCAGTTGGATGGTCCATTAATGCATATTAATGTACAAATTTGTTTGGCAACATGTTTTAACAAGTTAGAGTCGTTTATTTATCCCTAACCTACCCTTAATGAATTCAATTTTTTTGTTTAATGACCAATGACACAATCTGTAATATAACACGACACTATTCGATTGTCCATCGGCTTTTCAAGTTTAGGCTCTATCGGCAATCCCAACGCCTCCGCATAGGTTCCCAATAGGTGCTTTATATACTAATATGGCATATTTGTTTTGGAATTTGCCTCAAGATGAGGAAATGGCAGTATATCCTTCGTTACTATGTATATTTGGAAATCAAGAAACGACAGCGTATTCTCGAACATAGATCGGGACCCGCGTGAAGTGCTAAAACTTGCAAAAGCAGGAGCAATTTCATGGGAACAGGCGCAGACTGAGGAAATGATAGGTTCTACACAAGGAACGATGCCGGTTTTCTCCGTGACGCATAGAGAAGGTTTAACTTGCTTCATAGATGGCTCTTGGAAGGCAACAACGGCAAATGCGGGCTTGGGATGGTTTTGCCAGGGACAAGGTCCGAAAGAAATTTTGATGGGCGGAAGGAATGTGAGACGAAGTCTCTCTTCATTACATGCGGAATTAGAGGCACTGATATGGGCCATGCACTGCATGCTCGATGTGTGAAGATTATCAGTGAATTTTGCTACATACTGTTCCGAATTGGTACGGATGGTGTCCAAACTAGAAGAAGGGCCGGCGTTCACACTGCATTTGGAGGAATACGAGACAAGTAAAAAAGAATTTTTTTTTCCATCTCGCATATCCCACGAGCTCAAAACACTAAGGCGGACAAGTTAGCAAGGAGTGCTCGAGCCTGTCTTTATCATATGAATTATGTAAACTCAATTCCATCGGTTTGGATTTCTGAACAGGCTGTTGACAAAAAAAAAACCGATACTAAAGGTTCCTATTTAAGTGTCAAAAATTAAAAGAATAGATTAGGATCGGCCGTCGTGGTCTTCTTCTTCCTCATTCACATCAACGAGTCTTTTTCTCTTTCTCTTTGTTTTTTCTTCTTCCTCGTTCACGTCGATGATATGGAGCCGATAATTCTTGTTTGTGGTAATTGGGGTTTTTAGAAAAATAGGTGGTTCTTCATCGTTGATAATCTCAGAGGGAGTCGAGTTCTAGAAGTAAAAAAAGACTCAAGTTTCTGGAATTTGTTCGGTAACCGAGGATTTTGGCTTAGATAGTCAAAAGTGTGATATTTAGTTGAATTATGTGTTTTCAAAGAAGATGTTGCGTTGAAGTTAAAAACTTATTAATAAATTACTGCAGAATATTTACTAAATTACGACAGACTTATTAATAACTTACGGCAGACTAATTACCATTATTATTTCTCCGCGGAAGAATTATACTCTATACTGCGTGACTTATTATGGAAGACTTATCTCCTGTACTTGGCTAGACTAACGTAATGTATCTTATGTGATTAGATGGCCTATAAAACGTGAAGGTTTGCAAGGAAATTGGAAATGGGGAATTCCCCCCACGTCTTTATTAGCTTTCTTGGCATCAGCGACGTCATCCTTAAGTTCGGTAAGTTCCTGACCAATCATTAACAGCTTGTTGGCTATGAATATAATTTTTTTTTCCAAAGGAGGGGAAGATTGCCAACAAGAATATAATGTATCGAAAGCCGGCCACAATAATTATAGAATTTAGTGATGTAGATAAGTAAGCCAATATGAGTTTATGAGAATTAAGGTATATCAATCAAATGCCTTATGTTGGAGGATCATATCTCAAGAATGCATGATCATGGTCACATCCCATAATTTAGACAATTAAAATTGTTGAATATCAATTTATAATTATTTTGTATCATGTAAATTAGGAAGCTAGATTGAATTGTATTTGCATATATATAATGTGCATATAACTCTATGGAATAATCTACAAATTTACAGCTTCTGAACCTTGTTTTACATGGTATCAGAGGCTTTGACATTAAAATTCTGAAAGTAACTTAGTGATGTCTTTGGTTGTTGAGAAAGCCGAAATGAAAGGAGTGTCGGCGACGTACCATCTCGCGGCAGCGAAGAATCCAGGTGCGATGATTGCACATGTTCAATTCAATGGTGACAACTTTGATGTGTGCTCAAGCAGTGAGAACAGAGCTGCTAGTCAAGAAGAAATACGGGTTTGTTGACGGAAGTGTGAGAGAGCCAGCGGAAGATGCAGTAGAGTATGAAGATCGGGTCTCTGCTAAAACAATGGTTACTTTGTGGATCTTGAACACGGTGGAACTGAGATCCTTTGGCGAATAAAGAATATCATGTGGAGCTGTGGAAGGAAATCAAGGATCGATTCTCCGAAGGCAACAGACCGAGAATCCAAGAGATCAAAGCGAATCTGACGTTTTGTCATCAAGGAAACATGAGCGTGATCGAGTATTTTGGAAAGTTACAAGTCCTATGAGAGGATTTGATGAATTATGAGAGACTTTGGAGTGCAAGTGTGGTGGTTGTGTGTGCAACTTGATTAGTGGTCTCGAGAAGAAACGTGAAAAGGATCGTATAAATTAATATCTCCTCGGGCATGATGATGCGATCTATGAAGGGGTACATACTTCAATCATAAGTACGGATCTGATTTCCAATCTCAATCAAGTTTACTCAAAGGTGAAATAACAGAGTCTGCATTTCGAGTTTTAAATTTATAACCCTAAATGCCTGCAAGTGTACAATATGCGATGTCCTACTTAGGGATCAGACCATAGAGATTTACGTCTGTCTGCAAAATCAGTAAGAGATCAATTAAACAGAGAAAATCGATAACTCGAATCGGCTAAACTACTCATGTAGTATTAGTCACAAAATCGAACCTAGATTAACCCACTCTCCGTAGTATTGTCACGAATCTATCAACTTAGATTACTAAACTCATGTTTATTTCCTACGTACCTAAAAAATCAAATTCGATAAATTCGCAAAACACTTTAGATCAACTCCCGCATTCTTAAGTTATTTGCTCATGTAAATAAATGCAAGCATTTTAACAACACTTTTGATGTGTAAATTACAATAATCGCTGTAGAGGTTGTCAATCAAACTACAAGCAGAAAACACAAGTGTAGATGAAGAATTCCTTAAACCCAACTAAAGATCTACTCGAACAAAGTTAAGGAATGTAGAAAAGAAGTATATGAATGCATTATTAAATATATCTAAGTAAATGCAAGAGGGTTCAAAAACAGATTTATCTCCCTTAAGAAAACGACGAACAAAAAGCGATAAAAAGTTTATCGGCTATGAAAACTAATCGAGCTCCTCTTGGAGGCACAAAAAGAGTTCACGCCTCTAGAACATACATAATAAAATGATAACACTTATATTTTACTCCTAAAACCTATTATTTCAAGATCGTTTACAAGTGTTTTAACCCGGTTTTCAACGGTTTTAAAGTGATTTCCACGTTTCCTAGTCCTAAGAGTCATTTCAGGGAAATTGGACAAAAAGAACACATTTTGGAGCAAAACGGGAACTTCAAAGACATGTGCTCGGAGCCATAAGTTCAGCATCAGATGACGACCTTCCCACCACAAGATCAAGCTCATATTTGGAGACGGGATAGCCCTTTCAGCTGTCTTCCATGCCAAGGTGGTTTGAGTTGAATCCCACGGTTGGATCTCAAAGCAAGAAGGAAGCAAGAAGGTCCATTAGACACGTCCCCAGAAGAAGGACGGCCGCACCACAGATTCTCAGAAGACCAGTGACCGCCCCACGCCTGGTCGCTCGCGTGGCCAGACCATTCCAGCTCATCCCGAGCCCGTTTGCACTTATCTGATATTTCCCGATGTTAAAACGCGAAGCCCACTTTCTGAAGACAGGAAAGCCTATATAAAAGGATCTTAGGGTTTCAGAAGAGGCGTGACCTCACACACAGTTTTCTCTCTTTGTTTCTTATTCAATACAATTCGCACCTTTCATATCTGAAGGATGTCTCTCGTTCCCATGAACGAGTAGTCATCTAGTTGTGTTTTTAAGGGGTTTTCAAAGGAGTTCAATTATGGATTGATTTCGCTAGGTTGATAGAGATAGAGTTCCTTTTAGGTATCTTCGTTTACGTCTTGGTCTTATTGCATGTTTGCTTCTCTAATCAATTAGCAATTGATTCCAGGACGACTAGATACACGAACGTGTGGTCTATCGTGTGGATCTAGAAATTAACGAGCGGATCGCACCGTAGGATGTTTAGGCATATCGACGGATCGCACAGTGAGTGTTTACAAATAGGTGAATGATATGTATGCGCGTCTTTCTTGCATCGTGGGATGAGAAGTCATATCTGCAGTGTAAGATAAACGTAGGTGGCTAGATCCGCGAAAGCGGGGTAGTCATAGTCGACCGTTTCAGCTTAAGAACCTAACCCATTGAATCATTTAGAACCTATCATATTGCTTGTTAGATCCGATCCATGAACCCCGGAGAACACCCCTGAACCCAACGCCTTTTATCATTGACTTACAACCGTTTAATTCTCTTCCGCTGCTTGATATTACTATTGCAAACCGTGACAAACTGCACACCCAAGTTCACTTTTGGTTTAAAGAAGTTAGAAATCCTAGGACTTCCGCAAACAACAATCTCTGTGGATTCGATCCCTTAACATACTACTGTGATTGATGTGCACTTGCAGCTATCTTCGAGGTAAAACTTGAAGTAACAAACCCCACCGCATCAAGTTTTTGGCGCCGTTGTCGGGGATTGTTTGCTTTTGCGAATTTTCAGTTTTTAATCTCTCTTTTAGACCACGTTGAAATTTCAAGCTTTTCCGTTCATTGCTCACGATTTTCTTGTGTTTACTTCTCATGTTTCAGGTGTATGACCACTAGGAGGAACGCTTCCAACGTCTTGCCCCGCCACATCGAGATCAACAGACACGAAAAATAATTCTGAAAGTTAAGAAGACAGATCAGCATGGCCGAGAACGAGGCCGCTCTTGGAGTCCAATAAAACCGCTAAGAAGTTCTTCGCAACCCTGGTCGGGCACCTAACGATATACAAGATGGGGAGCCACAGCTCGACAACAATGGAAACCCTATCAACCCCATCCCCGAGGCTGACTCAGACGGAGATGAACGCGATCCTGCCTTGCGGCAAGGAGGACACAACCCAATCATCGGGAATGGCGCGAACTAAGCAAACCCTATCGTCGAACCGGATGACCGAAACGCCATCCGACCTCTTCTACCCGCCAACCAACCCAGACGAGTGAGTAACCGCACCATAGCCGATCACGATACTCCTGATCAGCACTTCCAGAATCGAGCCGCGATTCAAGTTAACGTCCCTCATGAGGACGAGTTGGAGATCAAACCGCAGATCATCTTTTTGGTAAAACAAAATCAGTTTCACGGGCTATCAAACGAGCACCCAATAGACCACATCAATCTATTTGAAGAAATTTGCAGCACCACAAAGACGAACCGAATCCCTCCCGACTATCTGAAGTGCAAGCTATTCCCTATCTCTTTGAGCGACAAAGCTCATAGATGGCTAAAGACTTTACCACCAGGATCGATCACTAACTGGGTGGAATGCAAATTAGCTTTCCTCAATCATTTCTACACTAAATCTCGATCTAACCTGCTGAGAAACAAGATCCAAGGTTTTCAACAAGGACCGGTCGAGTCATTCTTTTAAGCATGGGAGCGATTCAAGGACTATGAACGTGACTGTCCTCACCATGGTTTCTCCTGAGCCAGCTTGCTAAACACGTTCTACCGCGGACTGCAGGCTAGATATAACCTCTCACTCGACACGGCCAGCAATGGAGACTTTACAACAAAGACGGAGCGACAAGGGCGCGCACTCATCGAGAACCTTGCTGTAAGCAACAGCAACAACTGCCCGGATTATGATAGAAACCCGCGAACCGGAGACTCTGATTCTAAGCAGATAGCCGAGCTGAAGAATATGATGACCCAGCTGCTCAAAGGACAACAGCGCAGTATCAATGCTTGTGAGACCGCAGGGGAGATAGAAGAGTCTAACCCGGGAGACGACGGAGACGAATCCTACACGCGCGAAGAAGAAGTTAACTTCATAGGAGGACATACTTCATATCCGAACCGAAACTTCAACAATGGATTCAATAACAACTTCAGGAACAACAACTACCTCTCATACCAAAACCCGAACGTGGAGAACCCGCGATATCAAGTGTATCCACCTCAAGGAAGACCATTTCAGAACAAGTTCTAGAACGCGAACTACGGAAGCAACGGAGGCTACCAGCCGAAGCAACCCTACAACTCTCAGCTCACGCCCTACAAAAACCAGCAGGGAGCGCCACAAGCTGCATCAAACGCGTCGTACCCATCACGAGAGGACAAACTCGAAGGATTGATGCAACAGCTGCTGTTATCTCAACAAAAATCGGTCAAGGATCTCAACATCAAGGTAGATTGCATGTATAATGACCTGAATGGCAAGTTCGAAACCCTATCTTCACATGTGAAGAAATTGGACACGCAAGTCTCTCAAACTGCCGAAACCATCAAGAGACAAGCAGAGATTTTTCCCGGAAAAGTAGAAGATAACCCGAAAGGATTCTGTAACGCGATCTCAGCAATCGCCGACGAAGCTAAGGAGCCAGAGCTAGCTATGGGAGAAAAATGCAGGTTCGTTCCACTTTTCCCAACAATAAAGAAAGGAACGACCAATCCGCCTTTTGACACTCCGGAGAACCGCGGGTTCGATAGGCTGAAGAAAGAAGAAGATCCAGGCGCATTTACCTTCCCGTGCTCGATCACAGGAATCAACTTCAAAGACTGTCTATGCGACACATGAACTAATGTCAATGTCATGTCCACGACAATCGCTGAAAGGTTAGGAATAACAACCTATTTCCCCTAACCTACTGATACAGGAGTTTTTGCTCTTGTAAGCAATTTCTCAATTGCTCATGTCATTGCAATACTTGAGATATCAATCCATTTTGGGAGTTTGATGCAAAAGGAATACAAAGTTCGGTCTAAGCTAAGCCAAATTCGAAATTGAGGTGACAAGGAACTATTAAAGCAAGCTACTTGCTAAAGGAGGCACTACAAGACTAATCTTATGAATTAAAACCTTAATTACCACTAATCAAGCACTAATCAAGCCATTAACTACTAATCAAGATTAACAAATTACTAAAAACGAAACCTAGGGATGAAATCATTGATTTGGGTATCTAAATGGCCAACCTTGCAATCATTTAAGCAACTAAACAAGCTATTTCTATGCCTAGAACACTAATAAAGACTAATCCATGATGTGTGGTACTAATCCCTTTCCTAATCACCTTAATGAACTAATGATGTGTTAGCATTAAAATGATTAGTAAGCATTAAACATAAGTATAAATGGCATGATAAACACCCTAGGCAACTAATCTCTTAGGCTAGGAATGTAAATCTCTTAGAAAGTGGTTCAAGCATTTGATCAAACACTTGGTGGGTGTATGAAATGCTTATGATCCAAAATAGCAAGGATTAGCTATTTGGCATTAAGAACACCTTAATAAGAAGAGATATGAAAGAATCTATCCTAGATTGCAAGATTGAACCATTAGAAAACCCTAAATCTAACTCAATAAACATAGCTAAAGCAAAAAATCTAATGAAAGAAATGCTAGTAAACATGATTAGAGAAGATAAAGATGAAAGATTAGAAGAAACAAGATTCAAATTGCATTAAACTTAAAAGAAATCTCAAAATCTCCTCAAAACCCCAAAGGGGCGTTTTTTAGGTTTAAGCCCAAGAGATGATACATAAAAATTTGGTTTTTAAGTATTTATAGGGAAGGAGGTCAAACCGGGTCAACCCGGAACAAACCGGGTTTTGACCCGGGTAGCAGTCTTGCGGAAATCGCCATATCTCCCTAACCACAGCTCTTAATAAGATGAAACAACTTCCAAATGAAAGCTGATTCAATTACCTACAACTTTCATGAAGAGCTCGAAGGCTGAATCGGAACGGAAGGTCTTCGTCGGATCTGATTTGTACCCGGAAAAAAATCGTCTGGGTTCATTTCGACGTGTTGGTCGAACAAAGTCGTCGAACTGAACCCCTGGTGCAGTGGTTCGAGCAGCTGGTCGAAAAAAGTCGTCGAACAGAACCCCTGGTTGTTTGGTTCGTCGTCTTCATCGATCCATCTCGTCGAACCGTTTTAAAATCGATGTAACGTTTTAACCAGGGGTCCGAATGATTTGATTCCAACAGCACTAGAAAGCTCACTGAATCCTCTACAACTCTTAAGAAGGCGTCGGAGTCTGAATCTCAGTGAAAGTCCTTCTTCCGGACACATACATTTTCCGCCTCCAAATGCTCGATATGCTTCTAAAAGACTTCTGCTTCTCATTTGGCTGCTTCTCTTCCTCCTCTTGATCATCCATGAGACTCCATATGGTCCTCCAAGCCTCCAAAACACCTAATAAGTACTCAATATGTACAAATATGCAACAACCTAAGCTAACACTCACTAAACTCTAATATGTATGCAAATGGGACTAAAAGTGGCTAAATGAATGCAAAAGTTCATTCAAAACTATCTAATATGGATGCTAAAATATGCTAAATTATGTGTTTATCAACTCCCCCAAACTTGCCTTTTTGCTTGTCCTAAAGCAAACAAAGACAAATCTAAGAGAGAGGTTTGAAAGTGGGAGCTCAAATCCAAAAGTCTCAAGCAAATAGATCAATTCAATGGTCCTAGTTCTTAATTCTATCATGCTTTTAATGCAAATTCTACTCCAAAAGGTCTAGCCATACCCATACACATTCAAATGAACCCAAGCCTCAACCTACACAAGCATTCATTTTCACCAACTCTTTAACATTCATTAAGTAGTAACCATGGATCATGAATCATGCAATGCTAGAAAACTTGTTTGGTTTTGGGTAAGGTCTTGAGATGAAAATGATCTCAACTTCATGGGGTTCCAATGCTATGGGATCTCTCAATGAACAAGTGAACTTTGGCAAAATGCTAAGAGTAAAAAGCAACCTATGCATACAAGGACAAACTTCCATCTACCCTTTGTAACACAAATGTCTTCACTCTCATTTTCTTTTAAGCTCACTCACCAAGTCCAACCTAGGCTACCCATTATAAGGCATTGCGCCATACCCATAAGAAGCTAGAACACTTTTCTTTTTCCTTCAAGCACTTAGGGAAAACATCTTCTACAACCACAAGTGTTGGCACACTTTCACTTCAAGCTCTTTTCTTTTACACTTTGCTATCCTCTTTCTTTTCTTAACTCAGCCATATTTTTTTCTTTTTCTTGGCTCCTTTACTTTTCATTTCTAGAGGATTTCCTTTGAAACACTTAGAGCAATAAATACTTTGCCAACAATTGTCATCAAAATTTCGTTTTCCCTTTCTCACCACCAGAACTTTGCAAACCCATTTTCTTTTTTATTGAATGTCAAGCTACAAACTGATATATGAAGGTTTTTACCCGTTTTTAAGCCATGATATAAGTGTTTTTATAGAGTATTTTGCTAGTTTTGGAGTCTTTTTAGAGTCTTTACTGGATGGAGAGCATTTGGAGCTAAATGGGAGAATCTGGAACATTTTGGAGCACTTTGGAGAAGCAGCCGAAGTGATGAAGTCAAGAGGCTGGAATTCACGAGCAGAGTGTCGATCGACACCATCAGTGTCGATCGACACCAAGGATAGACGGCGAAGCTTGACGGTTTCCAATCAGGAAAAGGAAAGAAGAGCAAGTTCTGAAGAATTACAAATCTACCCCTGGACGAAAAATCCCCTTCTATAAATAGTTTTCAGGCATTGTTTAGCCAATTACCTTATCATTATTTTCTGTTTTTGAGACTTAGAGAGAGATTGATCCTGAGCTTTTGGGGAGACAATTCTAACTCATCTGAGCCAGATTTCGAACCCCTGTATCATTCTCTATTCTTTTATGCAATATTATTCAGCCATGTTTTGTGTTTGCATTATTATGTCTGAGTAGTTTGCTTGTTAGGTTAGGGTAATTTAGGGTTTGATGAAGAGTTTATAGAATCACTAGAATTATTAGGGAAATCAATTGGATCTTCACCTAGATTTGTGCTTAACTTGATTCTCTGAATTGATCACTTAGAAATCAAACCTTAGGTTGTTTAATAGATGCGAGAGCATTATTAATAACTTGAACTAATCTTAGGTGAGCAAATTATCTATTCGCAAAGAGATTTGGTCTAGGTAATTTGTGAACAAATCGAACCTGTTCTTATTGCTTGCCTTGATTGTTTAAATTCGCAAAGAGATTTGGAATTTAGGGATTTAGGCATAGATAACTTCTGCAACGAGAGTTGATTGGTTTTACCTTAGAGTTTCGAGTTCTAGACGGTTCTTAATAAATCCCTAATAAACTTAGTTTCTGCAATCTTGGATTCAAACCTGATAATTATCCTTGCCTAGCGCCTCGTCTCCTGAACTTTAATCCATCTAAATCCGATTTATTTACTTGCTTTAATTGCTTAGTTTTCAATAATTTTATTCGACCTAGCATAATCTAAACCTAGAAACCATAAGTGTAGCTTTAACTTCCCCGAGGATTCGATACCCCTTATACTTCAACCGCATTGTTGTGCACTTGCAGTAGTTGATTATTTGGGTAAAACTAGACCCCTATCAAGTTTTTGGCGCCGTTGCCGAGGAAGCTAATAGCTACCTAACGGGATCTAGTATTAGGATTTTGTCTAGGTTTTTGTTTTATTTTTGTTACTGATTTAGTTCTCTATCTTTTGTTTCAGGTGCATGCCCAGTACCAGGAGCAACAAGGAAGAAGAACTAGTCACTTTGAACCAGGAAATCAACCGTCTCGAACGTACGAACCGCAAGTCTGCACGAGCATCGATCGACACACCAGGCGTCGATCGACACCGTTCTCAACCAGCATCGATCGACACACCTAGTATCGATCGACACCTTGCGCGGACAGAGATGGCTGAACCTGTAATCATGATACACAACGAGGATGGCGACTTTGTTGACCTGCAGGGCAACAGAAGGAACGCCCAAGGACAGAGACTTGATGAGGCTGGCGTCATCATCGTCGAAGCTGCAGAAGCTGGACGTGGAAGAACATTAGGCGAGTACAACCGCCCAGACCAGTTCTATGCCAATAGAGCTGCGATCCATCCTCCTGCATTCCAGAGGAATGACTTTGAGCTGAAACCCGCTTATTACACTCTAGTGGCTCAGCATCTCTTTCATGGTCTTCCCAGCGAGCACCCTATGGACCATATTGAAAGATTTGAGGACCTCGCATCAAGCATCAAGGCCAATGGAGTGACCTACGACTACATTTTCTGCAAGCTCTTTCCTTACTCACTTGCATGCGATGCGTCTTACTGGCTGAAGGAGCTTGATCCAGGATCCTTGAACACTTGGGAAGAAACAAAGAATGCATTCTTATGCAATTTCTTTGATGATGCAAGATCCGAGGAGCTGCGGATGAAGATCACTACATTCTCCCAAGGACCTGCTGAAGCATTCAAAGCCTCATGGGTGAGATTCAAGGACTACCAGAGGGACTGCCCACATCACGGTTTTAGCAAACCACAGCTTATCGGTATCTTTTACCGAGGGATTGATTGGAGGTACCAGATGGCCTTGGACGCTGCAAGCAATGGCAACTTCAACACAAGGATTCCGGAAGATGCGATAGAGCTTATTGACAATTTGGCTTCTAGTAACAGCACCAAAAATGCAGACTTCGAGGGAAGACAAAGCGCAGGAAGAGCTGGAGGAAACCAAATCGCTGAAGTCAATAGGAAGCTGGACAACGTACACAATCTCTTGGTGGGGAAGAAGCAAGTCCATTTTGCCAATGAGAAGCTGGACAACGTACACAATCTCTTGGTGGGGAAGAAGCAAGTCCATTTTGCCAATGAGGTGGAGTCATTCGAACCAGAACAAGACTGTGAAGAAGAGGACGTGAACTACATCAACGGAGGTGGATTTCAGGGCCAGCGCTATGGGAACCAACAGGGAAATAGGAACTTCACTGGAAATTATCAAAAGAGTTCCTTCACAGAAAATCAAAACTCTTCTGGTTACACGCCGAAACCCCCGTTTCAGAACAACAACTACACTAGGAGCTATGGAAATTCTTCATACCAGAAGCCTCCTCCTCAAGACAACAAAATGGAGGCAATGCTAGAGCAGATCTTGGAGGGACAGCAGAAGATGACAGTGAGCTTCAATGGCAAGATTGATGCACTGTATGAGGACCTGAATGGGAAGATTGACAATATACATTCTCATATGAAGAAGCTAGACATTCAGGTTGCTCAAACCGCAGAAGCTGTTAAGAGGCAAGAAGGATATCTTCCTGGGAAGACGGATGTGAATCCGAGACAACATGTGCATGCCATCAGGATCCAGGACGAAAGGGACCTTCAGACTGTGCAGAAAAGAGGGTTAAATGCTGAAGATTTGGAGGAGCTTGAAGATGAAAAGTATGACGCGGAGTCTATGTCGATCGACACTATTGAGTGTCGATCGACACCCGAGTTGAAATCAGACAAATCGAGCCCGATCGAGACAACATCATCGACGCAAACGTCTTGTATCGATCCACACCAGCAGGGTGTCGATCGACACCCTTTCCGAACTTGCACAGATACGCCTAAAGCTTCACATGTTGCATCAGGAAGTGTCTATAAGACCAAGGTTCCAAACACCCCTATACCCAAGCATCTGAGACCGCCCATTAGTGAAGAGAAACTAGCTGCTTTCAACAAGAGGGTGGCAATGATTCCTAAGGAACTCTCCTTTGATGAGGCTTATGAGAGGTATCCTTTGTGTGCTTTCTTCCAGAATAACAAGGAAACCTTTGAAGAGATGGAAGAACTCTTTCACAAGGCAAGAGAGATACCGACACCAATGAGGCAGCTGCCTAAGGTTGAAGATCCTGGGATGTTTATGGTTCCATGATCAATTGGTGGAGTTGAGTTTAAACAATCCCTCTGCGATTCAGGAGCCAGCGTGAACCTCATGACGAAGGACATTGCAGAGAGGCTGGGGATTACTGCCATTCACCCTTCCAGCGTTACTCTTGAGTTCGCCAATTCTTCTACCGCAGTTTCACATGGTATAATTCCAAACTTACTCATCAAAGTTGGGAATTGCCTGGTTCCAACAGATTTCCAAGTTGTGGAAGTAAGCAAAGCGTCTTTCACGCCATTCATCCTTGGAAGACCATTCATGGTGACAGTAGGAGCTATTGTAGACATGCCCAATAGGAGAATGTCCTTCTCTAATGTTGACAAAGAAGTGTTCTACAAAGCTATCCCTACTACTGGAACTGGAACTTCCACGCCCATCTCATGTATTGCTGTGATCGCTGGAGAAGAGCTGGATTCTAAGGAACAAGTGAGCAAGGAGGTTGTTCAAGGAACATTGGATGGAAATTCTAAAGAGGCTGTGAAGATTGATGAATGGGGTGGGAACAATCATATCTTCAGGACTTTGGGCGCATATGAGATTCTGATCAGTACTAAGTTGATGGAGGATGACGCTTTTGTCATGGAGACAGTGATAGCAGAGCTAAATTGGACAAAGAGTGTAGAGACCCGAGCTGCTTGTTTGGTGTCGATCGACACAATTAGTGTCGATCGACACCCTTCGCGGATCATACCAGAAGGTGTCTCAAATACCGAAACCCCATCATATGCTATCAACCAGCTGCCTTCACATCCTATAGCCCATACACCTCGACGGAAGCAAAGGTATGCATTTTCTGGAATAAATTCCAAACCTCTTGATCATCTCAATAAGAGTTTTAAAAATTCAAAGGATGTTGCACACTTATCAAAGCCACGAGATTCTCGTAGAGGGCTTGGTATTTCTTTCGATGATGCTGCAGGAAAAAGTAGTATCCCACATGCTGTTGTCCCCCATTTCCTTGGAAGATCTCATGCACCTACTGCGTACACACCACCATGGATGAGGAGACATTCATCTGGGAAGCATTCAATGCTACCCTCTGATCCACCCAACGCTTAAACGCGTGAACAATCAAGCTATTGACGTTAAACGAGCGCTGAGTGGGAGGCAACCCACTAAGGTACGTTTTTCTTTTTCATTTTTTTGGTTTTACTAATTATTTCTTTGGCTGATTAAAAAAAAAAAAAAAAAAAAAATAAGAAGGATTGATCATGCTCAGTGTCGATCGACACCCCCTTGTGTCGATCGACACCAAGCGAGGATACGGGTAAGTCTTCAAAACCCGACACTTCTTCTTCATTCTCTCATATTTTCAAAACCGTGAGTTTGAGAGGATTTTTCCCAAATCACAACTTTCTCATTTCTTAACCAAATTGAGTGATTCTTTGCTCTAATCCGTGCGGATTTTAACCCTCTTTCACATTCCATTGTCCATTCATTCGATCTACAAGGTATGTTCTTCAAATCTCCCAATTTTATTTTCGGCCCCAAGGTGAAAAATTTCGAATTTGACCTATTTAGCTTGATTTCTTGTTTGAATGATGCTCATTTAGGTTGTATATCATGATTAGAATCATTACCCAACTGTTTTTCCTCCTCAAATTTGCACAATTTGAAATTTTCGAATTTTGGAAATTAATGATGCATGTTGCGAATTTAGGGAGTTTTCTTGGGCATTATGGCTTTGAATTGGTTGATTGATGATGCTAGGGTAGTTTGAACCGATCATTTATGCATAGTTTGAGTTTAAACATCATGAACTATCGGATTGTTGAAATTTCGTACTTGGTGTCGATCGACACCATGAGTGTCGATCGACACCAGACCAAGACCGATACTTTGTGCTTCATTTCTTTGGACTTTGGATTTGATTTTGGTTTAATTTTTCATTGCAGATGGCTCCTAGGACTAAGAGACCACGGGAAACTGACGCTGAAGCCTCAGGAACTGCAAATGACGAGGCAATTCCGGCTCTTCCTCCATGGCCTAAGCCTGAAAAGGTGAAGGTTCGTGTGACACAACGTTGGGACGAGTCACCAGATGCAGAGGTGGCAAAGGACGCGTGCATTTACCGAGATATCAGCGAGACATGGGACGATTACGACACGCTGTTCTACAATGCGTGGCTGCGAGTGGAGATCACTCCAACTTGTTTTGCATGTGAGAAGACAATGAACGCGTTAGGAATCAAGGATGACATCTTGTCCTTGATGAGCAGAATTGGGATGGGCACCATAGCGACGAAGCAGTTCGATCTCTATCCAGACCTAGTCCGCCAGTTCATTGCCACTGCCAGGGTCTACTATTGGAACGAGATCAACAGGAATGCTCTGGAAGGGACATTGACCTTCCTCATCCGCGGAATCAGATACCGCATTTCCCTTCCAGACCTTTGTGGGATCTATGGATTCGACGACGAGCATGCCACTGGAATCTCTCTTCATACTCAGCTTCCAGATAACCAGGACTTCTGGTCGCACTTCGGGAATGGGAGGTATGATTCTCAGACCTCCACTCACACCGACATTCGTCACCCTACTCTGCGCTATTTGGTTCGATTGTTCTCCACTACACTTCTGTGTAAGCACGAGCCAGGAAAGATGCGAGTGTCTGAGTTGGTGATGCTATATCGAGGTCTCTGGTCTGAGATATATGAGGATGATGACGCGCCAGTTAGCGCGAACCTTGGCGCGGTATTTGCTCATCATTTGGCTTCTTCGAAGACGAAGCCTTTCAGTGGGACGAAGCTGAAGCCAGAGACCATAGGGAGTCTTCTTACACCCATCTTCCAGCACTGCGGGATTGACACTTCTTCATGTTCCATTGTTACATCGCGTGCCTTGGTGGATATCGATTACCTGAAGAGGACTCACTGGGTGACCGGAGAGAGACTGTGGGCATTCAGCGACGAGCAGAGAGTGCAGCGTTTGATTCACCTACTTGACAGAGACCTCACTCACATTACCAGCAACCCAGGGCGCCTAGCATTTCAGCCTAGTCCGACTAAGCTCAGGGATGCCCCCGTTGCCAGACGCAGAGGTACTTCATCACGCATAGCTGCGGATCCTCCACGACCATCTAGACGCAGAGCACCGGCTACTGTAGAGCCTATTGGACCACATCACCTTCCAGACGCTCCTGAGATTCCTATGGAGCAGGCTGCTTTCCAGCGATACGTGGTTCAGAGATTCCAGGCCATCTGGAACGCCATTGCATCTGTGTCTACCTGCGTTCAACCACATACGCCACCACGTTCCTCTCCACCACATGCTGATGACGACGAGTGACTTTCTCATCCTTTTTCTTTTTAGTATTTTGAGTCAGTTTTTCTTTTCATTTGA
>JAHZTW010000226.1:0-50752 GCA_020283515.1 Alliaria petiolata | reverse complement strand
GCATCTCCTCTTGTTGGCGGTGGTCCGGTTAAGGGCTCAAAAACATCTGTGTACTCAGATACAACCGGAATAGTGTCTATGTCAGGCTCCTCCTCCTTCCTCGCGATAGAAATTGTGGCAAGATAAGCTTCACCCCCTTTTTCCAACATCTGTTCAGCTTGCAACATTGAGATGATATGAATTCCCGTACGTCTCATTATCCCTTGATAAGTCAGCCTCCCTTCCGCCCGTTGAAAGTACACTCGGGCCTTCGGGCAATCCACAACTGCTTCATGACAAGACAACCAATCCATTCCTAAGATCACTTCGTAGTGGTTTAGTTCCATTTGCACTAGATTTCCTTTTAACTCCACACCTTCGATGGTGACGGGAACCTCCTGGTACACTCCAGTAGACTTCAATAGTTATGTTCCTGCTGTCTCAATCCCTTTGGTCATGGAAATCAGTAAGCCCTCAAAGGTCCAACACTTTGCTAATGTCGGGCACACAAAACTATGCGTAGCCCCGGTATCAAACAGAGTGTGGGCTCTTATTCCCCCAACCAAAACAGATCCTACACGGTCTAAGTCTACTATACTTTAACTATACAAGACTTATAAGTAAATAATTAGACGATTAGGAGCAGAATTCACATACCCGCGATCGGCTCTCCTCCATCATGGTCTCCAATCATAAAGACTCGTCCTCCTACTGCCTGTCTCTTTGGTGGTGGCGGTAACTGCTCATGGCGCCTAGCTCCCTGCTGTTGCGCCTCCTGATGCGGTGCTCCCAATACCACATGACAGTCCCTCGATAGATGTCCTACTTTTCCACAACGATAACATCGAACCTCCTGTCTTCGAATGTTCGGACAATCCTTCCTAATGTGTCCTGGTTGGTTGCACCCATAACAAAAGACACCTCTCGCTATGTTTGCTGTCGGAGCCGTATTGGCGACTTCCCAAGTTCTTTTAACCGCCCTTGGTTGGACATTTCTTGGCATCTTGTACTCCTCATCTAAGCCCAGCTCTTGATTAGCCGCAGTCTCAACTAGCTCAGCTAGACTGTCGAATTTCCTGATGGAGCACCGGTTCCTGAGGTCCACCCTTAGTCCTTTTAAAAATTTACTGATCAATTCCCATTCCTCCATGCGCCTGCGACAGAATCTCCTCAGGCGGTTAAACTCCTCCTTGTATTCCTTTACCGACAAGTTCTTTTGATGCAGATCGTTGAATTCGCCCTCCATCCTTTCTGTAGCCTCAGGAGGAACATACTCTCGGGTGAACTCAGCTTTAAAGTCTTCCCAAGTTGGCTCGTAGCGTCCTTTTGTTAACTCCACTACACCTTCCCACCATATCATTGCTTCATCCTTCAGGTAGTGGACGGCCAAGTCCTTGCGATACTCTGGTGGGCACCTGGCTGCATTAAAGTTTTGCTCCAGCTTCCTCTTCCAATTATCGGCCGCTGTGGCGCTGGCCTTCCCACCGAAATGGTCCATCTGCATATCCCTCATGTACCTTATCACCTCCCAATAGCTCGGATCCTGCACATGTATTGGCATAACTGGTGGAGGCGGAGGTGGAGGCGGCTGGTAGTACTGCTCTCCCGCATTCTGTCTTTCCGGGTGTGCACCTCTCTGGTTCTTTGCTCCGGCTGCCGGATTTTGACCCATCTGGTCTCCAAAACGTTCACGGTATCCTTGTAACTCTGCTAAAATAGCTGCATATGTTGCGGCTTGGTCATCCTGCTGACCCCTCTGGGTTAGGTTTGTACCCATTGACTTAGTGTTTATACTCACACTTCCCACTGAATCTGTCGGACTAGCCTCTCGAATCACACGTTCATCTGCACCTCTTCCTCTTCCCCTGGGAACTCTTCCTCTCCTTTGCGGCATCTGAAACAAAATTTCTATTAAAACTTTCCTGAAAAGAAACTCGAAACGAAAGAGCTTTAGAAGTGAAGGAGTAGTCTCGTTGGTGCTTTAGAGTTCTACTATTTTGAAAGGCCCCCAAATTTTTTTTTTTTTTTTTTTTTTGTAAAATAATTTGAAATTGCAAAAATATATATATCAAAAATCCGGAAACTTTGAAAACCATTTGAAAAATTCTAACTGTTTTATCTACGAACCGCCTCTCGGGTCAGAGCCGAGAGGAAACCCGCTCTGATACCAAAATGTAACACCCGTCTCATCCTCTCTCGAGAACGGCGTGCCACGAACCCTAACTTATACCTCAAGTTATTTAAATTATTACAAAACACTCCATTTATTATTAAATCCGTTAAAATTCGCACGCATTCCAAATCATGTTTTTCAACCGAAATATCGAATAAAAACATACAATCATTATTTAAAACATAAATTGTTTTAACAATACAAAAGCCACCCCGAAACCCGAAACGTTGCACCAAACCGAGACTTTTACTCTTGCACTTCCTCAGGCTCACCTGAAAAGGAAAAAGAATGAGGGGTGAGCATCTCGACTGATGCTCAGTGAGAGAAACTACGATCAACCACCATCAAACAACACATATCATAACAAAAGTACCTAGCTAGAACATCCAGTAAAGCATAAGCAATCAACAAATACTGTGGCTACCACGTGACCCGCGCCACCTCAATCGGTCACCGCGCGTTCACGCCCCTATACCCCACATGGTCTACCATGACCCGCACCACCTCAATCGGTACCCGCGCGTTCACGCCCCTATACGGAAATCAGTGTCCGCACCACTATCTTTGGGCTCGCTGCTTGCCCCCTCCAGCGATGGATCTGACGCCACCTCAATCGGTACCCGCGTGATCCAACAAGAAAAACGATGCAACCCTGCTAGGAAATCGTCATCCCAACATGCCTTACACCGACCGCACACACAGGCCTCAAGCCTCATCCTAAAACTCATACCTCCCAACCCGCACATTGCATATCCCCACGGAATACATACACCCGCAAACAATCCTCAAACATCACATAACCATATTCGTTCTCAGCAACCTAAGCATAGATCTAGGTGTAACACTCATCAACCATTACAATATATAGATATAGTTTTACGTATGTATATAGATCACGACAACTATGTGTATGCTTATAGATACACATAGGTATGAACGAACTCCCTAGACACTTCTATCATGATACGCAGTGTAAGAGAAATTGATCGGAATCCCCCTCACCTTGGCAAAGTACAGATATCTGATTGATCTGAGCTCTGAATGCTTAAACGGTCGTCAAATCTGAAATCAGAACGAAAAACCGAGTGAGAACGGCTTTCGAACGACGGAAAACGGTTTAGTCAAAGTCAACGGTCAAAGTCAACGGTCAAAGTCAAAGTCAACGGTCAAAGTCAAAGTCAACGGTTTAAACTGGTTAGACCTGGTTAACCCAGACCCGAAACAAACCGACCCGACCCGATAACCCACCCGATAACCCGACCTGATAACCTGACCCGATAACCCGACCCGATAACCCGACCCGACCCGATTACCCGAACCGGATCCGACCGAATCAAACCAGCCTAAACCGAACCGAACCAGACCGAACCGGCCACGGCGATTATCCGGCGACGGTCACCGGCGGCGGCGGTCGGCGGTGATCGGCGGCGAGGGAAGACGGCGGCTTACCGGCGACGGCGACGGCGGAGGGCGGTGGTTGGCGGCGGCGCGTGAGGCGCGTGAAGTGCACGCGCCAACTTCCGGGGGCGCGTGCGGGCGCGTGCAGCGTCGGATTCGGCCGATTTCGGTGGCCGCGGCTTCGTCTCGACGTGTAGAATCTAATGGTTGCCTTTGAGTCACAAGATTCTAAACGCACAAGGCTTAAGAGAGAAGAAGACTATTTGAGTTGTTTAAGAAGAGGAGAAGATTTGGATTTGGTGTGAAGAAATGAGAGGAGGAAGCCTTCCTTTTATAGAGAAGATGTGAGAGGGAAAACATGTGATTAGTTGGTAAGTTGGTAAGTAGTTGAGAAAAAATTAGGTGAGCATTAGACTTGTTTAAACATGTGCATTTGGGTTGTTACAGTAGCTTTTGGCAACGACACATTGGGTTCTTAGGTCACATCGTTTCGGACAAGGGAGTGTATGTGGATCCTGAAAAGATCAAGGCCATTGCGGATTGGCCGAGACCTGAGAATGCGACAGAGATAAGGAATTTTCTGGGGTTGGCTGGCTACTACAGACGTTTTGTTAAAGGTTTTGCAAAGTAAGGCTCAGCCGATGACGCGTCTGACTGGTAAGGATGTGGAGTTCGTGTGGACAGCCGAGTGTGAGGAGTGTTTCTTGAAGTTGAAAGGGATGCTCACAAGTGCACCAGTGTTGGCTCTACCTGAGCCGGACGAGCCGTATGTGGTATACACGGACGCTTGTGGGAAGGGACTAGGTTGTGTCCTAATGCAGCACAAGAATGTGATTGCATACGCGTCAAGACAGCTAAGGAAGCATGAGGTGAATTATCCTACACATGACTTGGAGATGGAGGCTGTAGTCTTTGTGTTAAAGATATGGCGATCTTACTTGTATGGTGGGAAGGTCCAAGTATTTACGGATCATAAGAGTTTGAAGTATATCTTCACTCAACCTGAGTTGAATTTGAGGCAACGTAGATGGATGGAGTTAGTTGCGGACTACGACCTGGAGATAGCCTATCATTCGGGTAAGGCTAATCTCGTTGCTGATGCATTAAGCCGGAGAAGGGCTAGTGTATCATCTGCTAAGGACGTGGAAGGAGTTGTGAATCTCCTAAGGACGTTAAGGTTGAACGTTCTGACCAAAGATACAGAACTGTTGGGTTTGGGAGCTGCGGATCAGGCTAACTTATTAACAAGGATCCGGTTAGCTCAAGAAGAGGACGAGAATTTGATTAAGTTGTCACAAGCTGACAAGACCGAGTATCAGATTTCAAATAATGGGACGATTGTGTTGAATGGTCGAGTATGTGTTCCAAACGTGAAAGAGCTAAAGGAAGAGATCCTAATGGAAGCACATCAGTCAAGGTTTTCTGTTCATCTGGGAATGACCAAGATGTATCGCGATTTGAAAACATACTATCATTGGGTTGGGATGAAGCAGGACGTGGCCAAGTGGGTGGCTAGTTGTCCGACGTGCCAGTTGATTAAGGCAGAGAATCAGTTCCGAGTGGTTTGTTGCAAACATTACCAATTCCGGAATGGAAATGGGATATGATCACAATGGACTTTGTGATGGGTTTACCGAAGCCCAAGAATAAGCATGACGCGATTTGGGTCATCGTGGATCGATTGACCAAGTCTGCTCATTTCTTACCTATGAGGAAGACGGATGGAGTGCTTAAGCTAGTAGAGCTATATGTGGATGAGATTGTAAAACTTCATGGTGTGCCAGTGAGTATTGTGTCCGATCGTGATCCGAAGTTCGCTTCACGATTCTGGAAAGAGTTTCAGAAAGAGTTTGGGACGAAGGTACACATGAGTACAGCGTATCATCCGCAAACGGATGGCCAGTCCGGGAGGACCATCAGGACGTTAGAGGACATGTTGAGAGCGTGTGTTTTGGATTGGGGTGGTAACTGGGATAGTTATCTACCGTTGGCTGAATTTGCGTATAACAACAGTTATCAAAGGAGCATTGATATGTCTCTGTATGAATCATTGTACGGACGACCGTGCAGGACACCGTTATGTTGGTCCCAAGTGGGGGAGCGGAGTGAGTTAGGACCTGCTATAGTCGAAGAGACTACGGAAAAGATTTGGTTTCTGAAATTTAAGCTGAAAGAGGCTCAAGACTGGCAAAAGAGTTATGCTGATAAGCGCCGTAAGGACTTAGAGTTCAGTGTGGGCGATATGGTTTATTTGAAGGCTCTGACTTATAAAGGGAAAAGCCGAGCAATGTTTGATGCTAAGTTAAGTCTGACGTACATGGGATCGTACCGAATTTTGGAAAGGATTGGACCAGTGGCGTATAAGTTGGACTTACCGCCGGAGATGACTGCGTATCACGATGTGTTTCACGTGTCACAGCTGAGAAAGCACTTGACCGAACGTGAGAACATTATGTCAGAAGCACCGCAGGATTTGCAAGAGGATCTGACCTTGGAAGGTAGACCGATCCGTGTGGTTGGCCGGAAGGAGAAAGTCAAGCGTGGTAAACTGGTCAAGATGATCAAGGTCGTATGGGATTGTAACGGCGATGAGCAAACTACTTGGGAAGTAGAGGCAAAGATGAGTGCAAAGTTCTCAAAATGGTTTGAGAAGCTTCCGAAAGAGGAGTCGGATTCGAGGACGAATCCAAACTAAGTGGGGGAGAATTGTAGCATCTGCGACCAGGAATTATAATTATGGTCGAGAGGGTCGTGGGATGGCCGATGTAAGTATGTACTGAGTCGAGTGAGGTTCGACCGTGTCTGGGAATAGTTGTCGGTTTTGTGACTGTGTCCATGAGCTATGGATGGTACAGTGACTATAGTCGAGAGAAAATGGCTAAGTCCGAGAGAAAATGTGAAATTGTGAAAAATACGATTAAGTGTTGAGGATGGGCCGTGGGCTAGCTGGTAATCGGCAAAGTTAGTGTTTTCCTTGTGGGAAAAGGATTTCCCATAAGTTAGCCGAGTAAAAATAGAGTTTTCCTATTTGGAATAGGATTTCTCGAGTATTGGTCAAGCGGTTTGGGAAACTGCAGAGAGAAAAGGAAAGTTTGGTCGGTTAGCCGAGAGAAAGTTAAAACGAACCGATTCTAACTGAGAGAAAAGGGAAAACGTGCATGGGTTGGCGGTTTATCCCTAGGGTTTCGCGTATATAAGGAGTTTTATGCGATTTTTCTCGGGCAGCCGTGTTTTTACTCGAGAGAAGAGAGATTTTCCCGAGAGAATTGAGAGATCATAGAGAGATCGAGTTTCCCGTGCGAGTTCAGCGAGTTTTGATCGAGAGATTCGATTAAGGATAGGCGATTTGATATCATGTTAGAATTGTTAGCATGAATGCATGATTAGTTGCTGGCTAAGGTGTTACGGGATGACCGTATTCACTAAGCATTTAGGGTAATGCTTATGCCTCTCTTATGTGTTGAGTGTGCAGGTAAAGATGTTGTCCAGGACCGTTAGTTCTGAAGACGGACTCGAAGGCAGTAAAGAAAGGAGTGGATTTAGGATCGGGTTTTGGGGGGTTTAAACGTTTATGCATTGTTCTGGTTATTGGCTTTGGTGTTATTGATAACTTAATCGAATTTGGCTAAGTTAGTTTATGATTTATTTTATGAACCTCGTTTGTACGTTTGGAATTGAATTAAGTATGCAATGAGAATGGCTGTTTTGAGAATCGAATTGTTATTAAGTTAATGAGAAAAGTTTAAAATTCCGCATAATTGTAAGTTGGCCGAAGGTTGTTTAGGAACGGTCTGGCCGCGGTATGATTACCGGGTCGGGTTGCCTCAAGATCTCTCAAGAAAGAATGAACTTTGGCAAAATGCTAAGGGTAAAATACAACTTGTGCATACAAGGACAAACTTCCATCTACCCAAGTACCATTTGTGATTTTAACCCTTGTCTCTAAACCCAACAAAGTCCCTCATATTCTACCCTTTTCTTAAGGCAATTGCCTTCTTTACCCACACAATCTCTTCATATTCACTTCCATTTAAAATCTTAGGAGAAACTCTTCTTCAATCTTTGGTAAACGAATGGTTTTGGCTTTTTACTCTCATTACTTAGCTCTCATTTTACTTTCAAGGCAAGCCAATCTAATCATCCTTCAGATGCTTTTGCTATTTTTGGCTTCTTATCTTCTCTTTAACTTAAAGGCTTACCAAACATTTATTCTTAGAGCTATTTTTCAAATTTTATTTGCCAACCAATCCAAAATTGTTTCCCCTTATACCTTCTCCAAATATTTTCTTATTTTCCATTTTTTTCCTTTTTTTAGACAACAACTCAAGCTCTTTTCTTAAGTTAACCAACCTAGCTTATATCTAGCCCAATGATGTGTGAGCTTGTTCTACATGGAAGACTCTCCTTGTCGTGTTAAACCCAACACTTTTTGGTAAGTTCATTAAAAATTAGGCCTCATAACACACACAAGAGCTTTTTGGCTTGAAAGAAGGTTTGGTTAGGGGTGTGGTAAGCTACTTGGGATAACAAGAGAGTGGTAGAAAAGAAGAAGACGTCCCAAATATGTATATGGTATCCATGAGTCACTTACCAATGTATAAACATGATAATTGCAATTCAAGATTAATGGTTCTTATAAATTGGAATGAGTTCAATTCACAGCAAGATTCAACCAAAACATGAATATCAAGACATGAATTCCAAGTGTGTGCTATCTTAACTTCAAAATCATTTGAATGCATTAAACAATTATGAACGTGGACAATGGTTTCATCTCAAAAATCAGAATTTTACAAGTAAAACTTATCATTGCTCCCTATGCAATATGAATGCCAGCCTACATGAAATGCAACTAGGCTCAATCCTAAAATGCAAATACAACTCCTAAATGCTTCTTTTTGGTAAATTTTCAAATTTTTCGATTTTTTTTTTTGTGTTTTTCTATGCCATTGATGAATGCATGAAGACTCAAATATGTAAAATAGAAAATAAGAAACACAAAACATAAAGTCAAATCTCTCAACCTCTCCCCCAAACTTAAATTACACAGTCCCTTGTGTAATAAAAGTTCAAGAGAGACTAAATCAATATGACAAAAATGATGAAACACAAAGGTAAATGATATGTACAATGGAGGTTGAAGTGTTACCTCTAGAATGGTATGGAGGAGGAGAGGACGAATCTGCTGAAAACAAACACTCAAAACACACATTATTGAAATAAAAAGCAAGAATATATACAAAGATAAACATGGGAATGCCTTCCAAGAGCTCTTGTTTAACGTCACTAAGCTTGACTTTTCAAACCCTTAGGTTTGGGGAGGATCTTGCAGAGGAACTGAAGTTGCCTCTTCGATGGTATCACTAGCCATGTATGGCTTCAACCTATGACCATTCACTGTGAATCCTTCACCACCTTGGTTGTATAGAGTAACAGCTCCATAAGGTAACACTTCTTTGATCTTGAAAGGACCGGACCACCTTGATTTGAGCTTTCCCGGGAATAGCTTCAACCGAGAGTTGTAGAGCAGCACTTTGTCTCCAGCCTTGAACTCTTTTGGCACAATCTTCTTGTCATGGAAGGCCTTAGTTCTTTCCTTGTAGATCTTGGAGCTTTCAAAAGCGTCAAGCGAATCTCGTCAAGCTCTTGGAGATTGATCAGCCTCTTCTCTTGGGCGGTTTTGATATCAAAGTTCAATAGCTTGATTGCCCACAATGCTTTGTACTCAAGCTCCACATACAAATGACAAGCATTCCCATAGATAAAGGTGAACGGTGACCTTCCTATGGGTGTCTTGAAAGCGGTTCTATAGGCCCAAAGTGCATTATCAAGCTTTGCCGCCCAATCTTTCCTCGTAACTCCCACAGTCTTCTTTAAGATGGCCTTGATCTCTCTGTTGGAAAATTCGACTTGGCCACTTGTTTGAGGATGGTTAGGTGTTGCAACCTTGTGCTTGACTCCATTCTTTTTTAGTAACCCATCAAACACCTTGTTTATGAAGTGGCTTCCCCCATCACTTATCACAACTCTTGGTACTCTAAATCTTGGGAAGATTATGGTCTTGAAGAGCTTAACCACCACACTTGAATCATTTGTTGGACTTGTGATGGCTTCCACCCATTTTGAGACGTAGTCCGCAGCTACAAAGATATACTTGTTGCCATAAGAGGATGGGAAAGGACCCATAAAGTCAATGCCCCGCACATCAAACATCTCAACTTCTATAATTGGATTTTGAGGCATCTCATCTCTCCTACTTATGTTTCCATTCCTTTGTCAAGCATCACACGTGGAGATGTATGCATGAGCATCTTTGAAAAGACTTGGCCACCAAAACCCGGATTGAAGCACCTTTGTTGCTGTTTTGAATGTGGCAAAGTGCCCTCCATAAGCTGATCCATGGCAATGATTTAAGATGTCATTCACTTCTGATTGTGCAACACATCTTCTGAAGAGGCGATCAGAACACCTCTTGAATAGATAAGGCTCATCCCAAAAGTAATGGGAGACATCCTTGAAAAATTTCTTCTTGTTGTATGCATCCAGATTTAAAGGCACATCACCTCCCACCAAGTAGTTCACAAGGTCTGCATACCAAGGTAACTCTCCTTCTTTCAGGCCTTTGGCTTCTTCAAGCTTTCTTCCCATTTGGTATCTTTTTTCTAGGATTTTGATTAACATCAGCTGCTCTTCAGGAAGAGAGTCATCAATGGGGATGATCTCTTCTATTATCATCCTTGACAAGTGGTCAGCAACTCCATTTTCAATGCCTTTTTTGTCCAGAATCTCCATGTCAAATTCTTGGAGAAGAAGTATCCATCTAAGAAGTCTTGGTTTGGTGTCCTTCTTAGCATAAATGTACCTTAATGCTGCATGATCAGTGTACACCACTATCTTAGATCCTACTAGGTAGCTTCTAAACTTCTCAAAGGCAAAGACAACAGCTAGAAGCTCCTTCTCAGTTGTTGCATACTTCACTTGAGTGTCATCCAAGGTCCTACTTGCATAGTAGATGACATGAAGTTTCTTGTCCTTCTTCTGCCCCAAAACTGCACCAACTGCATAATCACTTGCATCACACATGATCTCAAAAGGGAGATCCCAATCTGGTGCTTGCACTATATGGGCACTTACAAGAGCTTCTTTGATCTTCAAGAATGCACTATGACATTCTTCATCAAACAGAAATTCAGCTTCTTTGCATAGCATTCTAGTGAGTGGCCTTGCAATCTTGGATAAGTTTTTAATGAACCTTCTATAGAACCCAGCATGGCCTATTAAACTCCTTATCCCTCTCACATTTTTTTGAGGCTCTATACTCACCATCACCTCAATCTTTGCCTTGTCCACTTCAATCCCATTTTCAGAAATTTTGTGCCCAAGCACAATGCCTTCTCTCACCATGAAATGACATTTCTCCCAGTTCAGCACCAGGTTTGCATCCTCACACCTTTTAAGCACCCTGCAAAGATTTGACAAACACCCAGCAAAAGAGTGGCCATATACAGAAAAATCATCCATGAAGACCTCTACCATATCTTCTATAAGATCAGAAAATATTGACATCATGCACCTTTGAAAGGTTGCTGATGCATTACATAACCCAAATGGCATCCTTTGATATGCAAAGGTACCATAGGGGCATGTGAAAGTTGATTTTTCTTGATCATTGGGGTGAATGGGTATTTGAAAGAACCCACTATACCCATCTAGGAAGCAATAAAATGGATGGTTTGCAAGTCTTTCTAGCATTTGGTCAATGAATAGGAGAGGAAAATGATCTTTCCTTGAGGCTGAATTTAGTTTTCGATAATCAATACACATCATATGATCTGTTATGGTTCTAGTTGGTATTAATTCATCTTTTTCATTTTGTACCACAGTTATTCCTCCCTTTTTTGGCACAACATGATCAGGTGAAACTCAAGTGCTATCTAAAATGGGATAGATAACACCTGCATCTAGAAGTTTAAGGATCTCTTTTTTACTACTTCTTTCAAGTTTGGGTTTAATCTTCTTTGATGTTCAATTGAAGTTAAAGATTCATTTTCTAGATGAATTCTATGTGTGCAAAGAGAAGGAGAGATTCCTTTTATGTCATCCAAAGAATAACCAATTGCTCTCCTAAACTTTTTCAGTTCATTCAAAAGTGAGGTTAAACTCTTCCTCATTCAGATTTTCATTCACTATGACAGGGTAGGACGAATTTGGACCTATGAAAGCATACCTTAACCCTTGTGGAAGAGGTTTGAGATCCAACCTTGGTGCTTTGAGTTCACACCAATCATCTTCAATGCTAGACTTACCATTGCTAGCCTTCTTCTTGTCATCTTTTGTAGTGTCTAAGGAACCAACATCTTCAAACATAGAACCTCCATTGTTGTTATGCTGCAGCTCCATGAAAGTGTTTTCTCCTTGTAATGGTTTGTGTGAATCCAGCAGCTTCAATTATCCTAGGCTTTCTTTATGTAGAAACCCATTCTCACCATGCTCTTTGGTTAAAGCCACTTGGAGATGATCTCCATGGCTAACTCTTCAAGATATTTATCAGCTAATTGGTCCATGGTTTCAATCCAGAAAGCTTGACCTTCAATGGTAGGCTTCTTCAATGTGTCATTGATGTCATACTTGAGAACAAAGTCCTTTCCCAAGTGCAAATCGATTTTCTTCTTCTTTACATCAATAATAGCCCCAGCTGTTGCTAAGAAAGGTCTCCCAAAGATGAGTGGATCTTTTGGTTCTTCATCCATCCTCAATACCACAAAGTCTGTGGGCACTTCAACATTCCCAATCATGACTGGCAGGTCTTCAAGCAAACCCACAAGAAGTCTAATTGATCTATCAGCTAACACAAGGGAGATTCCACACTCCTTGTACCGATTAAAGCCCAGTCTTTTAGCTACTGAAAGTGGCATCAGACTTACACTAGCTTCAAGGTCACACAAGCAATGGTTGAATGACAAAGGTCGCAAAGCACATGGCAGAGTAAAACTACCAGGATCACCAAGCTTCTTTGGGATGATGGTCTTTTGAATAATGGCACTACATTCATGAGTAAGAACCACCATACCTTGCAGCTCTTTAGTCCTCTCCATTACTGAATCTTTGAGAAACTTGGCATATTGAGGAACCAGCATGAATGCATCCATCAAAGGCATGGTTAGTTGAATCTCACTCATTTGCTTGTCAAAAAGAGCTCTATACTTCTCCACCAATTGCTTCTTAAAGCGCCCAGGAAATGGGAGCTTTGGTTTGTATGGTGGTGTAACAAAGGGAGTCTTCTTTTACACAACAATTTCCTCTCTTGGTTTCTCCCCAACTTTTTCCTTGCCTTCTCTTTGAACCACAAAATCTTCAGCAATCACACTTTCATCATTTTGAAAGTTCACCTCCCCATCTTGTCTATCAATGTCCTCATTGAGTTAGGAAGGTGTGGCTGGGTGGTTGTAGTGCTCTCCCACTTCTCAATGTTATTTCATTGATGTACTCTCTAGGATTAGTCTCTGAATTTCCAGGGAGAGTACCTTGCTGCCTTGATGTTGATGCATTGCCCTTGTTTTCCATTTGCTGAAACTTGGAATTGATGATTTCTATCTTTGAGTTCAGCTCATTGTATGTTGAGTCCACCTTATTGTGTATTTCTGCCATCTTCTTGCTTAAATCCATTGCTCCTTGTGCTTGGCCTTGTAGAATTTGCTGGAGCATATTCTTCATGTCCATATCTTGAGGGGGTAAAGTTTGTTGTTGCCCTTGCTGCACAAAACCAGGGGGATGTTGTGGTCTTGTCTGAAAGTTGCCCTGGCCTCCTTGGTATTTTAGAAAATTTCCTTGGTTCCCTTGATAGTTGTTCTTGGGAACAAACCCTTGCTGTTGGTGGTATGACACAAAAGGCTTTGTGAAGGAACTTGGTTATGACCTTGGTGTGGGTAAACCTGATCTTGTGGGTTCTCCACATTGTTGCTTATGTAGGACAGATTGTTGTTGTTGTTGTTGTTGTTCCTATAGTTGTTGTAGCCCCTTTGAAATCCTTGGCCACTAACATAGTTGACCTCTTCTCTGAAATCCTCATTTGGTTCTTGATGAGGTCCATGACTGTCTTCATAATCACCCACATAATGTACTGATTTTTGAGAAGCCTGCAGCAGCTTATCCTTCTTGTCATTGAGGGCTTTCATTTCCCTTCTTCTTTGATCTTCAGTATCTCCTCCACCTCTTGATGATCTATCATAGTCTTCACTATAATTCCCATCACTTTGGGCTAGGTTCTCCACCAGCTGAAGACCATCTTCTACCTCCTTCCCCAGGAAATTTCCATTGCTTGCAGTGTCTAGAAGCATGCGAAATTTAGGAAACACACCTTTGTAGAGAGTGCTTAGTAGAGACTCTTCAGAAAATCCATGTTGTGGACATTGCATTGTATAGCTACAGAAACTTTCATTGCTCCTTTAAGTCAAGCTAGAGATGTCATTTCTCAGCTTAGCAGTTCTTGAGTTGGAGAAAAATTTGGCCAAGAAAGACTTCTTGCATTTATCCCAAGAAGTGATGGAACCTTGTGGAAGTGTCTTCTCCCATAGTTATGATTTGTCCCCAAGAGAAAATGGGAACAATCTCAGGTTGAAACCATCCTCTGAAATCCCATTGATCTTTGTCATGCGGCAGATTCCATCAAACTCATCCAAGTGGTCCAAAGGATCTTCCATTGGTAGTCCATGGAACTTGTTGTTCTGCACCATAGAGATCAACCCACTCTTGATTTCGAAATTGTTGTTCTCAACTAGAGGAGGGATGATGCCTTGGCGATTGCCATGAGTGTTAGGCGCATTGATATACTCATATTTTCCATATATTTATCATACATTTAGAACAAGTTTTCATCCATATTTTATTCATAACTAAGTATAAACATAGTTTTGATTATTTATAGGATTTAGAACATTTGCATTAGCATTTGCATTTTCTTTTGTATATATGCATCATTTCAGGTTATTCTATGGATTTGCCAACAATATGGAAGCTGGAACTCAACAAGAAGTGAAAAGGAAACCTAGAATAAGCTGGAAACATAAGAGGATGAGCTAGGACCAAGTCGAGAAGAGTAGGAAGCAAACTGATGTCGTCTGACTTGCTGTACCGAGATGTTGAAACCGATTCAAGTCCATGCCACCTAAAGGGACTTAAAGATCAGACCCTACAAAGATTTTCTATTCTGATTCTGTCTCCTAAATCTTCATGTAACTCATAGAAAATTGAGTTACCTTTCGTTCAGAGGTTGTTTCATTCCATTATGGTCAGTGGTTCAGAAGATACGGCTATTTAGGTGACAACATGTCCGTCTGAAAGTTTGGCGACCAATTTCGTTAACTGAAAGATCAGCTCGTATGAAGGCTTTTAATTGCGATTTAGCCTCGAAGCTCTTCATGAAAGTCTTAGGAAATGGTGTTAGCTTTCATTTGGTGGTGATTTCAAGTCAAACGGTGCAGTAGTGCAAAAGATACAGATCGATAAATCCAAGTACCCGAACCAAAAGATACTATTTGCAAGTTGCTCCAAAAAAGTGTTTATGCTTTAGTAAAAGTGGGATTAGATAGGTCCCGTGTCCCTTGCCCCTTGTCCCTTGCCCCTTGACCCCTCTTTTAAGACCAATAGCCATGTTTAAAACTCTATATAAGGAGTGTGTGTGTGCTTGTAATAATCATTCAGTTTTTAATCAAGTCTTCTTATTCTCTCTTTTAAAGTCTTTTTAGTGTTCTTGTAAGCTTTCTCTTGTTCTTGTGTGTTCTTGTGTGGAAAAGCTTAATTTTCATTTTGAATCAAGTATTTTCTTTTTCTTAAGTCTAATCTTTCTTCTTGCAAAAACCGAGCATGTTCTACAACTCTAAACTAATGTTTAAGAGAGGTAAGAATATGATTTGTGAGTAAATCACTAAGGTTTGGGGTTGGGATGATTATGGGGGTTGAAGGCTAAAATCTTGGGTCTTTTCTTGTTCTTCATCTAATTCTCTTCTTGGATTTGAGGGTTTTAAATTCTAGAGATTCTCAAAGTAGATCTCTTTAATCTTAGGGATTTCCTTATCCTAACAAGACTTAGGAAATCCCTTAAAACCAAGTCCAAGAGACTAGCTCATCCTTTCCCAAACGCCATGGATGCTTAGGGAGCTAGTTAAGCCATCTTTTAAGATCCAAGCTTCATGTTCTTCACCCTGTCTTTCCACCACACATCATGGGTTAGGAAGAAAGGGTAAAGAAAGGATTTACACCACACACCATGGATAAATCTAGTCATGGCTTCTTAAGGCTTAGAGATAGCACTAAAGAGTTTAAAATTATGTTTTTAAAACCCCAAGTTCAAATCTTCAACCTCCCTAAGAATGAATCCCAACCTTGAATCGGTTTTAAACTTTCGAAAACTTAAAACCATTTTCCTCTTGTTTAAAGTTTAATTATTTTCCCTAAAAATCTCCTAGATAGCTTAATAATGCAATATAGTCTTCTAAATTTGTAAAATTGTGTTTTTGCTATTTTTAGTATTTCAGAAATTGCCTAGAGTCTTATTTTACTGTCTGGTATTGACTTAGTAGTCGTTAGAGTTTTAGAAATAGTTTTTGAAAATCTTGTCACTTACCTAAAAATTGCCTTGTTTATCCGGTTTTAGATTTTGATTTTATAAAATTAGTAGATCGGTTGTTTAATCGTTTAGAAGTCATCTAGTAGTTTAATAACCTTTCAGTAGGGATTTTAAAATAGTTTTCGTGGCTGTATAATCACTTCAAGTAATTTTCATAGGATTGTTCCCCAATTAACCCGAATTCTGCTTAGCTTTACTTGAACTCTTGTATTCTTAGTACCTTTCACCACCCTAATTTGGATTGACTCCTAAAGTACTACAACAACAAAACTATGCTTTAGGTTTGATTAAACTTGATAAAAAGCTAGTCATCACGCATCTCCAGCTCCAATATGACGTGGCTGTCTAGGTGGGTGTTGTGGCACTCTTGCTCCTTGAGCTCTCTGTTGCTGGTCAAGATAATGAGGTGGTGGTTGACCACCTGCTTCCTGCGGATTGTCCATGCCCAGCCGTGCTATATGGGCTGCTCGTTCTTGCTCTCATTTTGCAAATGCTCTTCTACTCAGTCTATGGATGTTGTCTATTGGTTCAACAAGATCTTCTTGTCCTCTAGACCTCAAGTTCATGCACCTATATAGAGGAAAAACATAGCAAGCAAAAGAGATTAGTAATGAAATGTAAAATAATGTTTAGTCTCAAGTAGAATTAAAATCCTAATGCACAAAATAAAACCCCAATCGGCAACGGCGCCAAATTGATAAGTAGATTTTTATGTATCAATTACTCAAACCCACTCATTTCATTGTAGGTACTTGAGGATCAATCCAAATGGGGAAATTTGTGACAATAGGAATGCATAAAACTCCTTAATCTAAGCAAGTCTAGATGTTTATCTAGTAACCTAGATAAGTAAGTAAGACAATCAAACCAATTAAGTAAAGCTAACAACTTGAGAACTCAATTGAAAAGTAAAATGAGCAAACAAGGGACTGATCAAGAATATCAATTGACTAAAAATGAATCCAAGGATGGGGTTATTGAACTTAGGTGTTTCAAGAACTAATCTATGATGTCAATCAATCACAATGAATGATATTCCCTAAGCTTAGAACTCTAAAGCAAGATTAATTCACTTTCATGGTACTAATCACATTATTAACAATCCTTATCAAGATCAAACTTTCATTTGTGAAAAGGAAGCTAACAAGCATTAAGAATCAGTTCTAACATGCCAATAAACACCCTAGACAATCACTTTCATGAGCTAGGAATGAAAATCCCTTACAAAGTTGATTGGAGAATTTCAACAAACTTTTGTGGAAGAGAAATTCCCTAAAGTCTAGAATTAGCTTGATCAAGACTAATCTAGCATTAAGATCACCTAAGCAGGAGGGAAATGAAAAGATCAAACCATAGACATCAACACATCCCTAGATCCTAAGGAAACTACTTACTAAACATGGTTACACTCATAAATATATTGAAATAGATATTGATAAACATAAATATGAAGAAGAGGATGATAGATAAGACAAACTCTTGGATTGCAAAAACTTCTAGAAAAGATCTTACAAAGTTTATTTAGAACCAAAAGGAGAAAGAGCTTTAAAACAAGAACAAAGGATTTAAAACAAGAACAAAAGATTTAGAACAAGAACAAAAGATGATTAAGGTAAGATATTGTAATAAAAGCTTAGAGAAAATGTGTAAAAGAAGCTTGGCCTCAACAATGGCCAAAAACAGAGATATAAAGGCCAAATTTTCGTTCTTTGGTGGAGAAGTTAGGTCAAACAGGGTTTAAACCGAATTTTCTTTGATTTTGCATTGAACCAGCTGGTTTATGATCGATCGATCGATCTGTCTTAAAATCGCCGTATCTCTTGAACCGTTGATCTGTTTGACTTGCAACAACCACCAAACGAAATTTAACGCAATTATCTATGACTTTTATGAAGACCTCCCAGGCCAAATCGGAATGGAAACCTTTCGTCGAGGCTGATCTTTCAGTCGATCAAAATGATCGATCAAAACGTCCAGACGGATATATGTTTGCTAAAATCACTGTATCTCTTTAACCACTGATCCGAATGACTTGAAACAACCACCGAAAGAACGATAACTCAATTGTGTATGACGTTTATGAAGATGCCTGAGCCTGAATCAAAATAGAAAGTCTTTGTATGCTCTGATCTTTGAGTAACTTTAGGCGGCATGGACTTGTTTTGGCTGCAACATCTCGGTACATCAAGTCGATATGGTGCCAGCTGACGTCTGCTTGCTTCTTATTCTTCTCTACTTGGTCCTAGATCATCCTCCAAGCTTCAGCAAGTCTCCATATGATCCAAATCACCTGAAATAACACTTCAAATGCAAGGATATGCAAGAAAATGCAAGACCTAAAGCTAAGACTTTTTAACTCTAAAATGGATGCAAACTAAACTATATAGACAAGTTATATGCATGAAACAATGCAAATTCTATACTAAATGGAAGTTAAAATGGTGTAAATATTCTAAATATCACTCCCCAAGGTGAACTGCTTGGTCTAATGAATCCTTTATCTATCAGATCCTCCAATTGTTTCTTCAACTCAGCCATCTCTGTTGGTGCCAAACGGTATGGTGCCCTTGATACTGGCCAGGTTCCGGGCTCCAACTCTATGGTAAATGCATCTCCTCTTGTTGGTGGTGGTGTTGTCAAGGGCTCAAAAACATTCGTGTACTCAGCTACGACCAGAATAATGTCTAAGTTAGGCTCATTTTCCTTTCCTGTGATAGAAATTGTGGCCAGATAAGCTTCACCTCCTTTTTCCAATATCTGTTCGGCTTGCATCATTGAGATGATATGAATTCCCGTGCGTCTCACTATCCCTTGATAAGTCAATCTTCCTTCCGCCCGTGGAAATGTAACGCGTACCTTCGAACAATCCACCACTGCTTCGTGATAAGACAACAATTCCATCCCCATGATCACTTTGTAGTGGTCTAGTTTCATCTCCACTAGATTTCCCTTTATCTCCACATCTCTGATGGTGACGGGAACCTCCTGGTACACTCCAGTAGACTTCAGTAACACCGTTCCTGCTGTCTCAGTCCCTTTGGCTATGTGAATGAGTAAGCCCTCAAAGGTCCAGCACTTTGCTAGAGTTGGGCACAAAAAACTATGTGTAGCCCCGGTATAAAACAGTGTATGGGCTCTTATTCCCCCAACCATAACAGATCCTACACGGTCCATACTATGACTAAGTCTACTATACTTTGACCATACAAGACTTATAAGTAATTAATTAGACGAGTAGAAGCAGAGTTCACATACCCGCGATCGGCTCTCATCCATCATGGTCTACGATTATAAAGACTCGTCCACCTACTGCCTGTCTCTTTGGTGGTGGCGGTAACTGCTCCTGGCGCCTAGCTCCCTGCTGATGCGCCCCCTGATGCGGTGCTGCCAATACTGCATGATAGTCCCTCGATTGATGTCCTAATTTTCCACAACGAAAACATCGAACTTCTTGTCTTCGCATGGTCGGACATTCCCTCCTAATGTGGTCTGGTTGGTTGCAGTCATAACATAGGACACCTCTCGCTCCTTTTAATGCCGGAGACGTATTGGCTACTTCCCAAGTTCTTTTCACCGCCCTTGGTTGGACATTTCTTGCCAGCTTGTGCTCCTCATCCAAACATATCTCTTGATTAGCCGCAGTCTGATATATCATGGTTTTTACCCATTTTTGGACCATGATATAATTGTTTTTATAGAGTTTGTTGTTAAATTTAGAGTCATATTAGAGTCTTTACAGGATGGATAGCATTTGGAGGTAAATGGGAGAATCTGGACCTTTTTGGAAGCATTTTGGAGAAGCAGCCGAAGTGATGAAGTCTGATTTGATTTACACGCAAGGTGTCGATCGACACATCAATGTGTGTCGATCGACACCAATGAAGACCGCCACTTTGATCGGATTTCCATTAGAAAAAGGAAATCATCCCAAGTTTGAAGAAATTACAAGTGTGCCCCTGACGAAAAATCAACTTCTATAAATAGTTTTCAGGCATTGTTTAGCCATATACATTATCATTATTTTCTGTTTTTGAGACTTAGAGAGAGATTGATCCTGAGCTTTTGGGGAGACAATTCTAACTCACCTGAGCCAAATTTCGAACTCCTGTATCATTCTCTATTCTTTTTATGCAATTTATTTCAGCCATGATTTGTGTTTGCATAATTATGTCTGAGCAGTTTGCTAGTTAGGTTAGGGTGATTTAGGGTTGATGAAGAGTTTGTAGAATCATTAGAACTTTTAGAGAAATTAATTGGATCTTCACCTTGATTTGTGCTTAACTTGATTTCTGAAATTGATCACTTAGAAATCAAACTCTAGGTTGTTTAATAGATGCGAGAGGATTATTAATAACTTGAACTAATCATAGGTGAGAAAAATATCAATTCGCAAAGAGATTTGGTTTAGGTATGTTGTGAACAAATTGAACCTGTTTTTAATGCTTGCCTTAGTTGTTTGAATTTGCAAAGAGATTTGGAATTCTGGAATTTAGGCATAGATAACTTCTGCAACGAGAGTTGATTGGTTTTAACTTAGTGATTTGAGTTCTAGACGGTTCTTAAAATACCTAAAAAGAATAATTTCTGCATTCTCTGATTTAACCTTATAATTACCCTTGCCTAGCGCCTTAGTCTCCTGAACTTTAATCCATCTTAATCTCATTTACTTAATTCAACTAGTTTTTTTTATTTAAATTCGATATTTGATCTAGCATAATCTGAATTTAGAAACTTTAGTGTAGCATCTACTTCCCTTGTGATTTCGATACCCCTTATACTACGATTGCATTTGCTGTGCACTTGCAATAGTTTTATTTGGGTAAAACCTGAGCCTTATCAATTTTTTGGCGCCGTTGCCGGGGAAGTAATAGCTGCCTACGGAATCTAGTACTAGGATTTTGACTAGGTTTTGTTTTTATTTTGGTTACTAATTCAGTTTCTTATCTTTGGTTTCAGGTGCATGCCCAGTACCAGAAGCAACAAGGAGAAAGAACTTGTCGCACTAAACCAAGAGCTCGGTCGTTTGGAACGTATGAACCGTCAATTTGCACGAGTGTCGATCGACACCCCTACTAGCATCGATCGACACCCTACGCAGACGACAATGGCTGAGGCTGTGGTTGTGGTACGGGACGCAGAAGGCAACCTATTCGACTTACAAGGCAACAGAAGGAATGCCCAAGGACAGAGACTTGATGATAATGGAGCTGTAATCATTGAGCAACCAATACAAGCCGTCCTTGAAGAAGCTGGACGTGGAAGAACACTTGGCGAGTACAACCGCCCATGTCAGTTCTATGCCAATAGAGCTGCGATCCGTCCTCCTGCATTTCAGCCTACTTCACGCTGGTGGCTCAACATCCTTTCCATGGTCTTCCTAATGAGCATCCGATCGACCACATTGAGAGATTTGAGGACCTCGCATCAAGCATCAAGGCTAATGGAGTGACCTATTATTATCTCTTATGCAAGCTTTTCCCTTACTCGCTTGCTGGAGATGCATCGTACTGGCTGAAGCAGTTGGATCCAGGATCCTTGACCACTTGGGAAGAAAATAAGAATGCATTCTTATGCAATTTCTTTGATGATGCGAGATCAGAAGAGCTGAGGACAAAGATCACCACATTCTCCTAAGGTCCCACTGAAGCATTCAAGGCTTCTTGGGTGCGATTCAAGGCTTACCAAAGAGATTGCCCACACCACGGTTTCAGCGAGCTGCAGCTTATCGGTATCTTTTACCGAGGGATCGATTGGAGATACCAGATGGCTTTAGACGCTGCAAGCAATGGCAACTTGAACACCAGATACCCAGCTGACGCGGTGGTGCTTATAGAGAATTTGGCCTCTTGTAACAGCACCAAGAACGCAGACTTTGAAAGGAGACAACAAGCTGGTGCAAATGGAGGAAGCCAAATTGCTGAGGTCAACATGAAGCTGGACAATGTACACAATCTCTTGGTGGGGAAGAAGCAAGTCCACTTTGCTAATGAAGTGGAGACATTCGAGCCGAGTGAAGCTTGTGAAGAAGAGGATGTCAACTACATCAACGGAGGTGGTTTTCAAGGCCAAAGGTTTGGGAACCAGCAAGGGAACAGAAGCTTCAATGAGAATTATCAGAAGAGCTCCTTCAGAGGAAATCAGAACTTTTCTGGTTATACTCAAAAGCTCCCATTCCAGAACAACAACAGCGGTTACACAAGGAGCTATGAAAATTTATCTTACCAGAAAACCTCCTGCTCAAGACAACAAAATGGAGTCTATGCTAGAGCAGATCTTGGAAGGACAGCAGAAGATGACAGTAGATTTCAATGGGAAGATTGATTCACTGTACCAGGACCTGAATGGAAAGATTGAGAGCTTGAACTCTCACATGAAGAAGCTGGATGTTCAAGTTGCTCAAACTGCAGAACCTGTTAACAGGCAAGAAGGATTCCTTCCAGGGAAGACTGATACCAATCACAAACGCCATGTGAACGCCGTCACATTGAGGAATGGGAAGAAACTTCAGCCTATGCAGAAGAGAGGACTTAGTGTTGAAGAATTCGAGGAGCTTGAAGATGTTGAAGATGCTGCGGAGCCAGTGTCGATCGACACTACTAAGCGTCGATCGACACCCATGGAGATGCACGATAAGTCAGACGAACCAGACGTGAAGGATTCAGCTTCACAACCAAGTGTCGATCGACACCAGGAGGGTGTCGATCGACGCTCTTCGCAGGAAACACCGGATCAGGCCAAGACCACGAAAGATGCAGCAGAAAGGGCCTACAAACCGAAGATTCATTTCCCCTTCATACCAAAGAAGTCTAAGAAGGAGCTACTTGATGCCAGATGCAAGGCTATCATGGATAGACTAGTGGTTGAAATCCCTTTGATGGATACCATTAAAACTACTCCAGTGATAAAGAGATACTTGAAATGAATGATGACAAAGAACATGGATATGGAGGAAGGAGTGATGATGATATCAAAGCAAGTTAGTGCTGTTATTCAGAACAGGCTTCCAGAGAAACTCTCCAATCCGGGAAGCTTTGTTCTTGATTGCTCCATCTTTTCAGACAAGTTTGGGAGATCTCTGTGCGACTTAGGCTCAAGTGTCAACTTGATGCCTCTTTCAGTTGCTTTTAGGATGGATATGACAGACTTCAAACCCACCAGAATCTCTTTAGTTCTTGCTGATCGTTCTGTCAGAATCCCTAAAGGTGTCATGGAAGATGTTCCTATCAGAGTGGAAGATTGTTTAATTTCCACAAACTTTGTGGTGTTAACTTATGATGAAGAACCCAAAGACCCTCTCATACTTGGTAGACCATTCCTGGCTACAGCTGGAGCCATCATTGATGTGAGAAAGGGGAGAATCGCGCTGAATATTGGTGATTTGGTGATGAATTTCGACATGGAGAAGCTGATGAAGAGGCCAACAATTGATGGACAGACCTTCTATGTCGATTCACTCACCAACCTTGCTGAGGAGATTTTCAAAGAAGACCATCCTACAGACCCTTTGGAGCGAGCATTGATGACTTCAACAAAGGACGCTGAGTACTTAGACGATGCTGCTGCTGGTTACACAAAGATGTTGGATGCTATTGAGCAAGTGCTGCAGCTGATCGCACAAGAGGAGCTTGATATGCCCTTGTGTCGATCGACGCCATCTAGTGTCGATCGACACCCTGCGAGGACCGCGACATTGAGCGATTGGAGTGAGGTTAAAGCTCATAAAGTTGAGCTTAAACAGCTTCCTGCCGGGCTAAGGTACGCATTTCTTGGTTCTAATTCAACTTATCCTGTAATTGTGAATGCTTCCTTAAACAATGCAGAGCTCACTTTATTGGTAAGCAAGCTGCGCAAATATCGCAAAGCTCTTGGCTATTCTCTTGATGACATTTCAGGTATCTCACCAGATGTGTGCATGCATCGGATTCACCTTGACGATGAGACGAAGTCATCGATTGAACATCAAAGGTGGCTGAATCCGAACTTGAAAGAAGTAGTCAAGAAGGAGATCATGAAGCTCTTGGAAGCTGGGATCATCTATTCCATTTCAGATAGTGCTTGGGTCAGTCCAGTTCATGTGGTTCCTAAGAAAGGAGGAGTCACAGTGGTGAAGAATGAGAAGAACGAGTTGATTCCTACAAGGACTGTGACTGGACACATGATGTGCATACACTACATAAAGCTGAATGTCGCGACCAGAAAGGATCATTTTCCTTTGCCTTTCATTGATCAGATGCTGGAGAGATTGGTTGCTGTGGATTACGTCTCTAAGTGGTGATAGGGCTCAGGTTTTACCCAAATAATCAACTACTGCAAGTGCACAGCAATGCAGTTGAAGTATAAGGGGTATCGAATCCTCAGGGAAGTTAAAGCCACACTTATGGTTTCTATGTTTAGATTATGCTAGGCGATTTATATGTAATTAAAACTAAGCAATTAAATAAGCAGTAAATCGGATTAAGATGGATTAAAGTTCAGGAGACGAAGCGCTAGGCAAGGATAATTATCAGGTTGAATCCAAGAATGCAGAATCTAAGTTTATTAGGGGTTTATTAAGAACCGTTTAGAACTCGAAACTCTAAGTTAAAACCAATCAACTCTCGTTGCAGAAGTTATTTATGCCTAGCTTCCTAAATCCCAAATCTCTTTGCGAATTTAAATAATTAAGGCAAGCAATAAGAACAGGTTCGATTTGTTCACAAAATACATAAACCAAATCTCTTTGCGAATAGATATTTTGTTCACCTATGATTAGTTCAAGTTATTAATAATGCTCTCGCATCTATTAAATAACCTAAGGTTTGATTTCGAAGTGATCAATTCAGAGAATCAAGTTAAGCACAAATCAAGGGGAAGATCCAATTGATTTCCCTAATAATTCTAGTGATTCTACAATCTCTTCATCAAACCCTAAATCACCCTAACCTAACTAGCAAACTACTCAGACATAATTATGCAAACACAAATCATGGCTGAAATAAATTGCATAAAATAATAGAGAATGATACAGGGGTTCGAAATCTGGCTCAGATGAGTTAGAATTGTCTCCCCAAAAGCTCAGGATCAATCTCTCTCTAAGTCTCAAAAACAAAAAATAATCATAAGGTATTTGGCTAAACAATGCCTGAAACCTATTTATAGAAGGGGATTTTTCGTCCAAGGGCAGACTTGTAATTCTTCAGAACTTGAGTAATTTCCTTTTTCTGATGGAATTGGGGAAACTTGGCCTACCATCCTTGGTGTCTATCGACACTGATGGTGTCGATCGACACTCAGCACGTAAATCCAGCCTCTTGACTTCATCACTTCGGCTGCTTCTCCAAAATGCTCCAAAATGTTCCATAATCTCCCATTTAGCTCCAAATGCTCTCCATCCTGTAAAGACTCTAAAAAGACTCCAAAACAAGCAAAAGACTCTATAAAAACACTTATATCATGGCCTAAAAACAGGTAAAAACCATGATATATCAAGTGGGTAGAAGCAATTGCTTAAAAGACCAATGATGTTGCGGTGGTTCTTAAGCTATTTCGCACCATCATTTTCCCTAAATTTGGAGTGCCTCGAATTGTTATAAGTGATGGTGGTTCTCACTTTATTAACAAAGTGTTCAACAAGCTGCTGAAGAAGCACGAAGTTCAACATCGCGTGGCTACTCCCTATCACCCCCCCCCCCCCAAACGAGTGGACAAGTCTAAGTCTCCAACAGACAGATCAAGAAAATTCTGGAGAAGACAGTAGGCAAGACAAGGAAGGATTGGGCTGCAAAGTTGGATGATGCACTTTGGGCTTACAGGACTGCCTACAAAACGCCACTTGGGACTACATTATTCCAGCTACTCTATGGTAAAGCTTGTCATCTTCCAGTGGAATTGGAGTACAAGGCACATTGGGCTATCAAGAAGATGAACTTTGACTTGAAGCCAGCTGCAGAAAGGCGCCTAATACAACTCAACGAGCTCAACGAACTTTGCTATCACGCCTATGAGAACTCGAAGCTCTACAAGAAGAGGACAAAGGCATATCATGACAAAAAGATTGTCTCCAGACAATTGTTTCCTGGTAAACTGTGTTCATGTTGGTCAGGTCCCTTCACCATTAAAGAGGTCAGACCATATGGAGACATCGTCTTGACAAACTCCAAAGGAGAGGAGTTCATTGTGAATGGACAGAGGGTGAAACACTATTGGGCTCAAGCCGAGATTCCAGAAGGACACATTGTGTCTCTGGATGATGCACCATCTGCCTAAACGCATGAACAATCAAGCTATTGATGTTAAACGAGCGCTTGGTGGGACGCAATCCACTAGTAAGTATTTATTTTATTTTAGTTTTACTTATAGTTTGCTTTTCAGAGAAAAAAAAAACATAAAAAAAATAAATAAATAAAATATAGAGGAAGTGGACACGACCAGACCTAGTGTCGATCGACACCACGCGGGGACACAGATACGTCTTTAAAACCCTACACTTTGTCTTTTTCTTCCCCAAAACCAAACCCGAGCTTTTAAAAAAAAGAATTCCCCCAAATCACAACTTCTTTGTTTTTCAACGGATTTGAGTGATTCTAAAGCCTAATCCGTGCGGATTTTCATCCTCTTTCATAATCCATTACTCATTCGTTCGATCTGTCAAGGTATGTTCTTCAAATTTCCCAATTTCATTTTCGACCCTAAGGTGAAAATTCTCGAATTCGACCGATATTGCTTGATTTCTTGATTGAATGATGCTTATTTAGGTTGTCCACCATGGTTTATATCATCACCCAACTGTTTTTCATCCTTCAAATTGCAAAAATTGAAAATTTCGAATTTTGGGAAATTTATGATGCATGTTGCAAATTTGAGGATTTTTCTTGGGTTTTATGGTTAGAACTTGGTCGATTCGTGATGTTGATTATGTGTGAACTGTTAATTGATTCACAATTTGGGTAGAAACTCATGATTTCGGGTGGATTTGAAATTTCGTGCCTGGTGTCGATCGACACCACATTGTGTCGATCGACACCTTGTACAAACAATACTTGGTCGTTTATTTGAAGACATTGGATGCTAATTTTGGTTTTCATTTTGCTTGCAGATGCCTCCAGTGAGTAAGAGACCACGCCGAACTGAAGCATCCGCCTCTGGGACTGCTAATGATGAGGTGATTCCCTCTCTTTCTCCTTGGCCTAAGCGTGAAAACGCAAGGACTCGGATAGAACGAAACTGGGAAGATTCACCAGCAAAGGAGGTCGCAAAGGATGAGTGTCTGTACCGAGGTGTCAACGAGATTTGGGATGACTATGACACCTTATTCTACAATGCATGGCTGAAAGTGAAGGTCACACCAACTCGCTTTGCAGATGAGAAGACGATGTCTGAGTTGGGCATCAAGGAAGACATCCTGCAATTGCTGAACAGGATTGGGTTGGGAACTATTGCGACAAGGCACTACGACCTTTACCCCGATCTAGTCCGCCAGTTCATTTCCACAGCTCGAGTATACTATAGGAATGAGATAGTCCGCAATGCTTTGGACGGGACCTTGACATTTCTCATTCGCGGAATCCGCTACCGGATTACACTTCCAGAGCTTTGTGACATCTATGGGTTTGAGAATGAGCATGCCACTTGTGTCTCCCTTCCTACTCAGCTTCCAGACAGCCAGGACTTCTGGTCATATTTCGGGAATGGGAGGTAAGACTCTGAGACCTCCTCACGGGCGGATATTCGCCATCCTACCCTGCGCTACCTTGTCCGTTTGTTTGCTACTACGCTTCTTTGTAAGCATGAGCCAGGAAAGATGCGCGTCTCTGAGTTGGTACTGCTGTATCATGCGCTGGGATCTATCATTTACGAAGACCCTGCGCTAGAGGACGTCAACTTCGGTGCTGTTTTTGCTCATCACTTGGTCTCACTGAAGACTAAGCCTTTCATTGGTACGAAGGCCAAGCCCGAGACTGTAGGAAGTCTCCTCACTCGTATCTTCCAGCATTGCGGGATAGACACTTCCTCCTGCACCATTGTGATTGTGAGAGCTTCAGTTGACATGGAATACTTGAAGAGAGCTACTTGGGTGAAGCCCGAGAAGCAGTGGGTTTTCACGAGCTTGCGGGGTGAGCAGCTTCTGGTCCAGTTACCTAACAGGGACCTTACTCACATCACCAGCGATCCAGATCGCCTCGCCTTTCAGCCCAATCCGAACTTGGTGCGAGCAGCCAGAGCCGGCCCTGACAATATACGGGCCGCAAGAAAAAATTAATTTTGGGCCTGTGAATGTATAAATTTAAGAAAACTTTAAAACAAAAAATATTATTGTAGTGAGAAAGATTCGAACTCTCTACCTTTTAGTTACATATCGACTACACCCAACCACCTTAGCTAGATGATATTTTTTAAAAAGTGGCCGATAATTTAGTTATGTTAAAAGGGGCCGCAAGCACCTGCTTGCTTTGCTTGGCCTCAAGGCCGGCTCTGCGAGCAGCTCATGTTGCCAGACGCAGAGGTGCCTCTTCCCGAGCTGCAGCTTCACACGCAGAGGATGCACCAGCCGCTTCATATTCTAGGCGCAGAGCACCTGCCACCTTGGAGCCTATTGGACCTCATCACCTTCCAGTTGCTCCTGAGATTCCCATGGAGCAAGATGTCTTTCAGAGATACGTGGTTTAGAGCTTCCAGGCCATTTGGAACGCCATCGCAGTTGTGTCCAACTGTGGCTGCGTTCTTCCTCCCACACCACCACGTTCTGATGACGATGAGTGATTGCTCCATTCCTTTTAGTACTTTGAGTCAGTTTTTCTTTTTCTCTTGGGTCTGCATTTTGCTTCATTTGCTTCAGTACATTGTTTCAAACTTGTTGCACTCATTGAGTTCATTGGGTTATCTTGTGCTTTTAACCTTTTGTTTGAGTTTTCTAACAGCTTGGATGACTCTAACAACAATTTGACATAACAACATACATGTTCGAGTGGCAGAGCTCTGTTTACGGACAGAGCGTCGATCGACACCACCTAGTGTCGATCGACACGATCACCATACACAGATGGTGTCGATCGACGCTGCACGCAGAGTCATGTAATCCGATTTTCTCTTTGTTCTGTAACAGTTTAGCACAAATATTTTTTATCAAAACTCATACTTAGTAACACTGGGGACAGTGTTATTCAAGTCTGGGGGAGGTGGTTGCTAACATTGTGTTTTGTTTTGAGAGTCACTTGAGTCTGTCTTGAGTCAAAAATATTGAACAATTTTGTTTTATTGAGTCAAAATCAGTTGGAACTTTCAGTTTTTCTAGGAACTAACCACAAGAAGTTGACACTTAAAAGAACCATTGCTATAGTAGTCGACTGCAGGTCTTACTAAGAAGAAAGCTGCAAGTGGAATCAGTCTAACAGGGCGAGTTCAGATCCCCTTATAAGAACTAGGTATGCGCAGAACTTGATTCCTCTTTCAGTCTGAACAGATAAACCATTGCAGTCTTCCTTGATCTTCCCTTGAGAAAAAAAAGAAAAAAAAAAAGTCTAAGTCTGGGAATAGTGCAAAGACCCTCATGAGCCTGTCTCATCACAAGGAACAATATTAGTGAGTGCTCTTGAACATGTCTTCTCACAAGGAACACAAGTAGAGAGTATTACTATTTCCCAAGATTTCAAAAAAATAAGAAGAGTCAATGAAAAGATCTTAGAACACCCTGAAAATGGGCAGCAGTTGACTAAGGGAAGAGAAAATAGGAGAGCTGTGTGAAGAATGTCTTGTTCAGGCACTAAAGAAGGGAAAAAAATCTGAAAAGTTTTGTGGCAATACCACTGTTAGAGTTCGAAATTTTACCAAGGAAAGGATCTGGATTCAAACTGGAAGATTGTTAAGCTTGTAGTAAGTACACTGAAACATTATCTAAGGTTGGCTCTATAGCATGTGGATTCAAGAGTGTTAACTAATATGGCGTTCTGAAGAGGTACTTAAAAGTTTCTGTTTTCAAACTTCTACTTCATTTTGAGTTTTTGTTTTGCTTGAGGGCAAGCAAAAGTTAAGTCTGGGGGAGTTGATATATCATTGTTTTTACCCGTTTTTGGACCATGATATAAATATTTTTATAGAGTCTTTTGTTAGTTTTAGAGTCCTATTAGAGTCTTTACAGGATGGAGAGCATTTGGAGCTAAATGGGAGAATCTGGACCTTTTTGGAAGCATTTTGGAGAAGCAGCCGAAGTGATGAAGTCGGATTTGATTTACACGCAAGGTGTCGATCGACACCATCACTGTGTGTCGATCGACACCAATGAAGACTGCCACTTTGATCGGATTTCCATCAGAAAAAGGAAATCATCCCAAGTTTGAAGAAATTACAAGTCTGCCCCCGACGAAAATCCTCTTCTATAAATAGTTTTCAGGCATTGTTTAGCCAAATACCTTATCATTATTTTCTGTTTTTGAGATTTAGAGAGAGGTTTATCCTGAGCTTTTGGGGAGACAATTCTAACTCACATGAGCCAGATTTCGAACCCCTGTATCATTCTCTATTCTTATTATGCAATTTATTTCAGCCATGATTTGTGTTTGCATAATTATGTCTGAGTAGTTTACTAGTTAGGTTAGGGTGATTTAGGGTTGATGAAGAGTTTGTAGAATCATTAGAATTATTAGGGAAATCAATTGGATCTTCACCTTGATTTGTGCTTAACTTGACTTCTGAAATTGATCACTTAGAAATCAAACCTTAGGTTGTTTAATAGATGCTAGAGCATTATTAATAACTTGAACTAATCATAGGTGAGCAAAATATTTCGCAAAGAGATTTGGTTTAGGTATTTTGTGAACAAATCGAACCTGTTTTTAATGCTTGCCTTAGTTGTTTGAATTTGTAAAGAGATTTGGCATAGATAACTTCTGCAACTAGAGTTGATTGGTTTTAACTTAGTGATTTGAGTTCTAGACGGTTCTTAATAAATCCCTAAAAAGAATAATTTCTGCATTCTCTGATTTAACCTGATAATTACCCTTGCCTAGCGCCTTAGTCTCCTGAACTTTAATCCATCTTAATCTCATTTACTTAATTCTCCTAGTTGTTTATTTAAATTCGATATTTGATCTAGCATAATCTGAATTTAGAAACCTTAGTGTAGCATCTACTTCCCTTGGTATTTCGATACACCTTATACTAAGATTGCATTTGTTGTGCACTTGCAGTAGTTTTATTTGGGTAAAACCTGAGCCCTATCACAGTCTCAACTAGCTCAGCCAGACTGTCGAATATCCTGATGGAGGACCGGTTCCTGAGGTCCACCCTTAGTCCTTTTAAAAATTTACTGATCAATTCTCATTCCTCCATGCGCCTGCGACAGAATCTCCTCAAGCGGTTAAACTCCTCCTTGTACTCCTTCACTGATAAGCTCCTTTGATGCAGATCATTGAATTCGCCCTCCATCCTTTTTGTAGCCTCAGGAGGAACATACTCTCGGGTGAACTCAACTTTAAAGTCTTCCCAAGTTGGCTCATAGCGTCCATTTGTTAATTCCACAACACCTTCCCATCATATCATTGCTTCATCTTTTAGGTAGTGGACGGCCAAGTCCTTGCGGTACTCTAGTGGGCACCTGGCTACATTAAAATTTTGCTTCAGCTTCCTCTTCCAATTATCGGCAGTTGTGGCACTGGCCTTTCCACCGAAATGCTCCATCTGCATATCCCTCATATACCTCATCACCTCCCAATAGCTTGGACCCTGCACATGTGCTGGCACAACTGGCGGAGGCGGAGGTGGAGGCGGCTGGTGGTATTGTCCTCCTGCATTCTGCCCTTCCTGGTGTGCACCACCCCGGTTTTCTGCTCCGGCTGCCGGGTTTTCACCCATATGGTTCCCAAAACGTTCATGGTACCCCTGTAACTATGTCATTATAGCTGCATACGTTGCGGCTTGGTCATCATGTTGACCCCTCTGAGTTAGGTTCGTACCCATTGACTCAGTGTTCACACTTCCCACTGAATCTGTCGGACTTGCTTCCCGAACCACACGTGCGGCTGAACCTCTTCCTCTACCCTTGGGCACTCTTCCTCTGATTGGCGGCATCTGAAAAAAAATTCTATTAAAACCTTCCTGAAAAGAAACTCGAAACGATTGAGTTCTAAAAGTGATGGAGTAGTCTTGTTGGTGCCTTAGACTTCTACAATTTTGAAAGCCCCACATTTGAAACTTGTTTTGAAAATTCTAAAAGAATTTGAAACTTGTTTCGGAATAATTTGAAAATCTAAAAATATATCCAAATCCCGGAATCCGTGAAAACCGCCTCTCGGGTCAGAACCGAGATGGAAACCCGCTCTGATACCAAAATGTAACATCCGTCTCATCCTCTCTCAAGAACGGCGTGCCACGAACCCTAACTTATAACTCAAGTTATTACAAAACACTCCATTTATTATTAAATCCGATAAATTCTGCACACATTCCAAATCATGTTTATCAAAGGAAATACTGAATAAAATCATACAATCATTATTTAAAACATATTATAATAAGTTCTTTTAAACAATCCAAATTTATCCTGAAACCCAAAACGTTGCACCAGACCGAGACCTTTACTCCTGCACTTCCTCAGACTCACCTGAAAAGGGAAAATAATGAGGGGGTCAGCATCTCGACTGATGCTCAGTGAGAGAAACTACGATCAATCACCATCAATTAACACATATCATAATAAAAGTATCTAGTCAGAACCTCCAGTTGATGAGGACATCAATTCATCATCAGCCAAGGAGCACAGAACCTGGAGTCATAAGGAGGAGAGCATGAAGCTTATGAGGGCTAAGGAGACATGCGAGCTGAGTTTAGCTCCAATGGAAGCCAAGGCTTACAAATGGGTTGTGACCATTTGTACTCTTTTTCCTTATCCTTGGTTTTATCCCAATGGGTTTTCCATGAAAGGTTTTAACGAGGCAAATTGGTTCACATGTCTAAATCCCATTCAGAGCTCCAATGGACCCGATGGAGACATGCGATCACTCATCGAGTCATTCCGGCCGAACCAAGACGATCCAAGCAACAAATCCAATTGTTTTGGAAACTCAACTCATCAGAGAATCGTGCCGAAGTGGAATCAGCTCAAGCCGAGCTCATATGACGAAGTTATAGTTTTTACAAATTGGGTGAAGCGGAGCTTTCCCGATTTGGACGTAGGAGGGCTAATTGGAGGATTCCCACCAAACCAGATGGAGTTAAACCATGATTCGACTTTTTTTGGAATCTTGACTCAAACGGGGATCACGTCGAGTTAGTTTCATACCAAACCCGATTCTGACTTGAAAGTTATTCAAGTTCTAATACAGAAGATCCTCGGCTTGCTTTATATGAAACATTCCAGGTTTATGAGTCTTCAAACCTATCTTTGGCGTCCAGGAGCTAATGAAAACTATCTAGGAGCTGTAAGAGACATCATGTGGTTCCTTTTTGATCCAGTAAGGCGTCCACATTCATCCCAACCAGCTAGAGTTACAAAACAGCAAGTTCCATCTTCACTTGCCTTATTTGGGAGCATTCACACCTATGTTCACACTCAACGGCTCCTTTACTATATTTGCTGCATTCTGAAGACTCTGCACGTCCATAAGACACTCATAAAGTCGCATCACTTCCTCCCCAAGCTGTCAAGATACAAGGAGCCTGCAACTTACCTTATTTGGAGGATTTTCTCATCAATTCTTCAACAGCTATTTTTCCATTAAATTTTGTGATTTCTTTTCTGTTTTTAGACCATAGGACCGTTGTGTAATAAGCCTATATAAGCTCAGTTTCGTTTTCATTGTAAAACACCCTTTTATCATTGAATCAATAAACTTTAAGTTTTCTTTTACAAAAGAGTTTCTTTTGTGTTCTTGTCATTTCAAGCCTTTGGTGAGAAGCCACTGCTTTGAGTGATTGCGTGTGTATTAGCTTGTGAGATTCAAGTTAGTATACTCGTGTGTTGAGTGTGGATTCATTCAACAAGCCCCATCGATTGAGCGAGTCAATCACCTCTATTCATCAGACCATCTCTATTGATTCGCTAGAGAGTGCCGTACGGCCAGCTAGTGATTCACCATCCATCACCCTTGTAAGAACAAGCCCCCTTGTTCCTACATCATCTGGTATCAGAGCCTAGGCTCCACGCTCAGGTGAATTCTATCCTTAACCGTTTCTGCTACTTTTAATTCTTGTTATTTGCTTCACCGAAAATCAAAAAAAGAAGAACTTAAATCATTAGCGATCATTTCATTTGTCAACCATTCTTGTTGTTTCCATATTTTGCTGCCATATACACTTATTATCGTCATAAGTCACTTCCCATTTGCATCACTTGCCGTATCTGCTCATTCCTTTTCATATTTATTTGTTTAAAGCTGTGCATCCATATAAGTTAAGCATTTGAATTCTTGTCTTGACCATTTGCATCCATCCAACTTAAAAAAAAAAAAGAATAAAAGCATTTCGCCGTTTGACTTATTAGTTGCATTCGCATAAAGTCATTAAGTTTCACAGCCTGTTGTGACGCTTATTCATTTTAGTATCATTTGTCATTAGCATAAAGTCATTTTAGTATTCAGTGCTGTATTTGTTCTGTTGTGTTTTAAAAAAAAAAAAAAAAAAAAAAAAACATTCCCTACCACACTGGTACACTTGATCTTGTTTGTTTAATTGTCTAAGCAGGAAGAGCTATGGGAGATGCTACTGAGCAATCAGATTTCACCAAAATCCTTGCAGGCATTCAAGCCAGTCTCACTCAATTAACCAACACTCAAGCTACATTTGGAAAGGATCTGACACGGCTTGAACAACAGAGAGAAACAAAACGATTTGGAGATACACCATGCGTTAAATATGTCGAGCCTGAACCACTTGACCATTACCACATGAACCACACTAGGCTAAGCTACTCTAAACCGTGGATTCCATTAAGTGATAAGTTTTACCCTGATTCACAAGTTATATCTTTTTCAGGAAAAGAAAATTATCTTAGATGGGAAGAAGACATGAAGAAATACTTTTGGAGATACAACATTCCTGTAGAAGAAAAGATGTCATATGCTTTAAACACCATCACGGGAAAAGCTTATGCATGGTGGCTTCAAGAGGAGGAATGCCGCATCTACTACAACGAGCCTGTCCTCACTTGGGAAGATTTAAAGTGGCTAATGTATGAGCAGTATGTCAGGTGAAGCCTCACTCCAAGAACCTGCCCAAAGAAGGTTCTGAAACCCTTGGTGAAACAAGCACCAATTTCAACATCCTTGCCTAAAACGCAAGCCACAGAAAACCAAGGTAAGTATTCTGTCCCTAAAGCATCAATTGACTTTATTTGTTACAAGTGCAAAGGACAAGGGCATGTTGCTAAGTTCTGCCCCACTAGGAAAGCTACCACGAATGTAAGTGATATCTCTCTCAGCGTGAATAAGTGTTGTGATCAAATAACCAATTTTCTTAAGTCTATAAAAGAGAAAGAGATTCTAGACGCTAAAGGAAAAACAGCTCAAACTCTTAGTGAGAAACCTGATATTGTTTCATACTCTGAAAATGAAACAGTTTCTTTTGATTTATCTCAATCTGTTCTTAATGATTCAAAGACTGTTTTAACACACTTGAGTCTTGTCAAAAGTATTGAGAGTAATGCAGGTACAAACAAGGTGAAAACAGACCGAGAGGATACTCCACCAAATGAGAACATAATCTCAGACCAGAATCAAACTCAAGGAGAGCCAGCACCAACACGAACCATACCAGCTGCCCAGGGAGTTACAAGTGTCAAAGACACCATGAAGATCAAAGAAGAACCACCAGACGTGCCAAACAATATCAAACAACAGCTACACCAAGGTAAGGCTCTAAACTCCAAAAATAGAATGAAAGCTAACTTGCTTTCTCTTGGTGCAGGAGATATAGTTTCGAGGTCGAAACCTTTTCAAGAGGGAGAGTATGATGAGGACATCAAGTCATCATCAGCTAAGGAGCACAGAACCTGGAGTCATAAGGAGGAGAGCATGAAGCTGAGGAGGACTAAGGAGACATGCGAGCTGAGTTTAGCTCCAATGGAAGCCAAGGCTTACAAATGGGTTGTGACCATTTGTACTCTTTTTCCTTATCCTTGGTTTTATCCCAATGGGTTTTCCATGAAAGGTTTTAACGAGGCAAATTGGTTCACATGTCTAAATCCCATTCAGAGCTCCAATGGACCCGATGGAGACATGCGATCACTCATCGAGTCATTCCGGCCGAACCAAGATGATCCAAGCAGCAAATCCAACTTTTTTGGAAACTCAACTCATCATAGAATCGTGCCGAAGTGGAATCAGCTCAAGCCGAGCTCATATGACGAAGTTATAGTTTTTACAAATTGGGTGAAGCGGAGCTTTCCCGATTTGGACGTAGGAGGGCTAATTGGAGGATTCCCACCAAACCAGATGGAGTTAAACCATGATTCGACTTTTTTTGGAATCTTGACTCAAACGGGGATCACGTCGAGTTAGTTTCATACCAAACCCGATTCTGACTTGAAAGTTATTCAAGTTCTAATACAGAAGATCCTCGGCTTGCTTTATATGAAACATTCCAGGTTTATGAGTCTTCAAACCTATCTTTGGCGTCCAGGAGCTAATGAAAACTATCTAGGAGCTGTAAGAGACATCATGTGGTTCCTTTTTGATCCAGTAAGGCGTCCACATTCATCCCAACCAGCTAGAGTTACAAAACAGCAAGTTCCATCTTCACTTGCCTTATTTGGGAGCATTCACACCTATGTTCACACTCAACGGCTCCTTTACTATATTTGCTGCATTCTGAAGACTCTGCACGTCCATAAGACACTCATAAAGGCGCATCACTTCCTCCCCAAGCTGTCAAGATACAAGGAGCCTCCAACTTACCTTATTTGGAGGATTTTCTCATCAATTCTTCAACAGCTATTTTTCCATTAAATTTTGTGATTTCTTTTCTGTTTTTAGACCATAGGACCGTTGTGTAATAAGCCTATATAAGCTCAGTTTCGTTTTCATTGTAAAACACCCTTTTATCATTGAATCAATAAACTTTAAGTTTTCTTTTACAAAAGAGTTTCTTTTGTGTTCTTGTCATTTCAAGCCTTTGGTGAGAAGCCACTGCTTTGAGTGATTGCGTGTGTATTAGCTTGTGAGATTCAAGTTAGTATACTCGTGTGTTGAGTGTGGATTCATTCAACAAGCCCCATCGATTGAGCGAGTCAATCACCTCTATTCATCAGACCATCTCTATTGATTCGCTAGAGAGTGCCGTACGGCCAGCTAGTAATTCACCATCCATCACCCTTGTAAGAACAAGCCCCCTTGTTCCTACATCACCAGTAAAGCTTAAGCAATCAACAAAGACTCTGGCTCAACCACACTGGGTCTACACGTGACCCACGCCACCTCATTCGGTACCCACGCGTTCACTCTCCTATACCCCACAAAGTCTACACGTGACCCGCGCCACCTCATTCGGTACCCACGCGTACATGCCCTACACGGAAAAATCAGTGTCCGCAACACTCTCTAGGCTCGCTGCTTGCCCCCTCCAGCGATGGATCCAACGCCACCTCACTCGGTACCCGCGTGACCCAACAAGAAAGACGATGCAACCCTGCTAGGAAATCGCCATCCTAACAGGCCTTACACCGACCTCACACAGGCCTCAAGCCTCATCCTAAAACTCATACTTCCCAACCCGCACATGGTATATCCCCACGAAATACACACACCCGCAAACAATCCTCAAACATCACATAACCATATTCGTTCTTAGCAACCTAAGCATAGATCTAGGTGTAACACTCATCAACCAGTATTATATATATAGATATAGTTTTACGTATGTATATAGATCACGGCAACAACATGTATGCTTATAGATACACATAGGTATGAATGAACTCCCTAGATACTTCTACCATGATATACAGTGTAAGAGAACGGCTTTCGAACGACGGAAAACGGTTTACGGGTTAAACCGGTCAAAGTCAACGGTCAAAATCAAAGTCAACGGTTAAAGTCAAAGTCAACGGTTTAAACTGGTTAGACCTGGTTAACCCAGACCCGAACCAAACCGGACCCGACCCGATAACACGACCTGATAACCCGATAACCTGACCCGACCCGATAACCCGACCCGATAATCCGAACCGGATCCGAACCGAATCAAACCGGCTTAAACCGAACCGAACCGGGCACGAGGATCACGGCGGTTCTCCGGCGACGGTCACCGGCGGTGGTGGTTAGCGACGAGGGAATACAGCGGCTTACTTGCGACGGCGACGGCGGAGGGCGGTGGTCGGCGGCGGCGTGTGGTGATGGAGGACGGCGGCGCGTGAGGCGTGTGAAGTGCATGCGCCAATCTTCAACCGGCGCGTGGCGGCGCGTGCGACGTCGGATTCGGCTGATTTTGGTGGCCGCGGCTTCGTCTCGTCGTTTAGAATCTGATGGTGGCCTCGGAGTTGCAAAATTCGAAGCGTGCAAGGCTTTTGAGAGAAGAACACGTTTTGAGTGGTTTAAAGAGGAGAAAAAGGCTTGGTGTGAGAAATTGTGAAAGCAAGAGGTGTGTTTATACAGGAAATGAGAAGGAAAAACGTGGGAATTAAGTAGGTGGATGGTTAATGGTGACCCTAAACCTTGTCTAAAACATGATTAAAAACAAGATTAAAAAGAAAATCACATGGGGTTGTTACAGATATATGCATATCAAACAATCAGTTCACTCATTATCCAATCCAACAACATTCAAAAACTGATGACTTGTGTTGCAAGGATTGGATTCAGATGAAAGTAACAATGTTGGTGTCGTGTCTATAAAAATAACTGCATTATATTATTTTTTTCTTAAATATCTACGTAATATAAAATTTTAAATATTTAATTCATACATGTGTGTGTTTGGATGAGCTAAATTATTTAAACAAAAGAGTGAGTAAACCTTCACTGCAAATCAAGCATTTGATCAACGAAAACTCTACGGGATCAGGCTTCTATATTAGGATATACTCTCATATATCGTTTATACATAGTTTCCTTGTAACTAGGTTCTCATATATATTCTCTCTTTGTATCAGTATATATATGTATTGTACTCCTCTCTTAATGATATACAGAATTACCAAATCCTATATGGTATCAGAGCTTACGGTCTATACCTAAAACTCTAAAACCCTAAGCCGCCGCATAACCCTTGCCGCCGCTACTATGTTGCCTGAAGAGTCTTCCGCCACCTCTGCTGCTACACGCACTGCCGTGTACAACACCACAGATCCACAGAGCACCCTGCTCTCCGTAAACATGGGCAACATCACCAAACTCTCCAACAACAACTACCTCATGTGGCATAGACAAGTTCATGCTTTACTTGAAGGTCACGAACTGCACGGATTCCTTGTGCAATCCGACGCAACACCACCGGCTACTCTCCTTGTCAATGGTGAGGTCAAGCCCAACCCTGCCTACATACCCTGGAGACGTCAAGACAGACTTCTCTATAGCGCTCTCATTGGAGCGATCTCACTTCCCATCCAACCTCTTGTTGCGAGTGCTACAGCAACACATGAAGTTTGGAGCACTCTTGCTGGTGTCTTTGGCACTCCAACAAGAGGACATATCAAGCAACTCAAGTTCCAGATCAAAAGCTGCACTAAAGGTTCCAAAACCATTAGTGAATACATGCGTCTCATGAAGACAAAAGCTGATGAACTTGCACTTCTCGGCAAGCCAATGGATCCAGAAGATCTCATTGAACAGATTCTCGCTGGCCTTCCTGAAGAATACAAGTCCGAAGTCGATGCAGTCAATGGCCGTGAAACTTTGATCTCCTTTCATGAGCTCACTGAGAAGCTCCTCAACAGAGAGGCGATGTTGATGTGTGATCAATCTGAAGCACCTTCCTTTCCTGTCACGGCAAACCCTGCTGCATACAACAACAACAACAACAAAGGACGCAGCAATAACAACAATGGATGGAAACCACATATGAAAAATTCCCAGCAACGAAGTACAGATACTTCGCGTTCTAGTCTTCCGTACCTTGGCAAGTGCCAAGCCTGTGGAGTTCAAGGACATAGTGTGCAACGTTGTCCTACCTTCAAAGTCGTTGCGCACAACTCCACCTCTCCCTATGCAGGGTCTTCCTCTCAACATCAACAACAGTGGAGACCTAGTGCAAATCCTGCTCAGCTGTTTCCTACTCCACCAGACAACTGGCTTATGGACTCGGGAGCAACGCATCATATTACATCTGACCTGAACAACATGTCGCTGCACCAGCCTTATTCAGGGCATGAATCTGTCGTCATTGGCAATGGGTCTGGTCTCCCAATCTCACGCAAGGGTTCACTTTCTTTACCCTCTAGTTCTCAGTCATTCAAGCTCAATGATGTTCTCTATGTACCACAGATGCAGAAAAACTTGATTTCGGTTCATAAATTCTGCAACACTAACAACACCTCGGTGGAATTCTTTCCTGATAAGTTTCAGGTGAAGGAGTTGAGCACGGGAACGCCTCTCCTCACGGCACCAGTTAGAGACGATTCCTATGAGTGGCCTGCAGCAAGTTGTCCTCGAGCATTCCCTGCAGCCAAATCAACCCTTTCTGAGTGGCATCATCGTCTTGGCCACCCAGCTTTTCCTATTTTAAAAACTATTACTTCCCATTTGTCTCCTTCAGTTGTCGTTTCTTCTAATGATATGGTTCCCTGCAATTCTTGCTTTATTAATAAAAGTCATAAACTTCCCTTTCACCAATCCTCAATCACATCTTCTCATCCCTTACAAATCCTATTCTCTGATGTTTGGATGTCTCCGGTGATTTCTGTCGATGGTTTTAAATATTACTTGCTCTTCGTCGATCACTATACACGCTATATGTGGCTTTTTCCCCTCAAGTTAAAGTCTCAAGTCGCTCCCACATTCACTAAGTTCAAGGCGCTAGTGGAGAATCAGTTTCAATCAAAGATCCGCACATTGTATTCGGATAATGGAGGTGAATACATGGCTCTTGCCTCCTTCCTGGCGTCACATGGTATCTCTCATCTCACAACACCTCCACACACTCCGGAACATAACGGCATGTCCGAGAGACGTCACCGCCACATCGTCGAAACAGGGCTTGCTCTGCTTTCACACGCATCTATGCCAACGATTTATTGGACGTACGCCTTTGCAACCGCTGTGTTTCTCATCAACCGCATGCCAACTAAGGTCATCGACATGGAGTCACCATACTCGGTTCTGTTCCAAGCTCCTCCCCACTATCAACGCCTCAAAACATTCGGCTGTTTATGCTATCCTTGGCTTCGTCCTTATACAAATCATAAACTTGATCCACGCTCCATTCCCTGCGCTTTTCTTGGTTATTCACTCTCTCAAAGTGCTTACCTGTGCCTAGATCTTTCCACTTCCAGACTTTATGTTTCTCGCCATGTCCGATTCTGTGAAACTTCCTTTCCTTTCCTTTCTCATTCTCCTACTCCCTTGGCTGCATCAGATGAGTCAGATCCTTCTTGGGTTCCGACCATTGCTCGAGTTGACAGCTGCTGCAGTCCACCTGAAGGAACATTGTCTCTGCCTCAACATTCTGTGCCTGCTTCTTCACCTGCAACTTCGACATCGTCATCAACTCCACCAGACTCTCAGGTTCACGTTGACACTGACTCGAATTTTACTGCAGTTTCTCCTACTCATGAAGCTGTCACCATCGCTGCATCGTCATCCAGCTCCTCAGAGTCAGATATGTCCTCGGCATCTCACAACGTTGTGTCGGAAATTGCTGCTAATGCTCCTGCGCGTGCCCCTCCACCACCACCATCACATGACATGGTCACCCGCTTGAAGAATAATATTACGAAACCCAATCCCAAGTATGCCTTTTCTGCTGCTGTACTTGACACTATGGAGCCCCATACGGTAACTCAAGCACTTGCTGATAAACGCTGGAACAGGGCAATGAGTGATGAATTTGATGCTCAAATTCGGCATTACTCTTGGGATCTTGTACCACCTGATGATGCTACGAATCTTGTAGGTTGTAAATGGGTCTTTCGAACCAAGTTTCTTCCCGATGGTGCAGTTGACAAGTTTAAAGCTCGGCTTGTAGCCAAGGGCTTTCACCAGAGACCCGGCGTGGACTATCATGAGACCTTCAGTCCAGTGATTAAAGCTCCAACTATACGACTTGTTCTTTGTCTTGCAGTAACTGGTGATTGGCCTCTTCGTCAGCTAGATGTAAACAATGCCTTTCTTCAAGGCACGTTGGACGAAGACGTCTTCATGAAGCAACCTCCTGGCTTTGTTGACAAGGATCGACCACACTATGTCTGCAAGCTCCGGAAAGCGGTATATGGCCTTAAACAAGCTCCTCGTGCTTGGTATACGGAGCTTCGGACTTTTCTGCTCTCCCTTGGGTTTGCCAATTCCATTACCGATGCTTCTCTGTTTTTCCGCCATGATACGTCTGCTCTGCTCTTTATCCTAGTGTATGTCGACGACATCATCGTCACAGGCTCTTCAACTCCAGCAATACAAGCCGTCATTGATTCTTTGTCTCAGCGGTTCTTGCTCAAAGATCATGGTGAATTGTCCTACTTTCTTGGTCTTGAAGTCACTCGCAATTCAGATGGTCTTCTGCTTTCCCAGCGCAAATACATTCTTGATCTCTTGCATAGCACAGACATGCTTGGATCCAAGTCTGTTGCCACGCCAATGAGCTCCACAACGTCGTTATCCTTACGCGATGGAATTGCTCTCGATGACGCCACTGAGTATCGCACAGTCGTTGGTAGTCTACAGTATCTTTCACTCACTAGGCCTGACATTTCATTTGCTGTCAATAAGTTGTCTCAGTTCATGCACTATCCGACAACTACTCACTGGGCTGCAGCTAAGCGTGTCCTTCGCTATCTTGCTGGTACACCAACAACCGGGATCTTCTTCGCTCGGAACAACAAACCATCCCTCCATGCCTTCTCCGATGCTGATTGGGCTGGAAACAGAGATGATTACACCTCCACCGGAGCTTACGTTGTCTTCCTTGGTAATCATCCGATCTCGTGGTCAGCTAAGAAGCAATCACGGGTGGCTCGATCCTCTACAGAGGCCGAATATAGGGCTGTTTCTGAAGCTGCATCTGAGGTTCGATGGATTGCGTCTCTGCTCACTGAGATGCGTATCCCTTTTGACCCAACTCCTGTCGTATATTGTGACAACATCGGTGCCACCTATCTTTGTGCTAATCCAGTCTTTCATTCTCGGATGAAGCATGTCGCACTTGACTACCACTTCCTACGTGAGCAAGTTCAAGATGGCTCTCTGCGCGTTTCCCATGTCTCGTCTGCAGATCAACTGGCTGATGCGCTTACAAAACCGTTACCACGAGCTCGGTTTGAGACTCTCTTTTCCAAGATTGGCCTCACGATCCGTGGTCCATCTTGAGGGGGCGTATTAGGATATACTCTCATATATCGTTTATACATAGTTTCCTTGTAACTAGGTTCTCATATATATTCTCTCTTTGTATCAGTATATATATGTATTGTACTCCTTTCTTAATGATATACAGAATTACCAAATCCTATATTCTATGGCCTAATTGCTATTGGAATCTCCGATTCTCTGCTGATCTCCAATCTGGGCTTCAATGAATCTAGCAATGGCAATTTGCATGTCTGTCACCTGTCTTCTCAACTACTGTCGTTACCGAGGAAGAATGAAACTGAAAAATTGTCGTTAATTGCAACCGGATGCAATTATGATCAAATATATGGGTTTTAATCAAATGGGCTTTGGGTATATTTTTCTTTTATGTTTGTAACTGAGCGAGGCCCTTAAAAACAATAGCCTAGGCCCTAGTGGCTTGTATTTTTTTGTTTTTCTTGTTTTTAAATAGAGAATTTTGGCTGTATAGCCATATTAGTTACGTTATTTAAGAAAATAACCATAATAAAAATGGTGCTATGATATTCTGTATATAATATGTATAATACCAATTATATCCTTCTCTATATTTCCAAAATAATAACAGATTTATACTATTTTCTATATTCATATAGTATAGTTTAATCTACTTGTTTTGTAATGTTTTGTTTTTTCACATCTGGTTCCGACTTCTAGATCGGCAACTCTCGCTCTCTGCAGGTTAACTCATATATACCTTTCTCTCTTCCTTATGGCGTCCTATCTGTCTGCTTGAACCTCTCTTTCGATCCCAAACTTGATGTATATAATTTTTCGGCTTGTTATACTATTATATTTAGATAGTATAGAACAAACAAACTGAATAAAAGAATGTAAAAGTCTATACTGTTTTCCATGTTCATATAGTATAGTTTGATCGATTTCAACCTTAGCATCAAATATGTATATGTTTTATTTCACATGTTATACTATTATATGTAGACGGTATAGAACACGCTGAATAAAAGAATATGAAGTAGGGGCATTTTCGTCCAATGAAACAGTGCCATGGTCATGGAGTTAATTTATCAATCGCTATGGCTATATCCTTAATTTCTTTTCCCAATATTGTTATTCACCAAAAAGACCCTTTTAAATATGAAGGTCCGTTTAAAAAAAAAAAGAGTAAATCATCTCTGCAAAATCATCTTTTTTTAGAAAACCTTTTAGTGAAAAATGCTAACTTGTCAACTCCACAATTGAAAGTTAGTACATTCTAATGATGATATATAATTGTGACATGTCAAATTTCCTAAAATAAACAAAATGTTTTGATTGGTTGAGTTTAAATTAAATAAATTATGAAATTTAAACATGAATACACTAGATTATAACATTAAATTAAGTAAATTTAAATTAATAAAAAAATAATTACTATGATTTCAATTTGTTTTTACATATTTTCATAATAAATCGTATAAAATATGATTACAAAAAATTTACAATCAATATATATTATATTTTTAAATAAAAAATGATAATATATTATCCAATAGGATAATAATTACGCTATACCATTTTTATCTCTTATTATTTTTTAAATAAATAAAAAGTTTATATCATACTCATATACAATCTCATTGTAGATCGAAAATTTGAGATCATAAATAAAATGAAATGTAACCGAATAAAAAATAAATTATTATAAGATAAAACAAATATGAATAAGAAGAAGAAGTAAAAATAAAAATAAATTTCTACAGTTTTGTTTTTCCATAACACTCTCGTACTTTATTTTACGTAGCCATTTAAAAATCTTAAGAAGCAAATTTTATAATAAACGCATGTGCGGCTCGAATTTTATAATAACCATAAGAAATTTATTTTCTTCATAAACCAATACCTTAATATTGGACGAAGAGATGCGCGGAGAGCTACCGGAGGATTTATAAAATATGATTTCACAAATTTTATAATAAATATTTATTATAATTTTTATTGAAAAGGAAAATTACTAATAGATTATCCAATACACTATATTTATTTTCATGATACAGTCAAATATTATATTTTAAATTTATAAAAATTCTTTGTAATTTTTTAAAAATTTAATATAAATTTTAATTTGAAACCATATATCATAAAATGCTGAAAAATAAGAAATTTTGAATAAATAAAAATGATAGAAACGGTTTTCGTCATTGTTCTTAAACGCCAAAAATTGCATCATGTAAAAACATAACGTTTGCGGAAAATATCAAAAAACTAACCAACACCTAAATATTACAATTCACTTATTTTTAACTCATACTTACATGCATAAATATACGTATTTATTTCTTTTCAATATTCAACCATATATTATAAAAATATATATTATAAAACATATACTTTGTTATTTTTTTAACACGTAAAATCCTTACTTTGATTTTTCCAAAAATATGTATGTGGATATAAATATTAATTATGCAAAATTCAAAGTCTCATGCGAACTTGTCGTGCATGCATTTTGTTAACCTCGATTACAGTCCAATTTTAATTTTAGTTATTAAATCACTTATATATTTTTAAAATATATATATGTCCTAAGAGCGGTGAGGTGGCTGGTACGCACGAATGTGCGGGACAACCATCTACCCGCTCTTAGGATAAGTAAAGATAGTATAACTAATTTTGGTTTAATTAGCAATAGATCAAAGAAAAATATATACTTAATATATATATATGTATATTGGCAATATTATATTGTGTAAGGAGAAAAGAAAACATAGTATAGATAATATTCAAGACATATTATAAGAATTTAATTATTATTTAATATAACTTTTACATTTGCAATTATAGGTCATTGTAAACGGAAGAAAAAATAAAAAGTTTCAAAATAAATCAGTTTCAAAAGACACAAAACGATATGAAACGTTTGTTTGATTGTTGTTAAACACTAAAACTGTATATGTATAAAAAATGTAACGTTTACATAATATATAAAAAAATTAATCAATACTTAAATATTACAACTATTTGTGTCTATAAAAAAAATTATACTTGCACATGCACCAACCATAAAAATTAAATAAATTATTATATGTTTTAATATTTCAGTTTATTTAGTTTTCATATTTACACTTTTTATCTATGGAAGTATTTTAAAATCTGGGTTAACGGCTTTTTTATCTTCAATTTCTATTGAAATCTATAACATTTTTCATTTGATTTATCGTTATATTTTTTTTATTAAATATTCATATAATGTTATTATTAATACATAATTAATTATGTACAAATAGATCAACTTCAATATACAATATTAAATATATATTGAACATATAAAAATATATTATATCCCACATACGGTGCGAACCGATCACCTAGTCATAAATATTAACGAAGACCTACGGTCTTGTCTTGCCGTGATTAATGAATGTATTTTTGATATTTTATTTTTTTGAAAGAAAAATTAAGACCTACAGTCTTCTACTTATATTTCTATACATTTTATGTTTATTTCAAAGTCAATTCACGCGTTAAATGTGAAACTCATTATAAGAAAAATATATTTTACTCTCCATCAACATTCTCCATAAATTATTTGACAATATATATAACCTGTGAATTATAAGAAACTATTTCTGGGAAAGACATTGTATAATCAACGATTTAAAAATAAAAGCTGGATGAAATCATTCGAACGGGCCATTTGATCAGTTAATGAGTTATATGGTGAACTTAGTCACATCTTTAGTTTTTTGTAGTAAACATGTTTAGTTCATATAAATAACACACATATATTTCTAAAAAGTTATGAAAATCCAAGAAAATTCCTTTGTAATCGTTTATATTTGGCTACTTTTCACTTCTTTTTTTATGACCTGTCTTTTCATTTCACATTTTCGTTCCTAGTATTCAAATTCGTGACTTTGAAAATTCTCGGCCTTTTGAGAATATTTACTAAGTCATGCGAATTAATTGAGTATAACGAAACCCATCGTAAGTGAATGACACCAATATGTTCACAAGTTGTACATGATGAACATATTTTTCTACGTCGAAAACTAATTCTTGCGGGTCAGACTATTTGGTTCCACACGCTCCCTCATTATAAACGACATGTTTTAGATTTAAATTGGTTTAAATACACATTGTAATATCCATCTCTCTAACTTGACTTAGACGGCAAGTTACGCATTAAATAGAGCATTTTCAACTTAACAATTCTTAAATAAATACTCTTATGAAATCCATCCGTTTATTACTTAAATCATCGTCATAAAATAATAACTTAACCAATTTAAATCATAAGAAAATATCAAAAAAAATAACTTAGGAACAACCAGATCTTTGTCTTAAAACGAATAAAAACGATTAAAACCATAAATTAACCATTTCCCGAAATCCGGCACCCGAACGATCCTCGCCTCAAACTTTTACTCCGCCGGAGCAAACTCACGTGAAAGGGGGGGGAAAGAGGGGTGCGTAACAAAGTCACTTAGTGAGGAAAGTCATTTCCGTCCACACGATACTTAGCATTAATGATCATTGCATTAGCAATTACTAACTCTAGACAATCATTCACACAACAAGAATCACTTTTCAAATTCACACATCAAAATAATAATCACATCACGACTTCATTCACATCACATATGACACTGACACCTGACACACTAGGCTGGTCGGGCACCTCGAAAGGTCTTCCACCACCTTTGGCTCGTCAGCCGGTTTACAGGCTTCGACGGGATCGCCATGTCCTCGTCCTCAGTCCGACTGCACACAATCATCACATACTATCCACCATATACCATCATCACAACAACTAACATTATCACTAACATTCACCATCACACATTATCACATTTCACCAGTCAACACCACCAAACAATTACCTAGACCTAGTACTTACTAATTCTAAATGATTAGTACTGATAAATATTCACGGATCCCGCCCTCACCTTAGCCTTGCCGAAAACGAAACGGGAAATGGAACAGGCTGAACGAAGACTTGCAATAATCAAACGGATCCCGGAGAGACGATGTAGCAACACCAACAACGAAACTAAGTGGAGAGGAGGAAGCTTGGAGCTTAAGCAACACTGGTATGAATCATGGATGAAGGAGAAGACTCGGTGCTGCAGAACTGAAAGGACCCGTTCCCGTCACTTTGGTGCCCTAGGTCTCGCGCCCTAACTTACAACACAAGCAACACACCTGCACACACTAAAAGGGGAAAAAGGAGGGGTGAGCAACGAATTACTCAGTGAGGAAAGATCATCCCTGCCCACATGATTCACATTACAATAATAATTCCAAACAATATACGCATATACTAGGAGGATATGGTACAAACATCACACAACCTAGCGTGCCTAACAACAATCAATCTTGCATCCAATAACATTTACTTCATTTTCATACTTCACTTAACACATCACTTATCACATCACTTATCACATCACATAACACATCGTAATTCATGACACTGGGCTGGTCGGGCACCTCGAAAGGTCTTCCACCACCTTTGGCTCGTCAGCCGGTTTACGGGCTTCGACGGGATCACCATGTCCTCGTCCTCAGTCCGACTTCACCGAAAAACGAACTTTAACGGGATCGCCATGTCCTCGTCCTCAGTCCGGGTACACACAAACAACTATACACTATCCACAACATCACTCAACCATAACATGCTAACATATTACTATCATTATACTTTTCACATTTTCAATCACAATCACAATGCATGTCTACCTCACAACAATCCATCTCCAACCTAGCATATAACGGATATGGAAAAGAGTTACTATGCACTATGAATCCACAAGTCACATCTCCTCACCTTAGCCACTTTGATGCTGAATGCCAATTCATCTCCTTTCCACTCTCTTGGACAGATTCACAGCCTCAAATTCAACAGGATGATTTCATATGCTCCTGGGTCTCAAAGAGATTATCCTTCAACCGAGAGAAATATCCATGTCTCCTGAGAGTCTCTGCCAAGTATCAGGTCAAACGGACGTCGTTTGCCTAATCAACTAACTCAATCCGCTAGACTCGTCTGATCTGCTCACTGCACAGAATAGTTTCGCTATTTAAGTCATAGCTCCCAAAAAACATGATGGATCACAGAGATATTATACTGACAGGTGTGCCTAAGGGTCAGGAGTCTCCTTACCAAAAATCATCTCAAACGCATTACAGAATCTCCCGAAACGCGACTTCTCCTCTGTCTAGTCTCACACTTTCATTACACAAATCAGGTCCAAAAACTCACTCATAACTTTCATAACAAAATCCCAAATGACAATCTGATTTCGGCTATGAACAGATATTGGAGTCAGGGATTATCTTACCAAATTTCAGATCGATCCGGATAGATTTACTCATTCGTTTTCTTCTTCCAATACAACTGGACAGATTCGCGCTGGTTAGATATTCGGGCAGATTGAACCAGTCGAGAAGAAACAGCTATAACTTTCATCACAAACCTCCGATCGGTACGAACGAGATCTTTCTGGAAAGCTGAGACTCGGGGCTTTCCATCCATAGGTATTAGGTCGCGTGGTTACTTACGGTTCGCCGGTAAAACGTCCTACAAGGTGGCGGATTGGTGATGATCTATTTCTTCGCTCTCTCTTTCTCTTCTCTCTCTTTCTCTTCTCTCTCTTTCCTCTCTCTCGCAAACCCCTTCTCCCTTCCTCATGCGTGATCTCTCTCCCTCTCATTTTTCTCTTCCCCGTCTCTCTGGTTTTCCTTCTCGTGCGGCTAGGTTTGGACGAAGAGGGAGATGCTTACACCATTAAACGCATGCACACACAACATTACAAGAGAAGCTAGGCCTTACTTGGGCCTGAACGAAAATGAACCAAACCAAGAAAAACCTGGCCCAAAACTAAAGATTCGGTCGTTACAATTCTCCCCCACTTAACGGGAATTCGTCCCGAATTCTGCGGCGAGAGTACTCCACTGCAACAACTAGCATAACACAACAAGACTCTCATAAGAGAAAACTGAACTCTGGCCTCTTATTCGCTTTAAATGATTTCTGCTATCCGATTCATGGGCTGCTTCTCCCCCACTTAATTGTCAACCAAACCTTACAGTATACTTCTCCTAGATACCATAGTTCCAACAACTCCAAACAAACAACTCGGAGATCACTTCCTTCCGCTCATGTCCATTAGGGTCCGTTACACACTTTGATGGGAT
>JAHZTW010000224.1:0-25749 GCA_020283515.1 Alliaria petiolata | reverse complement strand
CCACGCGAACTGGTTGAGTGATCATTTGATTAAGTAATCCTCCAATTCCTTCTCTGAATTTCTTAACCCTTGCACAAGTCATATGCTTGAGCTCGTCGTCACGTTTGAGCTCGGCATAATGTCCTTCTTTCTTGATGCTTTCCATGATCGCATCAGGTTCAAGCATTGCATCCCCTGGTTCAAGCTCAGTTTCCTTAGGTTCGAGCATAGCTTCCTCAGGTTCAGGCTTAGCTCCCATTTGATCATCTTTGTTGCTTCTCATGATCGTATCAATGTAGAGAGGTAGTTGACCTGGGTTTGGAGTCTAGATAGTTAGATTTTCACTGTGTTTTTGGTGTTCTTCCTAGCTCAGATCGATGTGGTCCGAACTGATATTGTCCGCTTCTTTTTCTAGCCTTTGGTGTTTCGAGGTTTCTTTGCTCTTGCCTTTGAGGAGGGGAATTCAGTGGGAGAAACAGTGGAGGCGGGAGAGAGGTATTGATGTGATTCATACTTCCTCCTAATGGTGGTGCCACTACGATGTGGCTTCCTTGGCCGCTAATCGGTGGACTTGGCCCAAGGGTTATACTACCTTACTTGATTCTTGTTACGAGTCCGATTTCGTTAGCCTTGTCGGCACTCCAGTTTTATTAGCGCCTATCAGAATTTCAGATGTCGGTACTTGCATTGCATTCGGAACTACGGGTTTCGGTGCTCGTGTTATTTCAGAACGTAGCTCAGTAACCACTTGGGCTAAAGCTGCCTGGTCACTAACTATTTTCTCGAATTTTTGAGTCATGGTGGCCATTTCCCCATTAATCTTCTTGTTATGGTCGTTGTTGGCCTCGTGTTGGTCTTCAAGGAATTTGTTGATAGTTTTCTCGATGTTTTTGGTTTTGGCCATCGTTAACTTCTGTGTTGATGTTAGACTAGCAAATCTCCTCTTTCTAGCGCCAAGTTGTTGTAACCGAAATTAAAACTGTCAAAATTTGTAATTAAGAATAACTTATATGATCGGGTTCGTCTTGTGCGAAACAAAGAATTAGATGGCTTTTGAGCAATTTAAACAGAAAATTGGACAAGAACGAGATGGAAAAATTCAATAAGAAATTAAGAGTGAAAATGGGAGTAAAAGGCTTAGTATTTCAGCTCAAAGACGTTGTACAAGAAGAAGAACAAATAATTGAAAGTAGAAAGATAGTGCTTAGTGTAGTGCTAGAAAGTTGGATCCCCTTTCTTCTGTTTCCCATCTTTTTTTTATAGCATGAAGTCATGTTTAACCTTGACTTAGAAATCCATACTAATGTTACGATGTCTTTTTCATTTATTTGCGGGAGATCTGTGTCTCACAGGACCAAGAGCAACCAATTTGGAGAATTTTTCCGCTGTAAATATATGACTTTTCAAGAAGTACTTGTGATATTTATAAGGACCACTACTTGGATTGCCTTATCACCAGGTATTTTCTTTCCTCACCACTATCAACATGAACCCTATTCATTATGGACGTTTCCTTATAAAAGCATATCTATTGCTCTGGTACTTGGCAGACCTTTACACTATTGGAGTCATTGTCCACAAGAGTCATCTTCTACAATACTTGGCAAAATGCATTATGACAAGAAGAAAGCCACACTACAAGCTGCTTTACAAATGGCTCACATTATTCCATGACGTGACCAGGTCGCAAGATCAAATTCGTTCACAAAAAGATCCTGAGATACTGGTAACTTTCAATATAACCACAGTCCAAGAAGAGGTCTCAATTCAAAAAATCTATGATGCACAGGTCGTGACAATTTTCTGGCAATTTTCATCAACGAGCAAGACAGCTGGCACAAATGAATGGTCTTGATGAGTCAGACATTGATTCCAACCTCTTTTGTCCTTACACGGCTTATTGGCACAACAGACACGTGTACCCATAAGATTTTGTTGAAGAGATAAGACAGCTGCTGCTAGGCTTCCATGATCAGTACGCGTGACCACATTCTAATCGTGACCATCCAATTACAGAGTTGAAGGACAAAGGTACATGATAAAGAGATTCGTTCCTAGCTACGGCATCTCTTTCTGGGAAGACGCATCTAACAGTGAAGAAGAAGACAACAACGGATAATGATGGTGTCACATCTCTCTTTTGAAGACAGGGGGAATAATAATAATAAATTATAAGTGGGTGTTGATAAAGAATGATGTAAATAATAAATAAAATATGTGAGTGAGTAAGTGGGTAAGTTGTTGTACCTACCTACGAAATAAACCATGTGATATATGTGGGTGTGTAAATATCTATTAGATAATATTCTCTAGGCTTAGTACTATAAATACCTAGTATTGGTAAGAGTTAGAACTCAAGGCAAGTGTGAGAAAATAAGTGAGAGAGAAGTTTAAGAGTCTTTGTAATCTTTGAGTGTTCTTATAATAAAGATCCCTCTCTTGTGTAATATATCTTGGAGTCTCTTATAAACACTTTCCAAAATACGAGTCTTATACCTATTGATCCTGTTTAACCTCATTTATGGTTGTACCCTACTATGTGTTTGTAAGTTGGTATCAGGGCCATGGCAGTCTAAGTTTGGGCTCCTTCTTTCGTAAGAGGTAATATATGTCGTAAACTGTTTTTCTATCATATGCTAGTACAGAGAGTATGCTATGTGGTTGCCATACTTCTATGGATCCTCCACATCAGAAATTTAACTAAGTTATAATAAAAAGTGTAGAAGAAAAGATCTATGAGGTCGATTGGTTCGAAGTACCTTGAGACTTATTGAAGAAAATTGTGTTGTCTCGGTTTGCGTAGCCTAAACCTCTTGATTGCTTTCTTTATATTCTTAGCACTTAAAATAAAATAAAAATGGCTTATCGATTTGTATCACTTCAAGGGTTAGAAAAGAGTTATAGCATTCTGTCTTGGTTTCTGGTCTTTTCAAACATTATGAAAAATACATCTTCTTTAGCTATAAGTCCTTCTTTTAGAAAAACAAAATCCAAATAAATAGATTACCTATATGAAATAGAGTATGTGAGTGATGAGAGTACGTTCCCTATTACCGATCTTCCCTTGCTTAGTCCCTACAAAGCTTTCACAAAACCAAATTCCAATTTCCCCAAAACTATTCGGCAAGCCTTTGTTCCTAATAAGCTTATTGCCAAAGAGCTTGTTCTAGCTTCTCCGTTAGAACAACATCTCGTTTCAGCAACATAAACAGAGCAGATGATTCCCCTCAACATCAATGAAGGGATGATTCACCATTGGAGAAATCTTGGCTACACACACCTTCACCATGGAGCGGTTCGCTTGGCGTTAACTCTACATGGAAGAAAAGGTCTACCAGTAGTGGCAAGACTCGCGCTTCTTGATACCAGATATAAGGAGTACCAGCACACTTGCATAGCGACAATCCAGACGACGTTAAATGCTGGCACTATCTTTGTCACCCTATTCCTAAACTTCAACATGGCGTTAGAAGACCCTCAAATCTACAAAAATTTGCTAATCCAGTTACATATCACTGGCGCTCCACAAATTGGTAATACATATGCGGCGGCTCTCCACCATCAAATGGCGTATAGAGTTCAGAATCATGCGATGGATCTAAGTCTCCCACGAGACACTGATGACGCCTTGCTCACTCATTTGAATCCCAACACAGTCCATCCTGCATCCATATTCCTAGACAAATTCTCAAAGAAGAACTGGTCAAGCTACTTCCAGAGTCTTGGATAACAAACTACGAAAAGCTTCAAGATAGAAGTACACCGATACAGGCAATAGAGTCCTTTATTTCCCGAAAATAAGATGGAGCTGTAGAGATTGCTTTCAAGGCACAAGAAGAAAAATCAAAGCCTACAGTTTTCTGCACGAAAATCAACATGATTAGTCCATGTGACGAAATCATGAAATTCAATACGAGATTGCCTGAGCCTGGAATCCCAATTTCAGCCTTTGATTCGCTCGGAAACCCGGTTTACTCATTCATGGATGAATCTGGTCACAAATTCTTTGACATTTGTGATTGTCAAAGCTGTCAAGAATACAGTTCAGAAGAAGAGGATATTCCAAGAAGAAGAAGAAACAAAAAGAAATCCTCACAACAAATTCTCAAAGAACGTTATGAGTCTGGAGATCCACAAGTCGGCCTCCTTGGAGAATCAAGTGGGAAGGATTTTGACTATTATGTCTTATATCCGAACAACTCAATTCCAACAACTCCGGATCGGGAAGAAGTGCCGTTGAGTTACATGTTTGGTCCTCCATCTCCACAAGACTCGCCATTCCCATCAAAAGAGTTTGAAGAAAACAATATCAAACATTCATGGAAGATTCATAATCCAACTACCAAGAATCTAGACGGATCGGTAAGACAAGTCAGTGCTGCAGAAGCGACTCTCAATTGGCAGTCGGAAAACGCGGCAAACCAAAACCATCTCCTCAGCCAGATTGATAAAAAGGTAACCATTTTGGACCTTTCTATCAAAGAAATCACAAACAAGATGGCTTCACTCCAATTAGCCACTACTATGTCCATCAATAACCCTCTGATGACCCAAAAGGAATCAGAACTCAAATTCCTTAAAGCCCAACTCAACTCCTTACAAAACCAACCTAAAACATCTACCCCGATGCCATACGACATCTTCACACCTTACCCTATATACACACCATCATACACAGCCGAATCACAGCCCCTTTCTTTTTCTCAAGATCTAAGCATATTTGGATCATCTTCCTTTTTACCAACTCGAACCATTCCTGAAAAACACACCATAAAAAAGAAAAAACCTTCTGGAAAAGAAAAAGAACTTAAACCACCAAAACCCCAAAGTCAACCATCTACATCAAAAAACCAACCCGAGAAGAGTGAGTCTCAGCTAATGGTGGAACATGTTAATCCACTGACTACTTTCCTTGAGAAAGTTGCAAAAGAAGAAAAGAGGTCATAACAAAAAGGTGTGATCAAAGAGATGGCAAAAGTACAAGATGATGATTCTGAAGACGAAGTCTTGATCCCAGACTTCCTGATGGTTGAACCAACTGTAGAAACTGAAGATATTGAAAGCGAAGACGGTCATGTCTACGAAGAAGAAACTCAACCCAGAATGGCTCAGCCAGAATGAAACCCAAAGTTCAGCACAAAACCACATAATGGTTTCTCATTCGATAATATTTCTCCTTCAAAATGGAGAGATAAAATCTATGAGATGCATGCATGGATGACTGAACAGATGTTTAACCCAGGAGCAGCTTTGCCCAACGTTATTGACAAAATGGTCTCTAAATTTCAAGGACGTCTTAGGCAATGGTGGATAAGTCTAGGAGATTACCGACAGCTTCAAGTACGACAATCTCCAACTATCGATGCTTTGATCGGACACATCCACAATGAATTCTTTGGTACATGGGAACATTTCACTGTCCAAGCAAGAGAAGAATATCTCAACATGAAGTGCGGCTCATTCAAGAGAAAAGACTTGGAGAAACATTACGAAAGAATGTCAAAGCGATTTTATGCCCTAAATGGGATAGATGACGTCAACCTCAAGCAGGCGTACCTGAATTCTCTTCCCCCGAACCACTTTGAAACGAGACATCAAAAGTCCTATCTTTCAGGAATATGCCATTGAATCAAGTTTCGCTAGGAGAAATATATCAGCTTTCTCTTCTAGCACTTGAGAGGATTTGCAACCACCAGCAGTTCTTCAAGCAACTTCATGAACAAGGAAAGGTTCTTGAAAAAGCTTGCGACCGTCCAGAACTCTCTATCAAATGCAGAAAGAAGAAGTTCAACTGTTCTGGTAATTTCAAACAGGAGAAAAGATACAGAAGAAAATGGCAGAAAAAATATCCAAAATTCTATACCAAGAAGAAATGAAAATTCTTCAGAAAGAAGGCGCAAAGAGGTTTTAAAAAATCAGATAGATGCTATATCTGTAAGAAGAAAGGGCATTATGCAAAACAATGTCCAAACATGAAGAAGCGAGATAATCTTCTTGGGTACTTGGCTCAGATAGAAGATATTGATGATTCCGATGTTGAATCCATCTTCCCTCTCACTTATTTTCTCACACTTGCCTTGAGTTCTAACTCTTACCAATGCTAGGTATTTATAGTACTAAACTTAGATAATATTCTCTTAGATATTTACACACCCACATATATCACATGATTTATTTCGTAAATAGGTACAACCACTTATCCACTCACTCACTCACATGTTTTATTTATTATTTACATCATTTTTTATCAATACCCACTTATAATTTATTATTATTATTGACTGAATACATGTTTATAATCCATTTGAATATCTAATCAAAGCGCACTCCTGTCTTCTAGTGACATGGACGTAGGCATAGAGATGTTGGTTTTTTTTTTTATGCTTATTTCATTTTATTGTGGGTCTTTTTGGTGGATAACAATATTGGAAAACAAAATTAAGAATATAGCCATATGGATTGAAAAATTAATTGGATAACCATAGCACTGTTTCGTTGGACGAAAATGTCCTTGCTTCAGATATTCTTTTATTCAGTCTGTTATATACCGTTTAAATATAATAGTATAACATGTGAAAGAAAACATATATATCTTTGATGCCAAGTTTGAAATCGATCAAACTATACTATATGAACATGGAAAACAGTTTAGACTTGTTACATTTTTTTATCCAGTTTGTCTGTTCTATATTATCTAAATATAATAGTATAACACTTGAAAGAAAACATATACATCAAGTTTGGGATCGAAAGAGAGATCACAGCAGGCAGAGACGGCGACGGACGGAAGAGAGAAAGGTATATGGTAGATAAGCTCATGAGAACGAGAGATGCCGATCTAGACGACGAAATCAGAAGTGAAAAAACAAGAGATTACAAAACAAATAGATGAAACTATACTATACGGAAATGGAAAACAGTATAGATATGTTATCATTTGAAAAATATAGAAAAGGATAGAATCAGTATTATATATATTATACAAAGAATATCATGACCATGGTTTTACTATGGTTATAAACTAAAATAACGATGTTAATATGGCTACTGAACCAAATTTCTCTTTTATTGTTTCCTTCGTTTTTTCTTTTCATTTTATTTTCTTTTAAAATATTTTTTTTGCTTTTTTTTTTTACAAAAATAATAATTTTTTTATTATTATTATTTTTAAAATTTTAATTTTTTAATTAACAAGCGGGTAAGCTATACTGATAAGGAAAGGCACGGTATAAGGCAAAGGATAGTTCTGGTGGGGCAGAGAAGACGTTTCTTTGACCAAACTATTTTAGAATGGCTGTATGACAATCTGGGGGATAGTTCTGATATTGATGGCAGTAAGTGGGCAACAACATTCTCCATGGCGGTTTGGTGGGGGTGGAAATGGCGGTGTGGCAATATTTTTGGTACGAATGGGAGATGCAGAGACCGAGTTCGTTTCGTCAAAGAATTGGTTAAGGAAGTAACGTTAGCACACTTATGCGTGAGAGGGAATGTGTCATCTCCGGCAAGAGTTGAGAGAATGATAGCTTGGATTCCACGAATTGGCGGGTGGATGCGGATGAATACAGATGGCGCGTCGCGGGGAAATCCTGGATTAGCTACGGCGGGAGGAGTGCTTAGGGATGCGGATGGTACTTGGCATCGGGGGTTCGCACTTAACATTGGAGTGTGTTCAGCGCCGTTAGCTGAGCTTTGGGGAGTTTACTATGGCCTTTATCTAGCATGGGAAAAACAAGTGAATCGACTGGAGCTAGAGGTGGACTCCAAGATTGTGGTGGGCTTTCTACGAACAGGGATTAGTGAGGTACATCCCCTGTCTTTCCTGATGCGTCTGTGCCATGGCTTTCTTTCTAGGGACTGGATTGTGCGGGTTACACATGTATATAGGGAGGCCAATTTAGCTTGCCGACAGTTTAGCTAACTATGTTTTCGATCTACCATTAGGTTTTCATGTTTTTGTTTCGCCGCCTGAGACAATTGTTTCAGTTGTGACAGATGATGTTAATGGCTTCTCGCAAGCCCGTTATGTTCGTTTGTAAGATTGACTGGTTTTAAATAAATCGGAGGAGACAATTGTCTCCACCCCGCTTACCAAAAAAAAAAAAAGGAAAGGCACGGTAATCGTGTAACACAGTTGATAGTTTGCAAAATAGCTTTCTTCATCAGTCTTATGTTCATTTTTATCCCTTCGATTAAATTTCCCCCCAATTAAAGCTACATGACCTGCACAAATCTTACATTTCCACATACAGAAGAAATCTTCACGGGGTGGTCTTCAGAGGAACCGCGTCGGAATGTACTCGCCAACTCTAAGGGGAAAACTGTAGAACTCGTCGTTCCTGGAGTCTCCGTCCCTGTGCTGGAACGGCTTCCACCACAGGATTCCTCTTTCATTAATAGCAAGCCTTGCTTCCAACGTGTTATCTAGTATTGTCGCCACAATGATCGCCACCAACGGAGCCGAAGCAAAGATCGTGTTAAGTATATCGTTGAACTGCACCACAAGTCACCACGACATTGTATTAAGAAAAAGAAACACCATATAGTATAAGTATTATATCACTCTTCAGACTAGTATACCAAACTTTCAAAAATTCTTAACTGTTTGTTTCTGTCTGCATTTGCTTTTATGTGTAAACATAAATGCCAAAATACTTAATGAAATGGTATTATGTTTATCTAAATTTTTATTGGTGTTTAAAACCATTGTCACTAGACCATTAGATCTTTAAGAAACTTACCCAACCACCCGCTGTTCTGACCGGTCCATATCCTCCTCTTGTAGTGTTGGAAATAAAGTACTGAGCGATGGAAAGACTTAAGAAGAGAGAGACACCAATGACGTAGATGTTTCTCATAGAATTGGTGTCAGCAAACTGTATAAACGATATCCCGATAGCCGCTTGCCAATCACATAGCAATAGTGTCAGAAGTAGATTCATTATACAAAATGTAGATTCATTATACAAAATGCTACTCACCAACAATTCCAAGTAGTATGCAATATATGCCTGCAAAGATTGGAAGCGGGATAGATGCAAAGAAGGCACCAAATTTTCCTAAAGATAATTGAAGACACGGGTTTAAATCCCAAAAGGGCTACTTTCTATAAGTTGAACACTAGTCAAGATGACTGATTGTGGGTTGAAAGACAAACCAAAAATGGAGAAAAATATCATGAAACCCGTCGAAATCTGCACCACTCTTCTACTCCCTATTCGCGTAAGTCCAAGGAGACCGACATTTTCGCTGTAAATATGATCTTATGGCTTTAAATCTCATCATGAATAATAGTACTTCATTCACAAATACACTAAAAGGACAGTAAAACAGAGAAAAAAGAGAAGGTGTTTAGAACTTACACAGACGCAGTATTGCCACTAATGGAACCAAATATTCCTTCAAGCAGCACACCAATACCCTATAAGCAAAATATTACAGCTTACCACCACTATCAAAAACATTAGAAAATGAAAAGAGTGTCTGGAAATAAAAACCTGGAGCCCGACACTACGAGAGACGACATGTGCTGGAGGTGCTGTTGCTCCTGCTAGTCTAGATGCAGCAAAAAATACTCCGGTAGACTAAAACAAATGGTATATACATAACATAAGAACAAGCTGTAGTCTGTAACATGAAGAATATCAAACACAAGCAAGAAGCTAATACTTATGAATAACAAACTCCGAGCATGAATTTGTACCTCTGCAGATGCGACAATCGCAGCACCAAACATTCCAAAAACATGACTCGCTCTGAATATCGGAGTCCCCCACTGGAACGGGTATGGGATTCTTATCCTGTAAAATGAGAATTAGCAACCAACTACAGAAATCTGATCTTGGAAGAAGAAAAAAATGAATCAAGAAACATAAGTAACCAACCTACCAGGGAGCTGAGGACATAAGAAACGCACGATCTGTGCGGCAACTTTGTTTTGTCGCAACCGAAACATTGTTATAAGCACCAGCGACAGTAAGGATAGCAGCAAAAGCCCAGATGAGTGCCAAGCAAACAAGTAAAGCATATCTTTCAAGTATCATATGAACCCTTGGGATGAGAAGTTTAAGATACTGTAAGATGGACAGCAAAATTAAGAATTACAGATCTAAACAGTCACCATCATATACAAAGCTAAAAAAAAATAAAAAAAAATAGCCCAACTTGTTGCGAGACGATAAGGAAAATCAGCATTGGTAGACCGATTTCCACGCAGTTTGCAAGCTGTAAAACCCAAAAGATCACATGACGACTTAGGGAAGCTGTTCAAGTTGTTAAAGCCAATCGAGTTTTAGATGAAACTGTTACCAATGGGAAGCCTCTAACGAACAGACCAAGGCTTGAAAGAGTAACCACTGGGACAACAATAATGGGACTAAAGATTCTGCAACGAAGAAACAAGGTATTATTAAATATTATAGAACTTTCATAAGCTTCTGAACAACCAATCTCTTTATATCACCTTATCAAGTTCCCCCATGCCTGACCATATCCAATTATGATGTTGACGAACGAAGAAATGATTAGGGATCCTTGTACGGTTCTCATAGTATGGTGGAATCTCTGTAATAACTCATTTCAAACAATCAAAGAATACCCAAACAAGAATGGAAATGGCATCTGTCAAATAAAATCAAGAAAATGTTACCTGCTTCTCAGTATTGAATTGACCATCGTTGTAATCTCTGATGATAGACAATACAGGAAGAACATACGCGAATGAAACTCCCATAACAGTGGGAAGCCTTGTCCCTATAAGCGTTTGTAATAACGTGTTTATTCCAGACATGAACAATATAGTCTGGATAACCCGCGCTTTATCACCCTGTTTTTGTTTACAAAAACCAAACAGTCGATTTCAGTCAGAACCATGTAATCCCAAAAATATTCTAAAGCCAAAAAACAAAACATACAGGGTCTCCCCCCATTTGGGGCACAAGTGTGTTGGCAATCAAAACAGTAGTCCCGAGCATCACGATGTAGTGCTGGAAAGCCAGTACAACGGTCTCATCTGTATGTAAAGAAAAATCAGTTCTTGAAGGGAAAGAGAATAATACCATCTCTGTGTTATAAAAATCCCTTTTAAGGGGCATTTCATATAATTATACCACACTAATAGCATCTCCTATTTTATGACCAGTGATACTAATAAAATTGGCTAAGGATGCAACCTTCATTTGAGATCTAATAGCATTTTGGATTCACCAACTCCATAAGTAAGTAATTGCCTACCAAACCATACAGTTTATTTAATCTTAATATATGATTTAAGCCCCAAGTACAATTATACGAACCATTGAAATCGATTAGTATGGCTCAAGAACAATTATATATAGTTTAAAATCTTTATATAATCGAAACAGCATGAAATAAAGCATCGAATCAGATTCCGAGATCTAAAATATTCTTCAAGACACAACAGAGAGCAAGAAAGCTAAACAGATAAGGAGAGAGAGAGAGAGAGAGAAGTGGACTCATGCAACTTTTGACTTTGAAAAGAAATATAAATTCACATCTGAATCGGAATATAGTAATCAAGAAAGTAGAGAGAGAGAGATAGAGAGACTAACGCCATGAAGGATTAGAGTGGATGCAGTACTGAAGATGATGGAGTTGCTCCGCCGGAGTCCAGATGGGTCCTTTAGAAACCGCCATAGATGAAACCAGCGGAGGACCGGCTGCAACCGGTGCCGGTGGATGTTGATGATGGTGACCCGTTTCCACCATTTTTTTATAAAAAAGTCTCTTCTTTTTTATTTTTGGAATGAAACTTTATGAATCTCTCTTTGTAGTTGCAGAAAGTTTTCCAAATCAAACCGACAAAGAGAAGATGATAAAAAGAAGTTCGCAGGAGAAAAGCGAATCTCGAGACACAGAATTAATAAGAAACAAAAAAAAAAGTCACTTGATTGCTTTGTGGGAGAACGAACAGAGTTTTTTATCCTTTTTATCTCTCTTTGAGAAAGTTTAAGACTAAAAGTCACTAAAGTATTTACTCTCCGTTAGTTGTAAGTTTATTTATTAATGTACTTACTCATTATTAAGACGAATAATGAAGTTTCTTTTTGTCCTCCTCTTGTTGTCTTTTCTAACATTCCGTTTCCGTATATATATTTTTGAAATATTTTTTGTAAACCATAAAATTGAATTTTAGACATAAGATGAAAATCCAAGTCGTGGAGAAGAAGAATTACAAACAAAACTGAATTTTTTTTGTTGCGTTTAGCGCTGTAAGATAAGTTATTCGTCAATATGTTTAAAAGTCATTTACTGTCTATCACACTTTCCTCAATTTAGTTAAGAAAATAGATAACTTTTTAGTTTGTTTACCTTTAAGAAATTTTGTGTAATGTTTACTGTTTTTAAAAAAATTTTGAACTTGTTCCTCGTAAACAGAAAATGATGTATGAGATTGATAAACTATAGTTTTGAGTAGCTTTGGGCATTCCCGTTCGGATAGGTTTCTTTTAGCTTTCATGTATTTTGATTTTAGGATATAAGATTCATTAGGTATTTTATTGGCCCGGATTCGGTTTGGTTCTATTTAGTTTGAATCGGTTTTGTTTGGTTCTACTTAGTTTTTTGTTCGGAAACGCGCTAGGAGTTAATCGGGCGCTCGGTCCAGACCTAGCGATTTTTTCAAAATTTCGAAAATAAATCGGAAAGTAATCGGGGATTAATTTTTTTATACAATTTAATATTTTATTAAATATTTTATATATAACACTTCAAAATTATAAATTCATAACATAATTTTTTTTTAAGATTCTTATAAATACCAAATTAGACGATTGACTTAAACGATTCACCTAACGTATCACATTCTACACTTCTAGAAAAAGAAACAAACATGTATGTGTGTGTAAAGTTAACCAAAACACAGAAGAAATAAGGTAAGCACATCAAAAAAAAGAACTATAAAGTGATCAAGACAAGGCATTGTTGAAACGTCCAAATTTCGGAAGTAAAAAAATATTAGTTAAATGTTAAAGAACGTGCGAATGTACCCTGCAGCTGCTTTAATTGGCAGATGTGCAGATTCATTGCTCAAAAAATATGTCTGGTTCCCATTCGAAAGAAGACACTTGCAAAACCTTTTCCTTTATGCAAGTATGCAACAAATACACCAGCTCCATCAGAGTAATCTGACAAAATCTCGACAAACTCGTATTTGCGGTGAGAATCTGGCTCTGAATACCACTTGATATCCCAGTTCTTGAATAGAGCCCAAGTCTCGTCCTTTCTTGGGGAGACAGTGAAATGACCAGTTTTGCTTCCTTCATTGCCTCAAAATTCTGAGAGATCCCCACATCGGCTCCTACATCAACAACTTGTATCCTTGCCATTTCTGATCAATGCAGATCAAGTTTTGATATTTAAAAAATGTTCTTATAGTCTTTGAAAGAAACATATATTTTGTATTTAACACATATCTCAGTAGCTCAAAGAAATTGACACAAAAGATTCATCAAATCGAAATAAAGCACATAGCAAAGGAAATAAAAACTAAAAAGCAAGTATCAGTAACGAAGAAGCTTCAAAATTCATGAAACCAAAATTCATCAAATCACTTTGGTTTTCGAGAAGAATCTGAGAAGAATTTTGTGAAACTAATGCACAAAATTTATCAAAGCAAAGCCTAAACCCACGATTCTTCACCAATTTCTCAGAAATCACGAACAAGGAGTAGGATTCAGGTAGAGATTATACGAAGTTGGTATTGTTTCACCACAAGAGTAGGATTTAGGTAGAGATTATAAGGAGATAATCTGCAAAATGTTACAGGAAAAAGAAGAACATAAGCCATAACACCACAACACTCCAGCTCTAAATTTAATAATAGCCGGTGACCTTTTCCATCAAACAAAAACTGGATCTTAAACCATAATTATCCAGCACACCCAATTCAATCTAGATTCCCTAAAAAAGATATCAAATCGATTTTCAGAGAACAAAACTAAGAAGATCAATTAGAGCAAAGGTTTAAAACATTTTCGGGAAAATTTCCGGAAGGATTCGAAAACAGAGAAGCATACATACCTCGAGCGAGCATCCGACAGTGGTGACTACAGCCGCCGTGAGATACCACCGGGTTATAATCGGCATCTGTTTGTACCATTCTTCTACAGCTTGAGCCAAAATTTCTCCTCCTACCTCGCAATCACAATCGATTCAGATCGCCAAGGGCTAGGCGGATTGAACCAATAAGACGGCGATTTTTGGATTTCCTCGTTCTTGGCGGAGCAAAATCGGCTAGCCGCGTTATCACACCGATTATGGCATATTCGCCACGGCCACCCACCGCACACCGATTTCTCAGCCGTGTAATCGGCAACTCGGCCGAGTTTTAGAACAAGCGTTTTAAGTATTCAAATTATCTGAAATTTATCCAAAATATCCGAAAATTCGGTTATTTTGGTTATTTACTAAATTTTGCAAAAAAGTATTTAATTTTGATAAATATAACTAAAGATTTTTGGATATTTATATTGGCTATTTCGATCTAAACATAACTAATATATTCGGTTTATAATGATAATTTTAGGTATTTCGGTTATTTCAAGTCCAAATATAACAAATATTTTTGGATATATAATTGTATTTCGAGTACCCATTCGGTTCTCGGTTTAGTTCGAACTCGGTTTCGATTCTTCGGGTAAAGCAATATAGGATCTATTCGGGTATTTACATCGGTTCCGGTTCGATTCGGTACGTTCCAATTCGGTTTAGTTCGGTTCGGTTCTTTGATTTCGGGCAATTTGCCCAGGGCTAATTTTGAGTAAAAATATTTATATTTTTCCACCAATTTTATTTTCTCATTTTCCAGATTTTTAAAAACATAAACTATTTTTTTGTTGTTTTATGAGATAATTCAATTCTCTCTATATATGGAGATCTGTTTTACTATTTTAGATATCAAACAAAAAATTCAATCAGACTACAAAAAGAAAAAAATTTGAATGATAAGTTGTGAATGATGTTATTTAGATAACATTTAGATAAGTTGGATTGTACTATCGTTGTACGGAATCGAAGAGAGAGTACCGCTGGAGAGTATGAGTTGGCTTCGGACAATAGTAATGTCAAAAATAGTTTGGGATAGGTTTTTGTAAAATAGTAGGTTGAGGTTTGTACAATTTAAAATAAAAAATAAAAAAATAAAACCATATTAAAAATGAGTTTAAAGAAACAGTTCCGGACATAATTTTGGAGTGTTCCGTACTGATGACTTCAGCGTCAGTTAGGAATGTCTTGGATGGCTGGATTAATGACAAAGCTTAGGGTATGAGCTCCATCTTCTAAAATCAAACAAGACCAATGCCTCTGGGCCTGTGGGGTCGACTACCTCCATGCAGACGGGTAGAAATGGACCCGAGAAGTAGGCTGGCGGGGACTCCGAAAGCATGTTTGTCGGGGACACGAGGAGCGGGGACACGGGAGCATGTCTGGCTGCGACACATGGAGCCGGTCGGGTTACAACTTGGAGAGTATGTGGGGATAAAGCTCGAGGAGCCTGTCGGGCTACAGCTGGGGGAGCATGCCGAGATACGGCTCGGGAGCCTGTCAGGATCCGGCTCAGGAAGCTTGAAGGGATACAACTCAAAGAGCATGTTGGGAGATGGCTCAAAAAGCCTGCAGGGATACGGCTGATGCAAGCGGATTTACGGTTCCGGCCAGGTTTTAAATTTGTAAACCCTAGATATCTGCAAGTGCACATTTGTGTATTGTAGTACTTAGGGGTTGAATCACAAATAATCTACGTCTGTCTGGAAAATCTGGAAATGGTTAGAAATAGCTAAGTCAAAAGAAGGGTTTTATAGGACTGGAAGTTATTTATGATGTGAAAGAGTTCTTCAATTCATGAAAAATGTTGAAGCAGTGGAACGCTACCTCTCTGGTATTGATTTTGAAAGTGAACAATGTCGTTGCCACTTCATATTTTAGAACAATCTCATGCCTGAACACGGTCTATAAAGTTATTTCAAAGCTTCTATCCCAGAGATTGCAACAAGTGCTTTTGTCTGTCATTTATGTCGGGACGGTTGCTTACCGAAAATGTTCTGCTCGCTACAAAGGTGATTCATGGATACAATAAGAAGAGCATTGAACCGAGGGCTATGTTAAAGGTGGATTTGCGAAAAGCTTTTGACTCGGTTCAATGGGATTTGGTTATATCTACTTTAAAGGGACTAAACCTTCCCGAGAAATTTGTAAACAAGATTGCTGAGTGTATCTCTACACCTTCTTTCTATGTGGTTGTAAATGGTCAATCCAATGATTTTTTCAAAAGCTCAAATGGGCTAAGGCAAGGTCTGCTTTCACCATACTTGTTTGTGTTAACCATGGAGGTTTTTTCTAGACTCATGAAGTTTTGCTATGACTCGGGTTACATTATGCACCATCAATACACAACCGAGCTTAATATCTATCATCTTATGTTCGCTGATGACGTGATGATTTTCTTCGATGGGAGTAGTTCTTCTTTGCATGGAATCTCTAAAACGCTAGATGATTTTGCAAGCTGGTCTGGACTATGGGTGAATCAAGACAAAACTCATCTTTTCCATGCGGGTTTGAACCCCTTCGAAACCTCTGCTATATACAAGCTACGGTTTCCTTATTGGTTCTTTTCCGGTTTGGTACTTAGGATTACCGCTCATGCACCGTAAGCTCAAGATCCATGAATTGCTCTTCTAATCGACAAGCTGACCGGAATGTTCAACTCTTAGGCAATAAAGTCATTGTCTTTTGCTGGAAGGCTTCAATTGATCAAATCTGTCATTTCAGGCACAGTAAACTTATGGATTGGTACGTTTATGCTCTCGAAAAGTATAAGGAAAATCGAATCTCTGTTCAATAGATTCCTTTTGTCATGTGTTCTAGACTTCCCGTGTCACACAAAAGTCTCATGGTCAAATGTTTGCTTGCCAAAGAAAGAAGGGGGCCTTGGGCTGAGGCGCTTTTCATCTTGGAACACAAACCTTTGCCTTCAATTCATCGGGTTGCTATTCTCGACAAGTGATTCTCCATGGGTGGCTTGACATTAATTCTTCACCTTCGAAACAAAAGCTTCTGGAACTAGAGGAAAATCCGAGAGATTCATGGAATTTGAGATCAAGTCTAAAGTTAAGGCCAATTGCCAAGAAGTTTGTCAAATGCAAAGTCGGAGATGGTACTACTGCTAAATTCTGGTTTGATTGTTGGACAACACTTGGGCCGCTAATCAAAAGATTGGGAGAGACAGGCCCAATGAGTTTGAGGTTACCGATCAATGCTACGGTTTCGGATGCTGCAAATGATCAAGGTTGAAAATTACCATCTCCCAGATCAGATGTTGCGATGGATCTCCATGCCCACTTAACCACAGTTCCCATGCCGACTTCGGAATCCGGGGAAGATGTGTTTGCTTGGATAGTTGATGGCGTGGATTGCAGAGGCTTCTCTTCGAAGCTGACTTGGGAATAATCAGACCTTGTGAGAGTGAAAAAGAGTGGTATAAGTCGATATGGTTTAAAGGAGCAACTCCTAAGCATTTGTTCCTTATGTGGGTCGCAAATCTAAACAGACTTCCCACAAGAACGAGATTTGCATCTTGGGGAATCAACATTCCAACAATATGTTTCATTTGCTCTGCGCAGGATGAAACAAGAGAGCATATGTTGTTGTGGTGTGGCTATAGTATGGAGATTTGGTCGGCGGTTCAAGATAGATTGGCCATATCTCCGTTTACTTTCAACTCATGCTCCGCTCTAATTGATTGGATGAAGGAAAGCACGCTCGGAGCTCCTCGCACCCTCCAGAAATTGGTTGTGCACGCAGCTGCATACACCATCTGGAGGGAGCGTAACAACAGGGTTTTCGACCTCAGCTCAATTCCTTATGCTCAACTTTTCAAGGAAATTGATAGGCTAGTGAATAACTCAATCACGGCTAGAAGATCGAGAAAGTAATTTCGAAATCTGATGTCTATTTGGCTTCATTGATAGGTTTCGTTGATAAATCTAAAACTATACTAGTTCACAAATCTGCTGTGTCTTCCTCAAAGTAGTACACAGTTTGAAACTCTGCTCACTTTACTCAACGCTAAGGTGTCGGGAAGTTGTAAGCAAAGCAGTCAAAGAAGCTAATCCTCACCAGAGTAAGACCATCAGACCGCCTTGCTCATATACCCCCACAATGGCAAGACGTCTAACTTATGCAGAAAAAAGGAAAGGGTATTGGACCCCCTGGATCTCCCCCGAGAACCGGAAGAGTGCGAGTACCGGACTTCGACAACTCAGAGCTGATCCAAAAACACTCCCTCACGTTGATAGGTCGAGTGACAAACCCTAAAATCCAGCGCACGTGGGCTCCCCTCCCTTTCCTGGCAGAACACTGGAAGACAAGATCTAGGCCTATTGGAGCAGATCTAGACAAGGGCCTGTTCTAATTTCAGTTTACCTCAATCGAAGACCTACAAATGGTTCTTGACAACAGGCCATACCATTTTGCGCGATGGATGATAATCCTGCAAAAATGGGAACCAAGTCTCTCACCGATCTTCCCATCCTTAATACCCTTCTGAATCCGCGTCCAGGGAGTCCCGATGCACCTTTGAGATTAGTCAATGTTTAGAAGCATCGGGGAGGACCTGGGTTTTTTTTTAATGTTGGGAACTCTCCTCCACTGCAGCAAGGATGAGAGTTCACGTGAATGGCCTACTACCACTCTTGATAGAAACTACACTGGAGTTCTCGAATGGTGACGAGGTGGTAGCTACCTTGGTATATGAGAAGCTCGAGAAGCATTGCTCAAATTGTCTCCTGCTAAACCACGAGATAAGCGAATGTCCGGAACTAACAAAAGTCCCAGGGAAAAAAGATGCTCCGCTGACAAAGAGGAATGAAACTGCCCCGCAGTCGACTAGACGCGAGATGCACCCACCATCTATGAGCCGGCAAAGAGAGTTTGATTATTACCCGCAGAGAGGCCTTAGACAGGAAGCAAGTTCTGGGATCGCGGTAAATCACGATACACCTGGTTTATCATACCCCGCACGCAGAGAATCTCAACACCTTCAAGGGAACATATCAATTGAATATCAACGTGATCACAGCTGAGAACCATCCTATCATTCTGATTATCGTTCAAAACCAGCGAGATACCATCACAGAGACCACCATACCTCCTCCAGATGGGTCGAGACTGGACGACGTATCTCCACTCCTGCAAGTTCAGATTTCAGAAGCCAGAACAGTGGAAGCCATCGTTTTGGTACTCCAGGAAGGATCAGAGGCAATGGTGTTAGATCACCCCCTCAGGTCTCGGGTTCGCGGAGATCATCTGCCAAGTCTTTGGATTCAAGCAGAACCCCAATCCCGGAGTTGCCCCTTGCTCAAAATGAGATCCCTGAAGAGGCTTTGATGGAAGCCAGAGAAAAACTCCGAGACGTAATGATCCAATACTCATCTTGTGCAGACCCTGTTGAAAGCGCTGCAAGAAAAGAAAGATATAGATTAGCCGAAAAACAAGGAGAAGTTGAGGATACTGCTATACAAATGGTCCTATCAGAGATGAGAGTACTTAGGGAGCAGGATTCATTTGTTCCCCCCCCCCCTGCAGGATCACCGGAGCAACTACGGATCCCTGCTGCCCAACGGCTTGGACCATTGAACCTCTGCGAAGTTCCCATCTCTGAGGCGACCGAAATAATTGACAGGATCCCGGTTAAAAGCAGACTCGGAAGGCCACCTTCACAGAAGAAAACAGCATTGGGACCCCTAGCTATAGTGGGATCAAACTCAAGAAAAAGGAGTGTGACCATGACAAAAGCCTCACCAAAGAGGAGACTTGCGCCTAAGAAAGGACTACCGGCAATGGCAAACATTGGAGCTTCAAGCTCTCGAGCAAATATCCCTCCAAGAGAGGTGAACCCTTCCACGGGAATTATTTCTGTGTGTAAACTTGTCCCGGCGGTATCTAAACAGAAGTCGAGGAACATTAAAAACAATACTACTACAGCAACAAATAGTACAATGGGAGGTCCCTCACCAACCATACCAAAAAAGTCAAGGAAGAAGGCGGATTTTCAAGATCCGGACTTTGCTCTTCCTTGAAAATGGCATGTTGGAACTGTCAAGGTTTGGGGGCTCCCTTGACAGTTCACCGTCTCCAGGAGTTAAAGCTGGGGATTGATCTTGATATCATCTTTCTGTCTGAAACAAAAAACCCCGATGAGTTTGTTAGAAAAGAGTTCGAAAAGCTAGGTTTTCAAAGGAATGCTCTTGTATCCACACGTGGTACCGCGGGTGGGGGGCTGGCCCTGTTCTGGAAAAAAAAGATAAATCTAGAAATTTTATCAACTTGTACCAACTATATAGATACTCGTATTTTCTATGAAGGAAAAAGCTTCTACTCTACTTTCATCTATGGGGACCCAGATCGGGCAGTTAGAAAAGAAGTTTGGTCTCACCTAACAGGCCTAGCTCTTGCTCGAGATGCTCCTTGGTTCCTATCCGGAGATTTCAACGACATCTTAGATAACTCAGAAAAAGAAGGAGGCCCGGAACGAGCAGAAGGAACTTTTGGTGACTTCAGAACCTTCCTTTCAGAGTGTGATCTATATGATCTCCAACATTCAGGAGATTCTCTGTCCTGGAGAGGGAATAGACATGATCATAACGTCAGATGCCGTCTTGATAGGGCTCTGTCAAATTGTGCATGAGCTGAGGAGTACCCGGCAGGAAGATGCGAGTACCTACGGTTTGAAGGCTCAGACCATAGACCAATAATCACATACCTAGATCCATCCAAGAGAAAAAAGAAAGGCATGTTTCGGTACGACATAAGATTAAAGGAGAATGAGGAAGTTACCAACCTGATAGCTCAAATGTGGATGGAGGAAACCACAATGTTAGTGAAGGGAAAAATAGACAAGTGCCGGCTGGCCATCATCAACTGGAACAAACTTCAACATTCCAATAGCAGAACCCGAATTGAGGATCTGAAACAGGGGTTAGAGGAAGTTATGTGATATGTCTATATTTTGCATCATATTCTCACCCATTTAGTGTAAGTTTATCATCATCTAGGAGTATATTTAAGCATCATTGTGTTGCATTTTGATCATTTTGAGTCTAAGGTGTCTTTGCATAGTCTTTGCATATTTGTTGCATTTGGAGTGTTCCTCAGGTACATTTGGAGCTAAAGAAACCATTTGGAGCTTTGGGGATGAGTTCGGATCAAAGAAAAGTCGAAACAAAGATTGACAGAAGTTGTCTGGCATCACCTCGGATTGGAGCACCTCGGATTGCCAAACCGAGACAACCTTGGCAGAGAGTTCATCGGTTTGGCTCCATCGGTTTGGACGCGCGGAGCAGCTCGGGACGAAGCCACCAGAACCTCCATCGGTTTGGCCTCCTCGGATTGCCAAACCGAGACGACCTCGGCAGAGAGTTCATCGGTTTGGCTCCATCGGTTTGCAAACCGAGACGGACGCGCCAGAGTTCCCATCGGTCAAGACGCCTCGGACGGACAGGCCGGGACGCGTCCCTCATCTTGCATCGGTTTGGAGCCCATCGGTTTGGCAAACCGATGCGGTCTCTTTTTCCAGCCAAAACCGGGTCAATACCCGGTTTGTTCCGGGTTGACCCGGTCCGATCACTATTCACTATAAATACATTTTAGACCTAATTTTATGTCTCAACTTTTATTCTCTTGTTCTTAGCCTAAACTTTTAGCCTCTTTGAGAAAAACCTTGTTTAAGCTTTGGATCTTTGAGTTTAATGCAATATCTTTCTTAGATTTCTTGTTTTATCTTTCTCTAATCATGTTTAACCTTTCTCTAATCTTTGATTTGATGGGTTTAAGCATGATTAGTGAGTAGTTTCCTTAGGAACTTAGGGATGGGTTAGATTTAGGGATTTCTTATGGTTCAAACTTGCAATCTAGGATAGATTCTTCCTTTTCTCTTCTTATTAAGTAGTTCTTCATGCCAAATAGCTAATCTTTGCTATTTTGGATCATAGGCATTTCATCCACCCACCAAGTGTTTGATGAAATGCTTGAACCAACTTAATAAGAGATTTACATTTCTAGCCTAAGACATTAGATGTCTAGAGTGTTTATCATACCATTTAGACTTGTTATTAATGCTTGTTGATTATCTTAATGCTAAAACATCATTAGTTCATTAGGATGATTAACAAAGGGATTTGAGCCACACATCATGGTCTAATCTAAATTAAGTGTTCTAGGTATAGAGTTAGCTTGATTAGTTGCTTAAATGATTGCAAGGTTGTCCATTTAGTTTCCCAAATCAATGATTCCATCCCTAGGTTTCGATTTAGTCAATTGATAATCTTGCTTAGTAGTAATCCTTGCTTAGTATCTTGATTAGTAGTGATTAAGGCTTAGTTTCATAGTATTGCTCTAGTAGTATCTCTTTTAGTTTGTGTTTAGCTTTCAATACTTGTTTGTGACTTGCTTTTATCATTTTAGCTTAGCTTAGACTTAACTTTGTATTCTTATTGCATCATCTCCCAAGATGGATTGATACCTCAATATATTGCAATGATATGAGCAATTGAGGAATTGCTTGCAAGACATAAAAACTCTTGTTTCAATTTGGCGCCGTTGCCATATTGGGATTGATTGATCATTAAGATTTGAGTTTTGTTTGAGACTAAGTGATCTTTTTGCTTATTGACCATCTACTTTTCTAGATTTCAGTTTTTCCTTGAATGCATTTGAGATCACAAGGAGACAACAACTTCCAAGGTTTTCAAGACATTGATCAATTGGAAAGGGTTGCAAGGATTGCAAGAAGGGAAGCTGCAAGGTTAGAGAGGTTGAGAATGGAAGAACAACAAAGAGATCAAGCTCCTCCAATGAACATGGCGCAAGCACCAAGGGGGAATGGAAACCCCTTACATGCGCCAAGACTAGGGAGGACTATTGGGGCTGGAGATGCTCCAAATACACATCAAAATCGCTATGGTATCAATCCTCCACCGGTTCAAAACAATACTTTTGAAGTGAAGCCAGCTTTCATCTCTATGGTTCAACAAGACAAGTTCCATGGGTTGCCAATGGAGGATCCTCTAGATCACTTGGACAACTTTGATAGAGTTTGTGGCTTATTCAAGATGAATGGTGTGAGTGAAGATGCCTTCAAACTAAGACTCTTTCCCTTCTCTCTTGGGGATAGAGCAAGGCAATGGGAGAAAACTTTGCCTCAAGGTACTATCACTACATGGGATGAGTGTAAGAAAGCCTTTCTATCTAAGTTCTTCTCCAACTCTAGGACCGCCAAGTTGAGGAATGAGATCTCTAGCTTCACTCAAAAGAGCAATGAGTCTTTCAATGAAGCATGGGAAAGATTCAAGGGCTACACAATGCAATGTCCTCATCATGGCTTCACACAAGAGTCTCTACTAAGCACAATCTATAGAGGTGTTCTACCAAAGATAAGAATGCTTCTTGATACCGCAAGCAATGGGAATTTCTTGGGCAAAGATGTTGAAGATGGTTTGGAGCTTGTAGAGAATCTTGCCTTGAGTGATGGTAATTACAATGAAGACTATGATAGAGCTCCAAGGGGAGGTGATTTTGATGCTCACAAGAGGGAAATGAAGTCTCTACATGACAAGATGGACAAGCTCATGTCCTCAAACCAAAGGCATGTACATTTTGTTGAAGATAATGTGGAGGATTGTGATGATCAAGTTGAATACCAAGAGGGTCAAGAGGAGGTAAATTTCGTGGGAGGCCAAGGAGGATACAACAACAACTATAACAACAACTATAAGGGGAACAACAACCTCTCTTATAGGAGTACTAATGTGGCTAACCCCCAAGACCAAGTTTACCCTCCACAAGCTACTCAAGGAAAGCCTTTTGTGCCCTACAACAATCAACAAAAAGGTTATGCACCAAGGTCTAACTACCAAGGAGGAAACCAAGGCAACTTTGGAGGGCAAAAGTTCAACCAAGGCAATGCTCCACCGGGATTTAGTCAAGCTTCACAAGGTCCTCCACAAGACAATGTTCAGCTTATGCTTCAACAAATCCTACAAGGTCAAGCGAATAGTGATGCTAATATGGGAAAGAAGATTGCTGAAATCAACACAAGGATGGACTCCTCACTTAATGAGCTTGCTACTCAAATAGGAGGTCTTCAACAAAAGTTCAAGCAACTTGAGAAGGGCAAGGCTTCTAGCTCAAATTCTCAAGGTACTCTACCGGGAAAGTGTGAAGCAAATCCCAAGGAATACATCAATGTCATTACTTTGAGAAGTGGAAAGGAGTTGCCTCCAAGGACAAGTCCTTTGATCAATGAGGACATTGAGATTCAAGATGGGGAGGATAGCTTTGAAAAAGATCAAGATGCTATAACTTTCGATGATGTGTATATTGCAAAGAAGAGCAAGAAAGTGGTAAAGGAAAAGCCAAAGGAGGATGTGCACAAGAAGGAGCCAAGATTTGTTCCTCCACCTTACAAGCCTAAGCTTCCCTTTCTCGGGAGATTTAAGAAATAATTGGTGGAGAAATACAAAGCTATGTTTGACAAGCAAATCAAGGATATTGAGCTCAAGATGCCTTTGGTGGATGCCTTTATGATGATTCCTCAATATGCTAAGTTTTTGAAAGATGTTGTGGCACAACGAGCTAAGGATATCCAAGGAGTCATGCTAGTTTCTCAAGAGTGTAGTGCTATAATCCAAAGCAAGGTGATACCAAAGAAGCTAGGAGACCCCGGATCTTTCACAATACCATGCGCCATACGTCCTCTTGGTTTTGAAAATTGCTTGTGTGATCTTGGAGCTAGCATCAACCTTATGCCCTATTCAATTGCAAAGAAGCTTGGTTTCACTAAGTACAAAGAGTGTGGAATCTCCTTGATACTTGCTGATAGAAGTGTAAGAATGCCTATTGGAGTTCTTGAAGATTTGCCTCTCAAGGTTAGCAACTTCATCATTCCCACGGATTTCATGGTGCTCAAGATGGATGAGGAGCCTAAGGATCCTTTGATTTTGGGAAGACCTTTCCTAGCTACAGCTGGTGCTATAATTGATGTTAAGCATGGGAAGATTGTTTTACATCTTAGAAAAGGGGTTGAGTTGAAGTTTGACATAAATGAGACTTTGAGGAAGTCCACCATTGATGGTCAAGTATTCTACATTGAGACTATGGATGAGCTAGCCGATGAGTTGCTAGAGGAACTAGCTCAAGAGGACCATCTCGGTGTTGCTCTCACCAAACCACATGGAGATAATGGGTACTTGGATGAGGAAACACAAGCATACATGCAAATGCTTGATTCGCGCAAGGCTCTTGATGGGGAGGAAAGCTTTACAAGATTGGTAGCTTCATGTGAGGGTGAAGAAGGATTTGACCAAGACAAAGGGTCCATGAGGTTTGAGGTTTTAAGTCAAGGACAAGAAGAAAGGCTAGAGGAGCTTGAGAATAGCGAATTAGCTAAGGACCTTGATGAGGATTGGAGTGAACTTAAGGCTCCAAAGGTGGACCTCAAACCACTTCCCATTGGACTAAGGTATGCTTTCTTAGGCCCTAACTCCACTTACCCCGTAATTGTGAATGATTGCTTGAGTGATGATGAGCTCAACTCTCTCCTTAATGAGTTGAGAAAGTATAGGAGAGCTATTGGTTACTGATATGGGTCAAATTTACCCTAAGAAACTCTCTCAAATTAAGAGATCAGTTGTAGTACTTAGGGATCGAATCCACAGAGAAGGGATAGTCACACAGCGAACTTCTAATTTCGAATTA
>JAHZTW010000223.1:0-36711 GCA_020283515.1 Alliaria petiolata | reverse complement strand
CAATTCATTAATCACCTTTGAAAAACCCTAAACCTAACAAGCAAACTACTCAGACATGATTAATGAAACACAAATCATAATTTGAATAGAAAGCATAAAAGAAATCAATAGAATCAAAGGAGTTCCAAATTTGCTCTGAAGGAGACAAATTCTTCTCTCCAAAATCTCTCTAAAAATCTCTCTCTAAATAATGTGTGTGTTATATGCCTAAACAATGGCTGAAAAACTCTATTTATAGGCCTAGGTTCGCATCTTCAATTCCTTGGAGGATTAGGAAAAGTCTTGGAGATTTTCTTTTCTTCACAATATGGAAACTTCTCGATTCTGGAAATTGGAAAACCTGGTGTCGATCGACACTACCTGGTGTCGATCGACACCTTGCGTGTAAATCCGCTCCTGACTTCATCACTTCGTGACTTCATTCCTTTAAGCTCCAAAATGTGTCCAAATCTCCAATTTATCTCCAATTGTACCTGAACCTGCAAAGACTCTATATAGATTCGAAAATAGTACTAAGACTCAATAAAAACACTTATATCATGGTTCAAAAATGGGTAAAAATCATGATATATCAGTCAGTTTTAGCGATTATCATATATTTTGTTGTTTGGTTGATGATTTAGTTGACGGAGGTTGTTATTGTGAGCTGGAGCGAATGGATTGTCTCTATGAGCATCGTCGTGTCCGTGGAGCAGTGGATTGTCGTTGTTAGGTTGATGATGAGTAATTGTCTCCACAACATCCCGCATAGATTGATGCAGAGAATCAGCTGATCATTGAATAGCGGTGTGAAGATTTAGCTGCATCTCGTGTAGGGTCCGTCGTAATTCGGCCCAACAATTTGTATGTACTTCTTTGCCTTGTTGTGATTTTGGTGGCATGATTGGCGGCAGGAACGGCGAGTCTCTTATACCAAAAGTGATGGAGCGGAAGCAAGAAAGAAAGATTTGTTTCTCAAGTTCCCAGGAAGCGAGAGAAGACAAGAAGAAACTCTGATTCTAAAAAAAAACAAAAAACAGAGGGTCGAGATTTGTAAAGAATACACTTCTTTGCAAAAGCTCAAAATAGAAAACGATTCTTATTAATTCAATTCAAGATGATCCTCTTAACAAACCTAAGAGGTCTATATATAGATAAGCAAAGCTCTAGATTAGGGAAACATAACTTTTAAAAGAAAAGAAAATGCTAATGAGGAAAAAACCTGAAAAAGAAAAAAATGCCAAATCCTTGTTACACGTAAAAGCCAAAACGTGTTCGACAAGGTTAAGATGCACTGTATCACAGGTCTTGTGCAAGGTTTGCTGCAAATAGGCTGTTTGGTCGGTCTCAATGCATAAAACTTTGAAAATGTCATATTTCTGATGTATCTATACTAGCTTGTTCGATCCAAACTTCTTCCTTTGTACCTTTAAGCTCCCTTTTGAATCTTTTAACAGACAAGACTTTAAACACTACAAATACACTAACATTACCAAATGGTCTACAAAATTTTATAGAAACGATTAAATAAATATCAAGATCCTATTTTTCTTCTGGACGATGACCACATTTGCTAACCATTCCAGGTATTGTACTTCTCAGACGAATCTTGCATCGAGTAGCTTCTGTACTTTATCGTTAATTACTAGGTCTCTCCGGGGCGTGAAACTGGAATGTTAAAATTCGATTTATCTCTGCTGGAAAATTTATGGAATTCGGCGGTTTAGATTTTTCTTGGGAAAAAACATTATTTTGAAATACAGAGAAAGGAAAGTTAGAACTTTGTTAATATATATATGTGGACGTCATGATAATAACTGGATATGATGCAAAGATAAACCGTCTAAGTGTGGGACAATGAGTTTGAAATGAAGAATTTTGAGGGGTCAAAATATATTTTCGAGGTCAAAATAGGATCGTTGTTTAGGAAGAATAACCACATATGAGCTTAAGGTTTTACGGATACTAATTGGGCAGGGAATAAACAGATAGAAGTTCAACATCGGATTATTTTACGTTTGTTTGTGGGAATCTAGTTAGATGGAGAAGTAAGAAAAAATAGGTTGCGTCATTATCAAGTGGGGAGGCTAAATTATATGGTATGAGAAGGGGATTGTGTGAACCTATGCACAGGTCCGGTCCAGAGCATAAGCGGACTAAGCCATGGTTTAGGGCCACCGGATTTTTTTACTAATTGTTGGGCCACACTTTTGTTGTCAAATAGTGTATGTATAAGGTAATAACCATAAAAAAATTATATACAAGATAATTTAGATTTTATATAGCAACAATATATATATATGGTTATTTTTTTATATGTGGGGTATGGCTACGGAACATCCCCGACACGTCTCGAACAGGGCAGGGACGGCAAACAATTCATGGTGATGGAAAGTTTGGATGATCGAATAGTCTCCAAAACGTTTTGTTGTGTATATATGTGATAGCCGCTCGCCAGCCACACTGAATACGACGACGTATCTAGACATTCGTTTCTAAGCCACACAGGCGAAGACAACGATGTCGCACCAAATGGTCCTGATCTCAAGATGTTTCTCGAATAAAATCCACCAACTCGACTTGAACCGACACTTCTGACTACGAACCTGCAAGAAAAAGGGGAAAAGGGGGAGGGATGAGTAATTTGGATTACTCAGGATAACGAACTCGAACCGGTCCAACTACAAAATACTATACAACAAATGCCTGGACAAGGGCTAAACGGTACCACACAACATATACACCGCTATGCACATCACACACCACGACACACTACGTCCCACAGACACACACTAGAGGATCACACAGTGAGGATAAATCCGTCCCACTTGTGATTTCAACCACGGATACACCCGCCACAATGAACTATGACCACCCACGCAAGGCCCGTCCTCATAGCTCAATACACAAAAGGATCACACAGTGAAGATAAATCCGTCCCACTTGTGATTTCAACCGCGGATACACACCGCCACAATGAACTATGACCACCCACGTAAGAGCAACCCCAATGGTAACACCATAGTAGGGTATCTTATTGATTAAATAATAATATTTGTGTATTTTTTAGATATAAGAAACTTTGTAATATTTTGTTGTTTTTAAGTCTACAATGGAGACACTTTGGATGGGTGTCTTAAAAACCAAATTTTTTTTTTTTTTTAAATTTAAGTAAAAACTTGTGTTAACAACATTTTAAACATAATATATTTTCAAAAATATAATACATTGAAACATATAAATTAGAGAAATGCAATTTAAAAACTGGAAAAACCGCTCAATTGTAATCTTCCGCCAAATTTTTGCCATATATGTTCAACCATATATTGCGAACGACCATCATATTGCCGAGATTTGTAGGCATATCGGTAAATTTTTCTTCGAAAGTTTGATCAAAATTATCACCGAACTTTTGATAATTGAAAGAAGACGTCATTTGAAAATATGAAAAAAATGGATAACTTCTTGTAACAAAAAAAAAGAAAGCGATTGAATATGTTTAGAGATGGAAAATGTGATGATAAAAATAGATGTTCAATATGTGTTGGTTTTGCGATTCATTTATATAGACAAAAACTTATGGTACAAAATAAATGGATACAAACGTTTGAAAGGCCAATTTACTGGTACAAGAATCCAAAACAAATGGTCGAAAGGCCAACTTGGTACAAAAATCCAAAACAATTTGCCGAAAAGCGAAAATACTTGTGGTCCAAATGCCTCTTCTTTTCTGAGAAGACTTGAGTACCCACTCTCGAGACTGATATTTTTTGGGTTGAAACATAAGCCTGGAAATATATATGTAAAGTAGTTTATGAGATCAGGCTCTGGAGATCTTTAAATTTCTATGGAACATAACAAGAAACTCAGAAGAGGAGACTAAAAACGCTTAATTTATATACATGTGTTCTTGTTGCTTTGTTACCATTCTCCTTATGAAGCATAGAGCTGGCATTACTATTGCCTGAAACACATACAATTTATGTAAAAGACTTTTGAGTTTTGATCCAAGGAAAAAAGGAGAGGAGAGGTGATGAATACTAACCACGAGTATACTAGAAGAGATCCTATCAGAGCCATCACAAGACGTTTGTGGAAAATAGCCAATTTGCAGTAAATCAACGTAGGAGTAATACACAAACTACACTTCAGGGCCTGTGAAATTATAGCAAGAGCATCGCTCTACAGGAATCAACCACTCCATTCTCACCTATCATTTTCCAGATATAATAATCAAAGTAAATTCTCTAAGATCAAAAAGATATATTCAAAACTGATCAACCTAATTTCCAGATGGTGATCAAAGAACATTCTGTCTGATCAATCCCACCACAAAAGCAAAAAAATGTTTTTTCTTTTCTTTAGAGGTTCTATTGATAAGCATGATATTGGGGAAGAATCCCCAAATAAACCATGATCATCGTAAAGGCTTTTCTAAAATTGGAAAAGGTAACGGTTCTGAAGGATGAGAATCTCACTCACTAGTTGCGGCCATGGAATCAGCTGTTCTCTGAATCCCAGCAGTTACGCAAGCTCTGCTCAGGGAAGAAGATGATGAAGATGACGAATCGTCAGCGTAAGGAACCCTACAATCTCGATAACCCTTTCGGCCAAGGCTCAACGTAAGACCGAGCTCGAGCTCAATTTCTCCCGGAGAAGAGGAATCCTCGCAAGAGACGACGAGATTTTCATCGTTTGACAAAGTCGAAGCCGACCCACTAGCGGAACCGCCTTCCATTTGAATCCGAGACCCCCAGAAGACTGAGAATCGGGGGAGATAAATTCGTTGGAGATTTGATTCTAAGGGAAGAAAAAATCTGCAGAGGAGGAAGAAGAGAGATGGGTTGAATTTGAATTGAGGAAATGGACAGAGAGAGATCGCACCTGTAGAAATCAACAGGATTTGATTTTGGTGGAGGAAACCATAGCAGAGACGGGAGAGATGAAAGAGGAGGCAATCGACAAAACCCAGGAAACTCAGACAGAGTGAAAGAAGGTGGAGACAGCAGATCTAGTGAGGGGAAGAAGAAGAAGAAGAAGGTGGAGACAGCAGATCTATGAGGATCGACCTCTTTGTCGACTCAAATCGGAATTTGCCGAGAAATCACATTTTTCGCCGTCGAGAGAGTGAGAGGAAGAGAGAGAGACGAAACAAATAAAATGGCCGAGTATTTTTTTTTTTTTCATCCTCCAATAATGGACTGCCACCTGTCGGATCATAATTCAAAATAAGTGTCTTATATTAGACACTGGTCTTATAAATAAGACACTCATAATAATTTATTTAATCAGTTTTATTTTTAAGACACTCTCTTTTAGATCCGCAAAGTTGACCATTGGAGTTGATCTAAGACTCGTCCTCATAGCTCAACACATAAAAAGATCACACAATGAGGATAAATCCGTCCCACTTGTGTCCGCCATAAGTGTCTTACGGCAATCGCATTCTATCGTCTCGCGAACATAGCACTTTTACGATCAATTTTATAATTCGAAATTCAACCGTATTCCATCTTAACATCTTTAATCACTTCTAGGTTATTAACTCTTTTCCATTAGTATTTTCAACAATAATCTTAACAAGTAAATCACCAAAATATATATACACATATATATTTCAACCGTATTCCATCTTAACATCTTTAATCATTTCTAGGTTTTTGACTCTTTTCCATTAGTACTTTCAACAATAATCTTAACAACAAGTAAGTCACCAAAATATATATACATATATATATATATCAACACAATTAATTAAATTACCACCAAAAATATATATATATATATATATATATATATATATTAACACAGTTTATATTATCCAATAATTAACACCAAAAATATATATAGAAGCATATATATTACCAAAAATTAATATAATATTATAATAAGTAATTAACTCATAAATTATATATATACTCATATATATTAATACTTTATCAAGCTTCACACAATTCTTGTATTTAAATTAATCCTAATCTTAGCGATTACGAAATATAGTAAATCGTATAATAGATCACTTCGAATTCATCCTCACCTTAGCTTAGTGACGAAACAGATCGATGTCATGAAGACGGTACGTTGACGTGAAAGCTTAGATCCAGTTGACTTGCTGCACAAGTAACAGGTTGTGACTCGGTTTGGCTTCACGGGTGAACTTGACGATGGCAGATCTCGATCTCTGATGACATATCATTTCTCTCCGGTGACATGCGGCTCACAACGGTGCTGAGTGGGGACCGGTGGTGCTCGACGGTGGTCAACGGCAGTGATGCACTTTTCTCCACGTTTTCTTCCTCTCGGGTTTTCCTCCTCTCGGGTGTAACAGTGGCGTCAAAGCGACGACGAAATGAGAACGATATGGCAAGGGCGAGATGACAATATGGAGATCTCCAGCACGGAGGCAGACCGGAGGCGGTGGGCGGCGACGGCAGTGAAACATAACGGCTCCTTACGGTGGTGGCTTTCTCCCTTCTTCTTTTCCTCACAAACTCTCCTTCTCTCTCTTCTTCTTCTCCTTCACGATCTCTCTTCTCTCTCTTTCTCTTCTCTCTTTTTCTTTCTCTAATTTTCTCTTTCTCTTCTCTCTGGTTTTTCCTTTTCGTGCGGCTAGGGTAGTAAAGATGAGAGGAGATGCTTACACTCCCACATGTGCGTTTTGGTGAGACCAATAAGAGAGATTGGGCTATTGGGCTTGAATAATCAAAACAAAAATCTGGCCCATTTTTAGAAATTCCGCTCGTTACAATTCTCTCCCACTTAACTGGAATTCGTCGCAGAATTCGCGACAACATATCTCCCTTAAAACGTTTTGAATGATAACAAGACTCTCTGAAGAGAAAACTGAACTCTGACCACTTTCTCCCTTTAAACAATTTGTGTGCTGTAATCCACAGCAGCTTCTCCCCCACTTAGTTTGTAACCAGACATCAAAATCTTGTTTTTGATTCCTTAATAACATAGCTCTGACAAGTCCAATTTAACAAAGCAAATATCACTTTCTACCGCCCATGTCCATTAGGACCAATGACACAATTTAACGAGTTGTTTAAATTTCCAGTAGATATTTTTCGAAAATGTCTATCACTATATTCAATTTCCAGCTTGAGTCGAACAAAATAATATCTCTCTTCGTGAGAACGGTCTATACTGGCACCTAGCAATATGAACAAAGGGGACGACCAATGTCATATATAACCGCTACCTTGCAGATCATTTAGTCGAATCACTCACCTTCCTTATGGCCCTAACTTGAATGAGATCCACTACTTCCAAATATATTCTCTTCAACGTTTTTTTTTTTTGAACCTGCGGATGAAGACCCACCATGCTTCCGCTACGGTCTTTTTGATGCAAAGCTAATTTCCAACTCAAAGTTTTCTACCTTGTCGTTATGTTGTATTGTTTTTCCTAACACTTTCTCGTGGATTTCCATTTTCTTTAAACTTTCCATTTCTCACTTGCACCACGCAACATCCAACTTGCTACTAGGTAACTCCAAATGCAATAGCTCTTCTCCCAATACCCCTTTGGAAAACACGACCGCCTTTACCATTTAAGAAAGCTTCTCTTAGCTACCTCAGAAACGCCCAAAGATCTCTACAATGAACCGTTAACTTTTCAATCCCACCGATGATTTTTCAAGACTGCACTACTACGAATACCATCTCCAAATTTCAACTCAATCGGATTTCTCACAAGCCGTCCATGACCCCTTGAAGTTACTACCACGAAACTGATTTCTTGATTTAAGACTTAACACATATGAGACAATTTCATATGGATCCTTGGGACACACACAATAACTTTTCCACTTTAACAACATTTTTTTTTTCGCGCCGCCAATCCATATGGCTTCCTTGCAACAAGATCTTTTCACAGACCCTTGCACATCACTTAACTCCCTTGGATCCATCGGAAAACTTTCTCACAAACCTCCCACACAACTTGGAGAACGACGACACAACGATGAACTCCTCTCGAACTCAAGTAACACCACGAAAACACTTCTTTGACAATCTTCACTTCACCTTATTCTAACAGAAACTAAGTTCAAGTAATGTTGGTGATTTGAAATTTCTTTAAAAAAAAAAATTTTGTTGCGCGCATAATTTTTTTGAAACATTTAAAAAAAAAAATACTTTTGTGAACTGACCCTCCGGGTCAGAACCCAAGTGTCCTTTCCTGGGCTCTGATACCAATTGTGATACCTGCTCGCCAGCCACACTGAATACGACGACGTATCTAGACATTCAATTCTAAGCCACATTGGCGAAGACAACGATGTCGCACCAATGGTCCAGATCTCAAGATGTTTCTCGAATAAAATCCACCAACTCGACTTGAACCGACACTTCTGTCTACGAACCTGCAAGAAAAAGGGGAAAAGGAGGAGGGGATGAGTAATTTGGATTACTCAGGAGAACGAACTCGAACCGGTCCAACTACAAAATACTATACAACGAACGCCTAGACGAGGGCTAAACGGTACCACACAACCTATACACCGCTATGCACATCACACACCATGACACACTACGTCCCACAGACACACACAAAAGAGGATCACACAGTGAGGATAAATCCGTCCCACTTGTGATTTTAACCATGGATACACCCGCCACAATGAACTATGACCACTCACGCAAGGCCCGTCCTCATAGCTCAACACACAAAAGGATCACACAATGAGGATAAATTCGTCCCACTTGTGATTTCAACCGCGGATACACCGCCACAATGAACTATGACCACCAACGTAAACGATAGAATGCGATTGCCGTAAGGCACTTATGGCGGACACAAGTGGGACGGATTTATCCTCACCGTGTGATCCTTTTGTGTGTTGAGCTATGAGGACGGGCCTTACGTGGGTGGTCATAGTTCATTGTGGCGGTGTATCCGCGGTTGAAATCACAAGTGGGACGGATTTATCCTCACTGTGTGATCCTTTTGTGTGTTGAGCTATGAGGACGGGCCTTGCGTGGGTGGTCATAGTTCATTGTGGCGAGTGTATCTGCGGTTGAAATCACAAGTGGGACGGATTTATCCTCACTGTGTGAGCCTCTTGTGTGTGTGTCTGTGGGACGTAGTGTGTCGTGGTGTGTGATGTGCATAGCGGTGTATAGGTTGTGTGGTACCGTTTAGCCCTCGTCCAGGCGTTCGTTGTATAGTATTTTGTAGTTAGACCGGTTCGAGTTCGTTCTCCTGAGTAATCCAAATTACTCATCACCTCCCCCTTTTCCCTTTTTTTTTGCAGGTTCGTAGACAGAAATGTCGGTTCAAGTCGAGTTGCTAGATTTTATTCAAGAAACATCTTGAGATCGGGACCATTGGTGCGACATCATTGTTTCACCTGTGTGGCTTAGAAAAGAATGTCTAGATACGTCGTCGTATTCAATGTGGCTGGTGAGCGGGTATCACAATATAGGTGTCCCCGTTCATGTAATTTAACTTAAACCCTAATTTAAACGTGTTTTGCTAATACATGTAATTTAACTTTTTTTTGAAACTAAAATAAAAATAAAACAGAAGGAAAAACTTGTTTAGGGTTTTAAGCTTTTTATTAATACATCTCACGACTTTCCGACTCTGCCTCCTCTAATCTCTTCACCTCCTCACCTTCACCTTTCTCAATTTCTTTGTCTGTCACGTTACTCACGACCACCGGAGCAACGTACGTATACGGTATGCCTCTCTTCTTCTTTTTTTTTTTTTTTTCTTTCTAACTTCTTTTTGTCGATTCTAGAGTTTTTTTACTTTTTGTTGTTGTTTCTCTTTGCACAAGAATTAAGAGACATATTATATAACTAAGAGTGCTAGTTCATAATCATAGGAATTGCATATTTGATATTTTGCTTGTCGTGATCCATAGTTTTTTCTGTTTCTCTTCTTTATTTGTTTGTTTAGTTTTTTTCGAAACTTTTTATGATATTGTGATGCTTGATAAGATGAAATCTCAGAGTGGAAGTAATAATATAAGTAGTAGTTCTGGTAATGGAATTGCCGATTCATCAAGTCAAAGTGAAGAAATTCTATTATGAAATTTTATGACTAAATTTGAGAAACAAGGAGCAGCAGGAGGAACTTAGAAATTTAAGTATAATCTTTGTAATGAGATTCAACAAGGCTTGTATTCCAAAGTTAAAGTATTTCACTCCAAGTTGGAGTGCAAGAGCATGCTAATACTATTTGTAAGAAAGCAACAAGGACTGAAAAGCTTGAATTTTGGAAGTGATGCTGTCATCAAATCAGTGGTTGAACCGGAGCTCCATCAAACATGCCACTAAAGCCACCAAGGGTCTGACCAGGACACATGTGACTCAAATGGAGCATATCTAGCCAACTAGAAGGACTTAAGAAGCGAATCAACTTGTTCCAGAAAGTTGACTCATCAGAGACTCACACCGAAGTGGAATCAGCTCAATCCGATCTCCTATGACGAAGTTATTCAACATGCAAAATGGGTGATGCCGAACTTAACCGAATTGGACATATGCGCATTAAATGGAGCATTCCGACCGGACCGGGAGGAACTAAGCTACGAACCAAACGTTTATGGAATCTTGGTCCAACCACGAAGCTCGTCGAATTGGATTCACATCAATACCGGTTCAAACTTGGAAGTTATTGATCCTACAATTTGGCGGACTTGTTTCGGGTCCAACTACACATCTAGGCCAGAAATCGAGCTACACAGCCCAACTCAGGCACAGTCTCGATCCGATGATATGCCCACATGATTCTCAAGTTATGCCTCCTTTCAAAAATGGGTCATCTATTTCGAGCAAGTTCTAACCATGATCGGTTTAGCACTTGTCAAACTTATTTATGGCGACCAGGCGACTTTCCTAATCACTCAGAAGCTATCAATGATGTCTCACCATGCTCCAGCATCCATAGGATTAGTCGAGTCACTCCACAGCTCAACTTTCCATATCCGGAGCCAACTACATCAAATCTGGTCCAACGAATATATCTCTTTGATTTATTCGATCCAGCCTGCTTGTAGACCATTTACATGGTCCATAATGTTCCAAGACGTCATTACTTCATGCCCAAATTTTCCAGATACAAAGCACCTTCAAGTCTTCCTCATTTGGCCAACAATCGAGCATTAAAGGCCATATCAATCAAGCCTTTGATTGATCTACCATTTATGCTGATTTATTTGTATTTATGTTGATTTATTTTCTCATTTATTGTCTTAGTTTAGCTATGGCCGAGCTCTATATAAGCCCTTCCATTTGTTCATTGTAAAAAAACACCATTGAATTTGAAATAAAAAGTTTTTACAAAGTATTCTTTGTGATTTGTTCATTAGAGCTGTGTGGAATCACTTCTCTTGTGTTCGTGCGAGCTCTTGAGTAATTTGTGGAATCAAACACTTGAGTTTTCGTGTAGAGACTTGCATCCCTCGCGAGGAATAGCTCTGGGATCCTGCCTCTAACCCCTGTTGGTTGTGGAATCAATCGACACCCGGCTTTAAGTCCCTTGTATCGTGCGTGAGGATTTGGTGGATTCCCGAGTCTTACATCAAGAAGAAAAAAAATCTAAGTCTGGACGTAGAATGATTGGTATTTGGAATGTGAAACAAATTCTGTTTTTCAGAAGAAAAAAAAACAGTCTTGTTTCTCACCTATCATTGCAGCATTTGGTATTCAAGACAAAGACCAATTGGATCAAGAAATTGCAAGGAGGTTTTATACCGAAGGCTTGCCATTCAATCTTGCAAGAAAGAAACATTATCATAGGTCCTATCAGTTTGTTCCTGCCAACAAAATTGATGGTCATGTACCTCCGGGTAATAATAAGCTCAGAACAACTTTATTGCAGCTAGAAAAAAGATGTGACAGTTTTGAATGATGGTTGGAGCGATTCTACAAGAAAGTCTCTGATTAATTTCATAGCTACTTCTAGAAATGGTTGTTTGTTTCTCAAGGCTATAAATTGTTTTGGCGAAGTGAAAAATAAATCTTCATTGCTAATTTGATTAAAGAAATTATTAGTGCCACTGAAATGGACATGGAAAGAAAAACATGTGACGATTTTGAATGATGGTTGTAGCAATCCTACAAGAAAGCATTTGATTAATTTCATAGCTACTTTTAGAAATGGTCATTTGTTTCTCAAGGCTGTAAATTGTTTCGGCGAAGTGAAAAATAGATTCTTCATTGCTTATTTGATGAAAGAAGTTATCAATGAAGTGGGACATCAAAACATTGTGAAAATGATCATTGATAATGCATCAAATGGTAAGGCAGCTAGAGAGCTTATTGACATTATGTTTCCCCACATATATTGAACACCATTTGTTGTTCATATCATTATTCTTGCTTTGAAGAACATTTATGTAACAAAGAATGTGGAAGGGAATGAAGAAACATATAAGGAGTGTAATTTGGATAACTGAAATTCATGAAGATGAGCTTGCAATAAAATATTTCATTATGAACCATAACATGAGACTAGCAATTTTTAGTAAGTTCTCTCCTCTTGAATTGCTTTCGGTTGCTGAGATTCGTTTTGCATCCCATCATTGTGATGCTTAAGGGATTGGAGCTTATAAAAAATGGTCTTCAAGCTATGGTTATAAGTGAAGAGTGGTTTACTTATAGAAAGGATGAGATGGGGAAAACAAGCTAAATTGTGAATGATGATTAGTGGAAAAAGTCTTTTATCTTATTGATTTCGCAAAATCTATATATGAGATGATTTGATTTTGTGACAATGACAAAGTTATGCCTTCACTGGGTATATAAGATGTGGGATTCTATGATCAAGAAGGTGAAGCTTAAGATCTAAAAGAGACGCCCATTGTCTGAATTTAGTCTCTTCTATGATATTTTTTTTATGAGATCTTAGTGGATCGTTGGACGAAGAATAACACTCCTCTACATTGTCTAGCTCACTCTTTATATTCAATGTTGAGGGGTGTTATTCTTTGTCCAACGAGCCATTAACATCTTATAGAAGAGACTAAATTCAGACAATTGGCGAGTTTTTCAATTATAGATCTCAAGCTTCACTTTCTTGATCATAGAATTCACATCTCATATACCAAATGAAGGCATGACTTGTCGTTGTCACAAAATCTAATCATCTCAGATATAGATTTTGCGAAATCAATAGTATAAGACACTTTTCCACCATTCATCATTAACAAAGTTTGATTTTCCAATGTCATCCTCTCTATAAGTGGACCACTCCTCACTTATACTCATGATGTGAAGACCCTTTTTGATAAGCTTCAATCTCTTAAGCATCACAATAATAGAGGTAAAACGAGTATCATCAACCGAAAATAAATTCAGCGAAGAGAACTTACTAAAAATTCTCAGCCTCATGTTATGGTTCATGATGAAATATTCTATTGCGAGCCCGTCTCCATGAATTTCAATTATCCAATTATATTCCACATAAGTTGCTTCATTCCCTTCCATATTATTTGCTGCATAAATGTTTGATAGTTAGCATATTTACACCATTTTAACATACATTTAGTGTAGCATTTGCATTGTTTCATGCATATAACTTGTCCATATAGTATAGTTTGCATCCATTTTAGAGTTAGTAAGTCTTAGCTTTAGGTCTTGCATTTTCTTGCATATATTTGCATTTGGAGTGTTATTTCAGGTGATTTGGATCATATGGAGACTTGCTGAAGCTTGGAGGATGATCTAGGACCAAGTAGAGAAGAACAAGAAGCAAGCAGATGTCATCTGGCACCATATCGACTTGCTGTACCGAGATGTTGCAGCCGATACAAGTCTATCCCGCCTAAAGTGACTCAAAGATCAGACCATACAAAGACATTCCATTCTGATTCAGGCTCAGACATCTTCATGAAAGTCATAGACAATTGAGTTATATTTCCTACGGTGGTTGTTTCAAGTCATTATGATCAGTGGCTTAAAGAGATATAGCGATTTTAGCAAAGACATATCCGTCTGGACGTTTTGATTGATCATTTTGATGGATTGAAAGATCAGCCTCGACGAAGGGTTTTCAATTCAAATTTAGCCTCGACGGTCTTCATAAAATGCATAGAAAATTGAGTTAGCGTTCGTTTGGTGGTGGTTTCATGCCATTTGGTGCAGCAGTTCAAGAGATACGGCGATTGTAGTAGCAGATCGATCGTTCTGATTCAGATCGATCGTTCTGATTCAGATCGATCGTTCTGATTCAGATCGATCGTTCTGATTCAGATCGATCGATCCCATATTGAGCTCCAACAACGTATTTTCTCAGATCGACCCGACATCTCAGAACGATCGATCAGTGTCAGAACGATCAATCCATACTGGGATCGATCGATACCTATTCACAAACCAATTGGTTTACTTGCTTAATCAAAGAAAATGTGGTTTAAACTCGGTTTTACCTAATTTCTCCAAAAAAAAACGTGATTTTCATCTATATATCTGTATTCTTAGCCATTGTTGAGGCCAAGCTTCTTTTACACATTTTCTCTAAGCTCTTATTACAATCTTTTACCTAAATCATCCTTTGTTCTTGTTTTAAATCCATTGTTCTTGTTCAAAAACTCTTTCTTCTTTTGATTCTAAATCAACTTTGTAAGATATTTTCAAGAGTGTTTGCAATCCAAGAGTTTGTCTTATCTATCATATTCTTCTTTATATTTATGTTTACCAATATCTACCTCAATATATTTATGAGTTTAACCATGTTTATTGAGTAGTTTCCTTAGGATCTTGGGATGGGGTAGATTTATGGTGTTTTAGAAATTTAGTCTTGATGTCTATGAGTTGATTCTTCAATACCTCTTCTTGCTTAGTGCTCTTAATGCTAATTTCAACATTGATCATGTTGAATTAGATTTCTAGGGAATTTTCTCATCCAAAAGATTAGTAAAATTCTTGGATCATTTAAGCAAGAGATTTACATACTTAGTTCATGAAAGTGATTGTCTAAGGTGTTTATTAGCAGATTAGAACTGAATCTTTATGCTTGTTGCATCTTTAATCACAAATGAAATTTTGTTCTTGATTAGAAATGTGATGAAAAGGTTAAGTCCATGAAAGTGGTTTAATCTATTCTTGAAGTTCTATGCTTGGGGATTAGCATTTATATGAGTAGAATGACATCATTGATTACACTTTTAAACACCTGAAAATCAATACCATAACATTGGATTCATCTTTCCAAAATTTACAAAAACCTTTTAGAAACTCTGTTTTGTTTTTACTTATCTTGAAGATAGTTTGTCATTCACCTTGTTTAATGTTACTAATCACATACCAAAACCTTCACTAGACTTGCTTAGATTAAGATGTTTTATGAATTCTTTTTGTCACAACAAACCCATATGGATTGATCCTCAAATACTACAATGACATGTGTAGTAGGATTGAGTAATTTATTGGTCAAATCTTGCTATCAATGTTCTTCAAAACAAGATTAAGGGTATGAACAACACATGGTATGCAAAGATGTGGGGAAACATACTATCAATAAGCTCTCTAGGTGCCTTACAATTTGATGCATTATCAGTGATTATTTGCACAATGTTTTGATGTCCCACTTCATTTATAACTTTTCATCAAATCAACAATGAATAATTTATTTCACTTCGCCTAAACAATTCACAACCTTGAGAAATAAATGACCATTTTCAGAATTAGCTATGAAATTAATCAAATGTTTTCTTGTAGGATCGATCCAACCATCAATCACAATCGTCATCTCTTTTTCTTTCCATGTCAATTTCAGAGGCACTAATAACTTTTCAAAATTGTTTTTTTCTTGCTGCAATAAGTTTGTTGTGTATTATAAATTGTTGTTGGTAGAAACCCAAAAAGGGAATCATATTAGGGTAAAATTGATGAGTATTGTAACGAGCATTGCTCATTTGATCATGCACATGATGGAGCTTCGTGTAGAAATTATTACAACTACATAAACAAAATATTGGGCAAGTGGATTTGCACTTAAGATAACGCTGAGTGTATGCAACAAAGCGGGGATGATCGGAGAATGATGTATTGGCGAAACTGAATGAACTATATTTAAGTGGTAAGAATGGACATTTCAATTTAATGTTAGGATGGCTCTCTGTTTTTGATCAACCACGTTATGGACATTTCAATTTGGAGTGTTGCATGCTCGATTTAAAATCATTTGCTAACCAGCTCGGATGTGGGACATAGCCGATTTGGCTATCATCATGAAGTCATGTATCATACTGCATAATATGATTGTTGAGGATGACCGAGATACATATGCTCAACATTGGACCGATTATGATAAATATGAGGCAAGTGGATCTAGGCCATTGCAACCATTCTCAGCCAAAGTGCTACATGCATTTGCAAATCGTGTGCATGCTAGATCTGAGTTGTGTGATTCAAATGTACATCACGAATTGCAAGCATATATATCAAGTCAAACACATATGGGTAAACTTTGGAATGTTTCATGAATAAAAAGATTTTTAAGTCTTTATGTATAATTTGAAAGCTTTATTGGTTGTGAGTTGAGTCTATTATACTAATTAATGTATGTGTGTTTTATTAGTTGTGTCGTGTGCTTATTAGTGTATATTTCATTTTAAGTTTTTGTAACTTTACTTTTTTTAATAATGATTATCCATATTTCTCATCTTTATTAATTTCAAGAACAAATAAGTATTTAAAAAAATATATTTAACTCTTTATTATTTTAATTTAATTTCAATCGATAATTGTTACTAATATTTAATCACAAAAACAAAAACATAAAAGAAAATAAGAAAATGAAATAAAGTGGTGGCATAAAGTGTTGAATTTTATTAAACAAAACTATTGTAAAATGTAAAAATTGAGTGAGTGTTGAATTATTAGGTGGAAGAGAGAAAAAATTAATGTAAAGGGTTACAAAAAAATATGATGTTGAATTGAAAAACCATGTTAGGAAGAAGATAAACAGTATCCACCACATGTTAGTTTATGATTTGTCTAAAAAATGTATATTTGTTTATGCAATATAATGAGTAATGTACAAATTTAAAAATAAAATATCTTTAACATTCGTATTGTATAGTAGATTAAAAATATATATTTATTTTGATCAAAATGTGGTTTTAAAAATTAAATTAATAAAAAATAATTTAACTAGAGTGATCTTTGTATAAATAAACATGTTTTATTTGTTAGTTCTTGTTTAAAAAATACATTGATCTCTAGTGAAAATTCGAATTTGTTTAGAACTTAAATTTTGCGTATAGCAAGTTACTTTGATGTATGATATCGTAAAATGTGATGACTGGGAACATAGGGTATGTTCGTTTGCTTGACGCCTGCGGCTGCGGCTGCGACCTGCGACCCGCCGCAGCATTTTGTCGCATCAATTATTTTTCGTTTGGTAGCCGCACGGCTGGTCGCAGGCTTGTTCGTATGACAGACGCTGCGTCTGTGATATAATTTTTTTTAAAAATTCAAATTTGAGTTTTTAGGCATTTGTACATTTTATATTTTAGTTTGAATATATTATACATTATTCATGATAATTTTTTTATTTTTTGTTTATAATCATAGGAATAATTTTTTATTACATAAAAATAAGAAACCAAGTCATACAAACCAAGAATTTTTATTTGATATTATTTGTTGGGTCTGATATTATTTAATAAAAGTGTTATTAGAAATTCTAGAGACTTAATGATGTGATCATGTCATCATCATCATGGAAAGCAACAAGGATAATCAAGTGGAAGTTGAGCTTGAACCTGAGGATGCAATGCTTGTACCTAAAGGACCAATGACTCGGGCGAGAGTTAAAAAGTTAAGGAATGCACTTAATGGACTAATTCAAGAAGTTATGGGCAAAGAAAGCAATGTGGGAGCAAAAGTGCAATACACTGAGGTTATATTTCTTTCGCACAAACCCGCCGGTTTAGAATACCCGCCGGGCTAACACATGTTTCCAGGCTGGCCCCAATTCGCACAAACCCGCCGGGTTAGAGCACTCGCCAGGCTGCAAACTGTCCACTTTTCTGGTTGGCGAAAATGAAGCCCAAAAGTCAATTTTGGTCAATCTATCTTTAATTTCTTTCTAGTTTTCGAGATTAACTTAGACTTGACTCTTCAAGTTTTATTTTCTCTTTATAAACTCATGTAATCTCATTTTGAGAGACAACCCTTTTTTATTAAACTTTTGAGAGTAATTCTCTTTGTTGCTTGTGAACTTTCGATCTGTCTTGTTGTGTCATATCCAGGGGATCAAATCGGTTTATCAAGTGTTCTTCATCACACTTGTGTGGCCATTCTATCGACTGAAGTGTTAGAATTCGTTCTCAAACTGTTGGTGTGAGGTGTTAGGTTTCATATATCTACCGAAGTTCTACCGCCTTGTTTCTTTGTGAGTTTCTGCTTCCATAAGACGTCAAGGATTATCCAACCAACTTTAAGTGAAAGATCTTGGAGGATCGTATCACTTAATTTACACACTAAGAGATTCCCAAAAAACTTTGCATCTTCTTATTATTTTGAAACAACAAGCACGAAGATGGGAGAAACAACAAGTTTTATATATTAGATGATCTGAGTTTTTCTTTCTTTTTCCAACAAAACCTGCATCTAGCTGATGCAAGCAAAACTAGTAATACATTCTTGAGATTGTAAACAAGCAAAAGTGATTCTTTATCGGCAACTCGTGTTATAAGGCAGCTCAACTGAGAATTCAGACCTTGTGCTCAATTCCAAGCTTCTAGAACTCAGTTTCCAAGGTATCGAATATCTTGGTGCCTTCCGTGTCTGGCTCAGGTAACTTAACATGGACCGAAACATGCCTACCAGATCCAGACCCCTCTCTTCTACAGAAATGTGGCAGAGACTCACAGTCCATTATCTGCATTAGGTTTTACAAAATTTCAATGTTGTTGCACAATAAGTTACACTTGAACCGATTTTGCAATGAGCTTGTCAATTTCTTACCTGGAGCAACCCATCTTTCCCGCAGCCTTTCAGCACTTGAATCTTCTTCTTTGTCCTCTCTTGCAACAGGGGCTTTAAGAACGTAAACGACTCTCCAAGGAAGCCTCCTCCAGAGACCCACTAACTTTAACACCATACGTTTTGAAACAATAATTGAATCGTTAAACCCAGCAAACCCAGCAAATAGAAACTCAGAAGTTTCAGAGATCCAAGCTACACTCTACCAAAATGCACAAAACAGAAGACAATGAAGGCTTTCGAAATGATGAGCCCGCTTGACCAATTTGAGTTTGTCCCATTGATTCCTATGAATATCGTAAACTTCTATTTCTCATTCACAAATCCATCTTTGTTCATGCTGCTAAACACATTCTCTTCCATTTACCGTGTAATCACTCACAATCGAAAAATCTAAATCAATCACTCACTCACACGAACCAAACGAATTCAATAGCTTAAATCAATACACTAAAAAAAATCAGCGATCTGAAAACCAAAACCCACACAAACTAAATTGAAATTGGAAACCGTGAAGATCGAAGCAAACCTGAGGATGGTGGAAGAATCCGTGAAGATTGAAGCAAACAAGATGATGGTGGAAGAAAGAGCAGTGAAAAGCTCAATAGTCATGGCAGCTCAAGACGGAAGAACAAAAGAGACGGAAGAGGAAGAGGAACAGAGTATCGACGAGAGCTTAGATTGATTTAGGGTAAGTAGTTTTTGTAATTCACAAATAATAATAGGGTTATTTTTGTCTTTACACTTTTAATCGCAGCAATACATGTCGTACCGCTGAATTTCTTCCGTGGCCAAAAAAATCAAACGCTGATCGCAGCGTTTGGCCGCACGATGCTGTGACAAGGAAACGAACAACATCTGAATGCATGATGCAGCAGGCGTTTGGCCGCAGAATGCTGCGACAAGGAAACGAACAAATATCTGAACGAACAAATACATAATACTGAACTCTCGATCTCGTACTATAAATCAAGTTATTTTGGATTAATTTGTGTTCATAGTATAAGTGTGAGTTATGTGTTAGATGTATGCAAATAAATTATTGTCTCTAGATGTTCAAGCATGTATGTCATATGCTTGCAAGAACATCATTATTGAGCTCAACAGAGGAGACAAACTAGATGGTGACAATTACGATATTTGGTATCAAAAGTCCAGTTTATCCTCGAGAAGCCAGAGGTGAAAGAAAATATTTTTCATCTCATGGAATAACCTGAGCAAGGTACTACAGCTCAACATGAGAAAGATCACGAGGTATATGTTGCATGAAAAAAAAAAGAATAGCATAGCTCGCATCACGTTGCTCAGTTGTGTGCAGGATGATCTCATGTGTGAAGTTAAATAGTATGAAACGACAAAAGGCATGTGGGAGGCCTTGAAAGATATGTTTGGTGCCATATAGTATGATATATGGAAATTATTTTTTCAGTTCGATGATATTGATGATAATGATTTTGGTCCATGCTTTCACCGTTTGTTCCTCTCGGCGATGAAATCTAGAGTTTTTGTTTCAAATGAAAAATATATTAGGTGAGACTAACTTATCCATTCACTCCCCAAACCGTTCCCCAGCTGTTTTGGATGAGAAAAAATAGTCTCCCATCTTTTCTGTAGTCAAATCCGACAATCAGTACCATGTGCGATGATGGCTTCCGCCCTACTTCTTCCTTTCGAATCTTAACTTGGTATATTTCATGAAATTAATGTACATATATGTAAATCATCCTATAGACTAAGAGAGATCATTAATTATCTATAAATTAGTGTTATTTTTTGTTACTAATCTCCCTCATAACGTGGAAATCGTTATCCACTTGAAAGTATACGACTACAATAGATTGATTAAGCTTATTTCTAATGAATTCGGCTGTAGCATTTTCTTCTAGTTTGAAATGCATAATTTTTTGGACCATCCAATCTTACAGGGCACCACCATATAGAAAGGATGGTGAAAGTGGTTGTTGAGAAATACAGAGGTAGTATATTTTTTTAGCCTACAAATATAAACATGAAAATGGAACCATACAAAAAAACAAATCGGGTGCACCAGAAAAACAGATTTCTTCCACCAAAAAAGGTAGCTGGAACCTGCTCTTATATATTAAAGAGTATTTTTTTCTATATCTTAAATTCGTTTTTGCATGTGATTACTATTTATGTGGAAAATCAAATCATTTGTTGAGTATGATGATTCTTTTGGGATATTAATATCATGATTATGATGTTTGATTAGCAATTGTACGATTTTTGTGTTATTCAAACTAAAAATTTAAAATTTTTGTTTTTGATAATTAAATATATATTATGACACTAGTTCTGCTTGAAAACTATTGCAATCATGTAAAACCCAGTAATCGCATGCTAAAAGAATCAGAATGTTAATATCCCAAAAGAATCATCATGCTCAAACAGCATAATCAGGATGTTAATATCCTTAAAAAATTATCATGCTCAATAAATGATTTAATCTTCCACATAAACAGTACTAACATGCAAAAACGAGTTTAAGATATAGAAAAATACTATTTTATATACAAAAACAGATTTCAGATACCTTTTCTGTATTTTTTAATGATTGCTTTCTGACTCATGCCAATAACGATGGTAATGTTGAAGATCTGGTCAACAATGCCAACAACGCCGCCGACCCTCTTGGCAACGCCAACGCTTGGGGAGAATTTCTCAAGGAAGCGAACATCTTCGTCATCCAATGAATGCTCTCCACGGTCTTCTTCATTGTTCCTGTGAATCTTCTTGTAGCACTTGCTATGGTTTTGGTCACCTTATCGAGTGAGATGATGACTCTTCCTTCCACTGTTATCGATGATCTCCTTGATGACGTAAAGAAAAACTATTTCTAAAAGTATTCTTACCATCCATCTTTATGTATGCTAGTTTTTACATGGGTGCAAGAGTTTTCAAGAACACAACTTTGAAGTTTGCTTTTGAGGTTACCAGCTTAATTACGGCATAGAAGCTTCAATGGTTTTGCTCTTCTTCCTTAATAAAGAAGAATGGATGTTGACATTCAGAGCTTTAGTTGCATTTTTCTTCAAACTGGTGATTTTTTTAAACTCTATGATTATTGTCATTAAACATTATTCTTCTCCTTTAAAGCTAAGTTTTTATTAGTCATGATGTCTATTTGTCTTTAATGACATCTACGTATTTTGTCATTAATGCAATTTATGACAAAAAAAAACAGATTTTCAGAATTGTTATAATACATCGAGGTTGGATCTTCATAACCGGCCCAGTCCATTAGACCATAGGCGGGCAGGACTCCTAAGTTTAATAGGATTAATAGATGTTTTCCTTATTCTTGTAGGAGTAGTAAAAGAACTATTTCCTTTTCTATCCTTTGTGTAATCACTATATAAAGAGACATTTGGTCCTCATAATAATATATAGAATTCATTCGATTTACAACACGTTATCAGCACGAGCTTGCTCTGAAAAAACTCTAGCAGCCGCCGTGCATAAAATCCTAAGGTCTGCCGCCGTCCGCCGCTGTTCGACGCCGATCAGCCGTGCGATCCGATCCTAAGTTTTCCGAGGTCTTTAGCTCCCGTTTCTTTTCCAGTCAACCCAAAAGAAGGATCAAAGGTAGAAACAAATCTCTAAAACCCTAGAACATTAAAATCGAATTCTGACCTAATATTACCAAACCCTAAAAATCGATTCTTCCATGTTCTACTTGTTTGATCTTTTGAGAGCTTGAAATCAAATTGAATCTAAGGTAAAACTAGAATCTTAAAAATCGGATTGCTTGAAATAGATTGATTGCTTGCACATGTTAAAATCGAAATTGGACCTAAGACATATAAAATCGATTTGTGTATTGCTTGATCTATTGCTTGACCAAATCATAATTGAACTTGGAATTGCATGATAAAATCGGACCATTAAAATTTTGTTGGCCAAACCGAAAATCATAGATATTGCTTGCTAGGATTGAATTTGGAATTTTTCCTTTTTGTTTGACCACATAGAAATCGCAAATTGGAAATTGCCTTATTTTGAATTTGGATTTTCCTGTTTCTTTTATCACCTAGAATTGCATGTTAGGATTAAAATTGGAAACTTGCTTGAATTAAAATCGCATGATAAATGCATAAAATAAAATCGGTTGAAAGAAACCCTAAAATCCTAAGAGAAAAACCGATGCTTGATTTCAGATGTCGAAAGTCAACAATTTGGACTTCGCAGCCCTTAATCTCTCAGGAGATAATTACTTGCAATGGGCTTTAGATGCAAAGATCATGCTGAAATCAAAAGGGCTCGGTGAATGCATTAATGATGCAAATAACGAATCCGAGATGAATAGGTATAAGGCGATTTTAATCATACGCCACCATCTCGTTGAGAGTCTCAAAGATCAATACTTGACGCTTGAGGATCCTCTTGATCTCTGGAAGGAGTTAAAGGCAAGATATGATCATCAGAAGATGGTTATACTGCCTAAAGCCAAATATGATTGGCTTAACTTAAGGCTCCTGGACTTTAAGTCCGTGGATGAATACAACTCGGTCTTATTTAAGATAGTTTCAAAATTGAAGCTATGTGGCGAGATTGTGACAGAGAAGGATATGCTTGAAAAGACCTTCTCGACCTTCCACTCAAGCAACGTGTTGCTACAGCAACAGTATCGTGAGAAAGGTTTCACGACCTATGCAAGTTTGATCTCTTGTTTATTGCTTGCGGAGCAGAACAATGAACTGCTGATGAGAAACAGCGAGATGAGACCTCCTGGATCAACCCCACTTCCTGAAGCCCACGTGGCCGAGGACACTAAGATGGAAACCGAGGCAAACCATGTCCAGAGATACCAAAAGTATAATGGCCGTGGACGTGGAAAGAGATAAGGGCGTGGTCGCTACCACCCATATGGTCGAGGGAATGGCGCGGATCTGATTTTAACCGCGGTCAAGTCCGTGGCCGAGGGCGTGGCCACGGGAACCAAACCGGACAACAGTCCGGCCCGACTAAGTCTGTTTGCCATCGATGTGGGATGGACAATCATTGGGCCAAGACATGTAGGACTCCCAAACACCTTGTGGAACTTTATCAAGAGAGTGTTAAAGGGAAGAATCCAGAAGCCCACATGATCCAGCATGATAAGGAAGGCGACTTCGATCATGAACGTGATGACCTTATGGATTACAGAAATAATGATCTCATGGAGACATCAGATTGTTTAAAATAGGCATTAAAATTGTATTTCATTCATGTTTTGTTTTCATTTGGATTTATGTCTTTAGATTTGTTTGGATTTGCTTAATTAATAATTAATGGTTTTTAAGACATAATTCTTGTTTTTTTTTTTTAAATGAAAGGCAACATGGATGAATTCGTGGTGGATAGTGGGTCAAGCCACACGATTTTAAAGGACAAGAGATATTTTATAATTTTTACATTGAAAAAGGCCAATATAAATACTATAGCAGGCATGGCCGGCCTAATAGAAGGTTACGGCCAGGCCAATGTCCTATTGCCTAAGGGGACGCATCTAGAGATTGCGGATGCATTGTTTTCCCCCAGCTCAAAGAGAAGCCTATTGAGCTTTAAAGACATTCGAATGAATGGTCTTCATGTTGAAACAATGAACGAAGGAAACCGAGAGTTCCTCCAAATAATTGAAATCGTCCAAGGCCAAAAGAAAGTCCTAGAGACTATACCTGCTATAGCTACCGGCTTATATTGCACTAAGGTCAATATGATTGAGGCCAATGCCACCGCAAACCAAGAGTTTACGGATAGGTTCAACCTATGGCACGACCGGCTGGGACATCCCGGGTCGAATATGATGCGAAAATTGATAGCCAATACTTATGGGCACGCCTTGAAAGAAAGGAGAGTAATCTCAAATAATCTTACTTGTGCCTCATGTTCACAAGGGAAACTCATTGTAAGGCCATCACCAGTGAAAGTGACTAAGGAAACAATAAATTTCCTGGAAAGAATTCAAGGAGACATATGTGGACCAATATACCCACCTTGTGGGATATTCCGATATTTTATGGTCCTCATTGACGCATCTACAAGATGGTCACATGTATGCTTATTGTCATCACGGAATATGGCATTTGCAAGACTCCTTGCTCAGATAATACGCCTAAAGGCTCACTTTCCAGACTTTCTTTTAAAGACTATACGAATGGATAATGCTGGTGAATTCACTTCCCAAGCGTTTAATGACTATTGTATGTCCATGGGGGTAAGTGTTGAATACTCTGTGGCACATGTACATACACAAAACGGCTTGGCCGAGTCATTTATAAAACGTATTCAGTTGATTGCTAGACCATTACTCATGAGGTCAAACCTTCCTGTATCCGCTTGGGGACATGCTATCTTACACGCTGTCGAACTAATTCGCATCAGGCCATCTAGTGACCATAAATATTCCCCATCCCAATTATTATCGGGACAAGAGCCAGACATTTCCCATCTTAAGATATTCGGTTGCTCAGTTTATGTGCCGATTGCACCACCACAGAGGACTAAGATGGGACCTCAAAGGAGGATGGGGATATATGTTGGATATGATTCACCCACGATCATAAAGTACCTTGAGCCGACCACCGGAGATTTATTTAAGGCCAGGTACGCGGATTGTCATTTTGACGAATCCGTTTTTCCAACATTAGGTGATGGAAACCGGCTGGTAAAAGAAATTGCATGGAATCAAACATCCTTAAAATGGCAAGATCCCCGGACTCGTGAAAGTGATTTAGAGGTCCAAAAGATAATACATTTGCAAAAGCTAGCTATACAATTGCCAGATTCCTTTGCAGACCCAAAGAGGGTAACGAAATCATATATACCAGCCGTGAATGCACCAATTCGTATTGATGTCCAAGAAGGACCGAGTCAAGTGGCTACTGAGTCTAAACCACGATTGAAACGTGGAAGACCAATTGGTTCCAAAGATAAGACTCCTCGGAAATTAAAGAAAGGTGCTGAAATTCAGACCGAGGAGATAGTGGACGTTCCAGACATAAATGAACCTAAGGTGCCGGAAAATGTTGCTTGGGACGCCAAGCTTCATGGGCCTGAAGTTCCTGATAACAAAGAGATCGCGATCAATTATGTCTCGTCTGGAATCCAATGGAACAGAAAGAATGTCGACATTGATGAAATATTTGCATGCAATGTAGCACTTGAGCTCATGAATGAGGATCTAGAACCCACGTCCATTTTAGAGTGCACTCGTCGATTAGACTGGAATAAATGGAAAGAAGCTATAAACGTGGAGTTAAACTCTTTAAGGAAGAGAGAGGTTTTTGGTCCCATAATTCGGACACCTCGTGATGTTATACCAGTTGGACATAAATGGGTCTTTGTGAGGAAGAGAAACGAACAAGGTGAAATCGTTAGACACAAAGCACGGCTTGTGGCACAAGGATTCTCACAAAGGCCAGGAATCGATTATGAGGAGACATACTCCCCTGTGGTGGATGCAACGACTTTTAGATTCCTGATAAGTCTGGCCATAAGAGAGAAATTGGATTTGCGGTTAATGGATGTTGTAACCGCATACTTATATGGTCCACTGGATAACGAAATTTATATGAAAGTCCCAGAGGGAATAGAGCTGAAAGATAAAAGAAGTTCTCGAGACCAGCATTGTATTAAGCTGAATAAATCGCTCTATGGATTAAAACAATCAGGTCGCATGTGGTATAATAGACTAAGCGAGTACTTAGTGAAAGAGGGCTATAAAAACGATCCCATAAGTCCATGCATATTTATAAAGAAATTTGACAAGGGATTCGTAATCATCGCGGTGTATGTAGACGACCTGAACATCCTAGGAACCTCTGAGGAAATATCCCAAACGGTTGAATACCTAAAGAAGGAATTCGAAATGAAAGACTTAGGAAAGACTAAGTTCTGTTTGGGAATACAACTTGAGTACGTCAATAATGGAATCCTTGTGCATCAAATGGCATATACAGAAAAGGTACTCAAGCGTTTTAATATGGACCAGGCTCACCCACTGAGTAGCCCAATGATGGTGAGAAGCCTTAGTCTGGACAGTGATCCATTCGGTCCAAAGAAGAAGGATGAAGAAATCCTTGGTCCCGAAGTGCCATATCTCAGTGCCATAGGAGCGTTAATGTACTTGGCTAGTCACACTAGGCCGGACATTTGCTTTGCCGTGAACCTCCTTTCAAGATTCAGTTCTTGTCCGACCCAAAGGCACTGGAATGGGATCAAACACATACTTCGTTACCTGAAAGGGACGAAAGATATGGGTCTGTTTTACACTAACCTTAACAATGAAGGTTTAGTTGGTTTTGCTGATGCAGGTTACCTTTCGGATCCGCACAACGGTCGATCCCAGACGGGATATGTCTTCACTCACGATGGAACAGCCATTTCGTGGAGGTCCATGAAGCAGACACTCACGGCTACATCGTCCAATCACGCGGAAATATTGGCGATCCATGAGGCCAGCCGAGAATGTGTTTGGTTGAGGTCAATGACTCAACACATTAGACGAGATTGTGGGATGATAGAAGGGAAAGAAGAACCGACCAGCATGTACGAGGACAATGCCGCATGCATAGCTCAGTTGAAGGATGGATACATCAAAGGAGATCGGATGAAGCACATCTTACCAAAGTTCTTTTTCACTCACGACCTACAGAAGGCCGGTGAACTCAAAGTGCTCCAAGTCCGTTCCAGCGACAACTCAGCCGACCTATTCACTAAGTCGCTTCCAACCTCCTCATTGAAGAAGTTAATGCATCAGATCGGCATGCGCCGATTAAAGGACTTAGAGTGATGATCATTTCAGAGGGAGTAATGCGTGCTGTACTCTTTTTCCTCGCTAAGGTTTTTGTCCCACTGGGTTTTCCTTAGAAAGGTTTTAATGAGACAGCATCCCCAAGCGTATTACTATGATCCCATCATCATAACCGGTTATGTCAATCAAGGGGGAGTGTTATAATACATCGAGGTTGGATCTCAATAACCGGCCCAGTCCATTAGACCATAGGCGGCCAGGACTCCTAAGTCCAATAGGATTAATAGATGTTTTCCTTATTCTTGTAGGAGTAGTAAAAGGACTATTTCCTTTTCTATCCTTTGTGTAATCACTATATAAAGAAACCTTTGATCCTCATAATAATATAGATTCACAACCAGAATCAGATTTTCCAAGTTTTGATTGGTTAATATACCCTTGCCAACTTGAGAGGGAGTGGAGGGAGTGGTGGAACTTAAATTGTAAAATTTGGGGCCATCATTCAGAGATTACACATAGACAAATTGATAATATACAATATTTTTTTTTTAAAATAATCTGAGCATCCATCTCGGTTTTCTTTTTCTTATTAATGAAATTCTCTCACATTTTTTCTTAGTGTTGAGAGCTTCTTCTCTATGTTATCTACGTATATAACATTTTCTATTCCAATTGTTCATAAATCATTATTTCTATCATAAATAACTCCAAGAAATAAGACATTTGTATAATAGAAACCAAGTTTTCTTTTTCATTTTTTTTAACAAAAAAAACATATCTTCAAATTTACCTTATACTAAAAGATTTATTATTTTACTGATATTATTAATCTTTTATAATAAAATGAACCAACTTTTTTTTGCCTCAGGTTCCTGATACCCTAAGCACGGCACTTGTTGGAAGTATCAAAACTACCAAGCTTTTTAAATCAAGTGAACATACTATCTTGAGTTAACATTTGTAAATACTGTAGTAGCTTTTGTAAAGATCTTCAAATCTCAAAATCTGTTACTATTATCCCTTTTATTATTACTATGCTACCTTCATTTATTCAAAGTTGTACACATAGTGATTATACAAAGAATTTTGAATCGACGCAATCGAACTTTAGTCAAGGTGTGAATCAGGTAAGTCCCCCAAGAGGGTAACATTGACGTACTCATTAGGAAAATGAGCAGGTAATCCCGGAATTAACAGTGCGACAACTCTAAAACACCTCAAGAACCATCCTTCTTTGTACTCTTCACCTTTCCAATAAGGCATGATGAAACTCCTTATCAACTCCCAAAATGCGTTCATAGTCTTTGGTATAGCCCATAATATATTGAAGTAGTTTTTGTTTGGCTCCTCTTCCTCTACCTAAACATAATATCAAACAATGGCAATGCAGATGGATATTATTAGTAAGGAATGGATAAAATTCCGAATGAGATTTTGCAAAAACAAGATTCTCTATATATTCAAGCTAATCATAATATGTATATACTTGCTTTGTTTCCCTATAAGTGATGCTTAAGGATTTTACACATATATTACGGAAAACATAAATTCGAAAAAAACAAATCTATAAAAAAAACTATTATTTAACGTCTAAATTAATAAATTCAACCAATAATAAAAAGAAAGACTACAAGATACTATTGGTTAAAAAAAATTTAAAAGAATTTAATTTACATTGAAACTATAAAACATCAAAGTGTTTGAACATGAGTGTTTTGTCGTCGAAAGGCAATCTAGGAACCATGTCGTTGCAATAAACATATCGTTTGTACTTCACGTCAAATTTCTTCAACGAACCTTTCATGAACTTTCCAAACTCCTCGTCTCCTACGCGTGGCTGCCCAAATGTGTAAACTCCTTCGAGCTTGTCTAGCATTTGCTCTTCCTCATGCATCATCAACACGGCCGTGAATAGGATCGCTAGAGCCCCACCTAGGCTATGTCCGGTCAAGATAAATTTGGATGTCGGATTTTGGTTGAGAATCTCTTTTAAGTGATATCTAATAGTGTAGTATGCATATTGAGTTGTTTCTTTTTGGTTTTGGTCAAATTTTACTTCTTTAGGCCATCCTTCTTGTTGAAGGCCTAAAGCTTTCATGAACCCTCCATGGATCTTTCCCACATTCTTGATCTCGTACCTATTTTGGAGATCAACATTGGTTTAGTTAGAGGAACCAATCAATGAACATAAACCGTATAAACACCAACCTAAGCTGAACTGATTAACAAATATTTGTGTTTGTAGAATATATTGAACAAAGAAAACAAATTTACCAGGAGAGATCCAAGTCCGTACACCAATCATCAGTGTCGAAAGGATCGGTGCCTCTGAAACTGACGACGATGAGGTTCGGGTCCGTGCTTGTGTCCTTTATAACAATCACTTCTGTTGACTTTTGTTTTTGGTAACCTAAGAAACTCAAAGAAGAAAGTCTTACTCTAGCTTTCTAAAGAAATTTTTTATATGATTCTCAATTTTTTTTTGTTTTTTCTGTAAATCATCTTGATATTTATTAAAAGTACAAATATATTTAAAATTAAAATTATGAAAAAATGAAATTATAATGTTATAAATTTCTAGCGAAATTAAAGTTAGAGTCTCTATATTTCTTAAAGTTTTCAGCTTACTGACTCAAATATTTACAAGAAGAATTTTTTTAAAAAAAATTCTCTATAAAAAATTGTAAGTCTTAATTAATTTTAAGGTTGATCAGAAAACCACAGTTAGCAAAAGGTAGGAGAACTTAATTACTTGAGTAAAAAAGAGAAGTGTTTCTTGATTTTGAGTCTTTGACCAATACACACACACACACACAAAAAAAAGATAATTTGATGTGAGTTTGGGCCTTTGGAGTTAGATTTCTTAGTGGAATAATTGTATGAAAATTATAAATATAGATTTGTAAACCGCATAATCTAAAATATAACTTTAACTATTAAATAAAATAGATAAATTGAATAAAAATTTTATTGGAAGTTGGATTAGCGATACTTATGTCAATTGGGATCAAATTAAAATTTTCTAGAGAAACAATTAAATCAAAATCTAAAATACAATGGTTTTTTTTTTTGTGACAGAAATACAATGGGGGTTAAGAAACTAAATTGGGAGAATAATATTAGAAATTCCACCTGTGTAATTATTATTGGAATCGAATTCATTTTGGTAAGAAAAAAAATAAAATTCCGCATATCAGACTGTGTTATCACGTGGTATTTGCCTTTTTGGACTAATTCAGTTAACTTTAATACTCCATAAAAAAGGGAAAGCAATCTCACCGTTCCAACAGCTGTAGAAACCCAATAAGTCCATCTGGCAAAGTAATTAAAAACAAAAGGGATTATAAGTCCAACACATAATTAATCTCCTCTAATAAATGCTTTGATTTTATTGTTTTCTTAATCAAAGAAAATCATGCATGATCATGGTTACAAGATAAAGTTTAATAATTCGACGAAATAAAGATACAGCTAGATGACACTTATTTTACAAGGAAAACAAAATCGACAATAGGGAAAATACTTTTAAGTTTTAACCTATGTTATTTAGAAGAAATAAACCTTAGAAACTGCTTTTAGACTAGTCATCATCACTAGCAACAATCTTGACTGTTTAGTCTGTTACCTTCGTTAAAACAATTAATGACCTTTACTGTATATTCAATAAGATTAATCCAAAAGTCCATTTTCATGAGCACGAAAAACTGTTACTAATTGATAGGCAAACCTAGAATTTTCTTTACAGTGAGAGACTGAGTGTTGTGAAAAAATTATTAACGAAACATATAGTTTTTTTATAATAATTAGCAAAAAGGGTAGAGTTGAATAATAAAAACCTTCCAGTGGTTGTGAAGAACAGAGCTGACAAAGTTTATGTTCTCGTAAGAAAGCTTAGAAGCCATAATTGACAACATTGCTTTGTATCTTTTACTTCCTCTCTCTATTCTCGGATCTAACTCTACTCGCCGGTCTAGGTTTCCGTTTAGCGATGCAAATGTCGCCGATGGTTCCTCCGGCCAAATAATCTTTCCTGAAATAAATTACAGAAAACAAAAAATACAAATGTTAAACATAGGGTCGATAATTAATTGCGTTTAATTGTACGTCTCAACTTTCAATTAATTAAAAGATAATTGACAAATCAGAAGACCCATTTGGAGTAACTTATTATCTCAGTCACGCATAATCATTTTGTGAAGAATCATTCATAGTAAGCAACAATTATTTGTGTAAATGTTCAAAAAAAAAAGAAAAAAACTATTTGTGTATTGTTTCCATTTGACATTTGGATGAAAATGAGGAAGTTTTAAGTGTTTAACTTTTGTATTTTAATTTTTTATGTAATTAACCGAACTTATACAAGTAGTTTAGAACAAGAAAGTCAAAAGAAAATCTGACCTTTGAAAAGATTTGGGAGTATCATGAAGAAGCCACCATTGGAAGAAACAAGGTTGAGACAATAAGCAATAGAGAATCCAAGAAAGTAGAGAGGTTTCCTTATGAGAATCATAAGTTTCTGAATAACGATTGATACAAAGATGATCCATCTTCGCCGGAATCTACAAAGATCATACTCGAGCCTCCTCTCTTCAGAAGAATTGATGAACCTTCTATTCTTAAGATGCGAGGAGAAGAGAAGACGTATGAGATCCGAGACGTTGGCTTCTCTTGGATCTAACACAAAATAGTTTTCGGTTGTACACATCTTTTTTTTTGTTTTTTGTTTTTGTTTGTGGTTTAATTGTCAACGCTAATTAAGCTTCAAAACATGGAAGATTTGTTTTTTGCAAGTTGAGTCATGGTAGCTTTGTGTACTTATATAAAATGGGCCATTGTTCTGCCCTCCTAGCTGATGCCCTTGAAGCGGAACCATACACTGCCTCGCAAGGTATCTCATCTGACTACAACGATAACAAGTGCTCCTCAGCGGTTGGACCTCTCTTGGCGCATGGCCTGCAGTGCAATCCCTCTTCACGTGCCCCGGTTGATAACATCTGAAGCAGACGACACCCCTAGGGGCTTTTCTTGTTATTGGTCCCGAGTTAGCAGTGTCCCAATTCCTCTTGTGACTCTCAGCACCTTTTCCACATTTACCTTGAGCACTTCCTGGAGCTCAATTTCTTGCACAGCAACGGTTTCTACGAGATCCACCATATTCTCATACTTCGTGATAGTACAACGGTTTTTTAGGTCAATTCTCAGTCCGTCCATGAACTCACGAATCTGGTCTGCCTCGCTCAGGCGCCTGGTGGTGAACCTCCTCAAACGGTTGAACTCTTCCTTGTATTCCCGGACAGTTCGGTTATCCTGACGAAGATTATCGAAAGCACTCATCATGTGATCCATGGCCTCTAGCGGAAAAAAACTCCCGAGTGAACTCGTCTCTGAAATCGGCCCAAGTTAACTCATATCGCCCTTGCGTTGACTCTACCACACCTTTCCACCAAAACATAGCATCATCCTTCAGGTATTGCACAGCCAAATCCCTGCGGTACTCCTGCGAGCACCTGATTGCATCAAGGTTATCCTCCAACTTCTTCCTCCAATTTTCAGCAGCTATAGCACTCGCTTTCTCGTCGAAGTGATCCATCTGCATATCCCTCATGAGCCTCATCGCTTCCCAATATGAAAGTCCTTGAACTTGCACATGCACAGCCGGTGGTGGATATTGTGCTCCCCCGTTCTGGCAATTCAACGGCGCAGCCTGCTGATGCACATTTCCCGCTCCTGTGTCATTATGCATCTGATCCCCAAAAGGGTCACTGTACCTCTACACCTCCTCCATCACAGCTGCAAGCACAGCAGCTTGGTTAGCTCCTGGGGCCGCCCCTGCTGGGTTCGTACCCACTGTCTCATTCTCGGTGTTGTTCCCCTAAACACTTTCTGTCGAATCAGCTTGACTTTCTGTGGGTTGCATAACTCTCGCGCCTCGCGCAACACGTGCTCACTTTGGCGGCATCCTGAAGACAGAAGATGCAGCGGTCAGTCTCTTTCACAAAGCTGAAACACCTACACTAAGAATACAGAGATTAAGTCAAGCTAGGTGATGTTTTGCACTTTTCTTTTAAATACCCCATTTCGAAAATATTTTTTTTTTAAAAAAATACCTAAAATAAAATTTGTTTTATTAAAAAAAAATTCCGAAATTATAAAAATATTTCAAAAATACATTAAACATCCGAAAGTAGTAACTTTAAAAAAAACAACTTTGAAACTCGTTTTAAAAACCTTTTGCTTTCACAATTCGCCTCCCGCGTCAGAACCGGTTTGGCAATCCTAGGTTCTGATACCAATTGTAACACCCGCCTCTTACGTAACCAAGACGGCATGTTCAAGTGCATTAACTTTCTCCACAATAAACCACTTGCTAGTTCAATGCCACTTATTCCCAAGGATCGTATACAAAACGTCTTACAAAGATCATATTAAATTAATACTAAATCCGAATTGAATAACAACGTCTTTTAAATAAATAACGAATAATAAAATTAAAACCCATGTCTTCCCAAAACCATCACCAAGCCAGATGACTACTCATGTATGCCAGCGCGCTCACCTGCAAGAAAGAGGGATGAGTAATTTGGATTACCCAGTGAGTGCAGATCCTAGGGACCCACGATATACATCTCACACATGCATAACCATTCCAGACAAAATTTTTAAGCTAATACACCCAAACAAACACGTCCAAAGACACTCACAAATCAAGAAATGACTTCTTAGACCTAACTGGTGCATCCACGCCCTCACCGGCGCACACCCCGTGGCATAAAATCGGCACAACACGCTGTCCGTCCTCACAACGCAGGGCTCGTTAAGCCTCCAACGATGGACTATGGTGCGCCAGACGCAAGTATGCGCGTATTAACAAAAAACTTCTCAGACTGAAACGAGTTTGAATATACGGGAGATAAATCACGACGAGTCCTCACCTTAGTCTCAGATCTGAAGTCGGCACGACAAACGAGTCAGAACGGCTTTCGAACGATGAAAAACGGTCAACAATCAACAAAAGTCAACACTGATCAACGGTCAACGGTCAGCAGAAGTCAACGCAGGTCAACGAAAAAGTCAACGCCGGCTCCGGCGAACAGTAAAGTCGACATTCTAACGTTAGAATAAAAATTTCTGTGTAATGACATTTTCTGTAATTAATATAATGGTATATGGGGTGTTTCGTCGAAATTACATAAATTAAAGTGAGAGAACTAAATATACAATCATTGTATCCTTTCCGTTAATAAACTGGTCAACTTTATATACTGAACAAAATCACTCAATTAAAAACTTGAATTATTTTCTTGACACCTTGAGAAATTTCAAACATAGGATATTCTCTCTTTTTTTCCAAATTTAATTCTCATTAGTTTCAAGCTGGGCTTATATCATACAAAGATAGCAATGCTTGGCTAGCCCATCGGCAAATTCATGGTTTATGGAATGGAAATAACAACTTCAAACATAGGATAGTTTGATGACATTCTATTGTGAAACTGGTGAAGTGGTTACAAAAATAACAGTTTAGCTTCTCACTTAGCTTTCGTTTCTCGTAAAATGAGATTGGTTTTACCATCTGCTAGTTGTTGGTTATGAATGACTTGCTATTGAAGTAAAACTGTGTAAAAATCGTAACTGATACATGATTGGATCAAACAGTATATCATCTGGTGGGTTGATTATAAACGACTATGTTGGAAGTAGATTATGTTTTGATGAAAAAGGTTGTGTGACGTTATTTAAGTGAGACACAATGATTTAGGCTTGCTGATCCAAGACCCAAAGTGGTGTTTTCTCAAACTCTTCTGAGTTCTGACAATAGCATTTATCGTACTAAGGTTAAAAAAATCACTCCCTACGTTAAATCCTCTGCAAGATACAATTTATATCACCGAAAGCGACTTTTATGATGCAAAGTCAATTCATAAACACTAACAACTTAGACCAAAATCATATTTATTAATCAATTATTCAATCCATATGATTTCTCCTATTAATATCTATGTTTTCCTTAATCATTACTATCAAAATATTCTAATTGTAATTCATTAAGATTATGTCCATCTTGTATATATGTACATTGAAGAAGATATGAGAGTGGATATACAATTCTTTCAATACAAACCTCTCGTCACATTATTATCAATATATACACTTTCCCCAAGAGGCACTCACAAGCAACAATATAATCTCTCCAAACATTTGGGGACATTGCAAGGACATACAAACCAAATGCTTATGTGCATGTACTTTGAACCAAACAGACAAAAGCGTCAACAAGGCGGAAACATCCTTGGCGCCAAGGAGAGTCAAAGCACATTAACACAAAGATTTCGACCAGAACCGTGGCATATGTCACGCCAAGGCTCCAATAAAAGTCCACATCATGAATGTGGGTTTCATTGTCTACTCTCTCTTCATCAGGTTCTTCAATGTTGTGTATGTTGATAGTCTCTCATTTTAGCATGTTTTTAACACTCATATAGGATAGTTTTGCATCCATACATGCATTCATTAGATAGTTTTAGGCTAGATTGCATTCATTTGAGAGTTTAGTGAGTCTTAACTTAGAACATTGTATATATGTTGCATTTGAAGTGTTTCTCAGGTATTCTAGAGCTAGAGGAAGCTATTGGGAGGATGATGAATGAGCAAGAAAGCCAAGAAGGTGAAGAACAGAAGGAAAACATGCAGCAAAACTCGCAAAGGACATAAAAGAATCAGTATCGGTGTGCCGTATCGGTGTGATCACACCGATACACATATCGGTCTGCTATATCGGTGTGATCACATTGCTATATCGGTGTGATCACACCGATATTGAACCCGCGAATTTGTTTACTTAAGACGAAAATGTACTGTTGATCATCATTATGAAGTTGACTTTTATTTCTAAACTTTTCCAGAAACTCTCTCTGTATTTTGGTGATTATTTCTGTAAGACCTTTGGATCAAAAACTTCAATTCAAGAGTTCTTCTTCTCTAATCTCTTCTCTCTACTCTTTCTAATGCTATTTATCAAGTTTTTAC
>JAHZTW010000222.1:10896-21883 GCA_020283515.1 Alliaria petiolata | reverse complement strand
GTCACGGACGAAAAACTCATCCACGAGGCTCTAGTCCAACGCGGCCCCACTTTCGCTTCCCGGCCTCGGGACTCGCCCATCCGGCTCATGTTTAGTGTCGGGAAATGCGCTATAAACTCGGCGGAGTACGGATCTTTGTGGCGGACTCTGAGGAGGAACTTTGTGACAGAGCTCGTGACCCCGACTAGAGTGAAGCAGTGCTCGTGGATAAGAACTTGGGCGATGGCTAATCATATGAAAAGGATTAAAACAGAGAGTATTGAGAAAGGTTACGTCGAGGTTATGAGTCAATGCAGGCTAACGATTTGTAGCATCTTGATATGTCTTTGTTTCGGTGCCAAGATCAGCGAGGAAAATATTAAGAACATAGAGAATGTTCTTTAGGACGTTATGCTTATAACTTCTCCGACCTTACCGGACTTTTTACCGGTTTTTACTCCGTTGTTTCGGCGTCAAGTTAGAGAAGCGAGAGATCTAAGAAATACGCAGCTCGAGTTTGTTGTACCGTTGATTAGAAACCGTCGTGTGTTTGTTGACGCAAAGGAGAGTCCTAACGAAGAGATGGTGAGTCCTATTGGTGCGGCTTATGTGGATTCTCTGTTTGGTTTGAAGCCGGTCGAGAGAGGCGGCTATCTCTGAGATGAAGAGATTGTGATTTTATGTTCAGAGATTGTTTCGGCCGGTACGGACACGAGCGCAACTACGCTTGAATGGGCGTTGCTTCATCTAGTGACCGACCAAAATATTCAAGAGAAGCTGTACGAGGAAGTTGTTGGAGTTGTTGGCAAAAACGGCGTCGTTGAAGAGGATGACGTGGCGAAAATGCCTTATTTGGAGGCTATTGTGAAAGAGACTCTCCGGCAACATCCGCCGGGGCATTTTCTGCTCTCTCACGCCGCCGTGAAAGATACGGAGCCTGGAGGGTATAATATTCCGGCAGGGGCATATGTTGAATTTTACACTGCTTGGGTTACTGAGAACCCGAAGATTTGGTCGGATCCGGGTAAGTTTCGACCCGAGAGGTTTTTAGCCGGTGAGGACGGTGTTAATGCTGACTGGACGGGGACACGTGGCGTTACAATGTTGCCTTTTGGTGCGGGTCGTCGGATCTGCCCGGCTTGGTCTTTGGGGGTTCTACACATCAACTTGATGCTTGCTAGGATGATCCATTCGTTTAAATGGATCCCGGTTCCGGATTCTCCACCCGACCCAACTGAGACTTGCGCGTTTACAGTCGTGATGAAAAATTCTCTCAAAGCCCGGATCCTGTCAAGAACTTGATGAAATATATTCGAACTGGATTGGGTCGGATCGGGTTTGTGATATGTTATGCTTTTGTTCGCATTAATCTGCTCTTAGCTATATTATATATAGTGTGGTTTGTTACTATCTTTTTCAATGTTATTTCCCAAATTAAGCTTTTGTTTCGGCTGTATAATGTTAAATATATATAATCATATGCATTGTTTTAATCATATGTATATTCGGTCAGTTCATGTGTTTGTAGTAAGTATAATTTTTTTTTTTTTTAAGCGGTTGTAAGCAGGGGTGGGAAAAAAAAACCGTAACCGAAAAAACCAAACCATACCAAACCGAAAAAAGTGATATGGTTTGGTTATGGTTAAATCTAAAAAATCATTTAGTTATTATTTTTTTAAAGTTTTGATTTAGGTTTGGTTTAGTTAAAAAAAGTCAAACCGAATGGTTTTTATGATTTTAGAACAAAAATTTAAATAATTTATATTTTTATTTTCTTAGTTTAGTTTATGTCCATATTTTATTAATAGGTTTAATTATCTTTATAAATTACTAAATTTAAAATTATAAATTAAATATAATATTTAATAAAATATCTACATATAAATATTTACAAATACAAACTATGAATAGAAATATTTGTTTTTTAGTTTTTGGTTTTTATAGACTTGGTTTTATTGATGATTTAAATTTATTTCCTATGATTTAGATTTGATTCTTTTAACTTTTTGTTTTGTTTCACTCATATCTATTATTACTATTCATATTCATAGTTTAAATCAAAGATTCCAAGTTTTTCGTAATAATATAATTCCGAAAAAAACGAAACCAAACCATACCAAACCGAACCAATTTACATATAGATTTTAATTTTTTATAAAACCGAAAAACTGAAAACCGAAAAAAACCGAACCATACCAAACCGAAATATATATGATTTTTATATGGCTTGAATTTTTATAAAATTGATAAACCGTAAAACCGAAAAAACTAAACTGAAACTAAACCAAAAATCGAAGTGCCCACCCCTAGTTGTAAGTATTATTGTTGATAAAAAGGATCTCTTTTGGCTGATCAGTGATCCTTTTTATTACGTCCGCATCATGAGGGTTTTGGAGTGACGGTTGTGATGTTTTTTTTAAAAAAGCATTGTAGATATTAAATGTGTGAATAGTCTAGTCAAAAGAGAATTAATATTTAGATTATATTTCGACTTATTTCAATTTGAATATTTTTTGGTGGGTACCAAAAAGAAATTGGTAAGTTGATGCAGACCTCGCCCTGGGCATATTCGGTTCGGTTCGAACCGAATAAATGCTTAAAACCCGAACAGTTTTCATTTAAATTTAATATGGTTTTCGGTTCGGTTTGGGTTAAACCCGAGAACCGAACGGTTACCCGAAAATCCGAACCAAACCATTAATATTAGATATTTTGATTTTTTTTATCTGATTAAAACATAAACTTTAAAAAAAAAAACATAATCTCTCTTCATGCGCCTCTTTCTTTTCTCTTCTGCGCCTCCTTTTTCTCCATCTCCATCTCCATCTCCAATTCTTCTTCTTCTTCTTCTTGTTGACCACAATCACATCATTGAACCCCTTCTTCTCCTTCTTCTCCTCCTCCAATTCTTCTCTTTCTCTGATTCGTCTTTTCCTCATATTCTTTCTTCTCCTTTTAACTCTTTAGATCTTTCTTCTCCTTTTGACCTTGGTGCGTTGGAATCGCGTCTCAGAAGAGGAGCTGAGGGATCTCTTCAGAGAGCGTGGAGAGGAGGCTCGATCCGGAACCGCCCGCGGCTTCCTCGGCTGATGTAAAAGCCATCGTTTGTTGCAGGATTAGTGGATAAGGAATTGAAGGGGAAGGATGTTGGCTAGAAAAGATTTAGGGTCTCAGATCTAATTCGGGTTTTCGGTTCCAAACCGAACCCGTTTTACTTTTCGGGTTTGATCCGGTTCTCACACAAAAACGCAAATCCGACCCGACATAGAACCGACCCGACCCGAACCAAAAAAAATTCGGTTCCTATTTGGTTCCAACCCTGTCAAACCCGAAAAACCCGAACCCGCTTGGATCCGACTCGATCCGAACCGCAGACCCGAATGCCCAGGGCAATGCAGACCTATCAAATTTACATGAAATTGTCAGTCGTGAGGTGGTCACTTAAATTCTACCCGAATATGTTGGAGCTACCAAGTGGTGCGGTGAATAACATTAACTTTGATAAAAGAACATACATACTATAAGCAAAAGTTCAAAAAAAAAAAAGAACATACATACTACTATACTTTTAAGTTTTAACAACTATATACAAGGTTATGGTTTTAGGAATTAACATTTTCTTTTGATTTTTTGATTTTTCTATGGTTTAGTGGATTTGAAAATATATGTAGAGTAAGGAGCGGTAGAGGCGGTAGACAGCTATTTTTTTTTTTTTTTAACAGTATAAATGTGAGTGAATCAACCTATAGCTTTAAAAAATGAAGATACAGTCGAAATTTTTTTAAAAAATATATTGGCTGTGAGAATCAATTTTTCTACAACTTTGATTGGTAAAGGCGGTAGCTTTGAGTTTTTAGCTGTAGAATTTAGGCTGTAGTTTTTTTTTGCTGTAGGTGTAGAATTTTGACTGTAATTTTTTACAAATAAAAGCACCATTGGCAAATATAAGTTTTTTTTTATTATTATCATCTGAAAAATATATTATAACTTTTGAACGCAACAGTTCACAAATACAAACAAGAAACAAGGATACCAGCAAAAACTAAAGGAAGGCATTAAGAGAATAACTCTGTTTTTACCAAAAGGCCTAACAAGATAAAACAGAGTAACAAACCAAAGAAAACACGAAATGTCATACCCGAAACTGTTAAACAGAGGGAAGAACTCTCTTGCCAAAGATTTCCTGCATCCTGAAACCCGCCGAAACACTTCCTATCACTGGAACGAAAAAGAAGATCATGCTCTAGGCCTAATAACGTCATTCACCAATGAAATTGACTCGGACCCGAAAATAACTTCTGTCACTCTTCAACAGTTCATACCAAGCTCAAGAAATAGCAATCATCCTAGCTAAGAACCCCATCAAACACTCTTCGGCTATGCAGCAAAAAAATCCCTTCCAAACTCTGAAAACTAAAAACGAAAACAGCGAAGAAAGGAGAGGAAAGCAGATGACCTGCACCGTAGATCAACCAGATCCGGCAACTCCATCTTCACAGCATCTCAGATCCGCCCAAATCTGACCCAAATAGCCAAAAAAGATCTTCTCCACCAAACGATCCAACAAAAACCCTTAAAGCCTTGCTTCACCGCAACGGAGACAAACAGATCCGGCCACAAGCCGCCGAAGATCTAATAGATCTGGCGCTTCCAACCTCCCACTACCTAGATCTGCTCAAGAGAGAAGATTTGGACCGAACCAAACTACAACACCTCATCCCAAACGAACCAAACCCTCATAACCCACAAAAACCAAAAGCAAAAGCAAGAGATAGACCAGCGTCGGCCCTATATTAGCAGCCCGACGCCGATCACCGGAGAAAATACGGTGGCTGAAAGCAAAAAGGAATGCGGCGGCTGAAACTCTATTGAAATGCGGTTGCAAATATAAGTTATATATGTAGATTATTAGTTTTATTGTACATATTGAAAAAGAGATTAACATTAGAAATGAGAAAATAAATTTCATAGCAATTTTCCTATCTTTGATTAGATAACTAATAAATATACGAATCATATGTTAAAAATAATTTAAATGATATGTAAAATTTGTAATAGTATTTATATATAATATATACACACACATATGGTAAGAAAATATATAAATAATAATTTATTCTATATATGAGATACGGACATATGGTGGAATAAAAAAAGTTTCATATGTTATTAATTAATATATAATATATCTTTCATACACGTTATAAATCTATTTTAATATAGTAAGATTTTTTTTTTAAATTGAGCTTTAAAATGTTGTCATGTAGCATATGATGTGTCACCTATATTTAAAGAAAAAAACATAAATACATAAAACAAATTGATATGTGTACTTCATAATTGTAATATTTAATTTTTTTATCTCTTTATTTTGTTGTTCTTAATTTAATGATAGGATTAAATCTATATATCTATATATCTATCTATTATAATAAAGTAAGGTTTTTTTACAAGAGCAGCTTTGAAACGTTGCCACGGGGCACTGTACTACTTAACATGTGTCACTTTCATTAAAAATCGGTTTTAGGCTTCACTCACATAATTGAGTCCATTGGATCCATAAAGCGCAGCCCAATCATTTTCCCCTTTGATAGTAAAGTTTTTTTTTTTTATGTTGAGCTTTGATATGCTACCATGTGGCACTCCAGAAATTGTCTTCTATCATCTTAATTTTTTTTATTATTCATTAATAAATAGTTTTAGTTTTTTGTTAAAAAAATATTTTTAGTTAAGAAAAGTATTCTAATATAGTAAATGTTTTTTACATAGACAGCTCGAAACACTGACACGTGACATGCTACAACCTGACAACTTTGAATTATGTTATAAAATTAAAATGCAACATTTCTTCCCTTATTTTTGAATACAAACATTCTTATAAATGGTGTCTTGTCTTTCTTTTTTCTTATTTTTATTTCGTTTCTAATAACAAGATTAAAACAAAAACTGGAAATTTAAATATTAATCGGGACACAAATAATATAAACAATATGAATAAATTTTTTACTACATCAATATAATCTTAAGAAAAAAATAACCAATAAACAAACAAAATAATTTCATTTACGACAATCAATTCAGTGTCAACAATAATGACTTGAAAAGCAAATAAAAAAAAATAAAAAATGAAAAACACATATAAAAAAGACTCATAAACAACATCTTAGCAATAACAAACAACAAATATAATATAGAACATAAATAAAAACAACTAATACTCAAAATAACACTCAACAAAAAAATAGTCAACAAAATTTCAAATATTAAACTATACTAAACCAAAGTAATAATGATAATTAAATACTATCCATATAAATTACAAAAAACAATAGAAATTATACTATCAGAGAATTCGTATCATCCATCAACCGGAAACAAATTTCATCTCCTAATCACACGTCAACTTCGTCAAGAATACAACATCAACTACACAATCTTTTCTTACCACCAGCCAAGTATTACGAGAAAATAACTTTACTTTTAATGATGTCCCTGTAAAATACAAATATTTACTAACAAGTACTATGAAATAAATTATAAAATTTAAACATTTGAATTATCACAAATCTGTGCAACGCGCGGACCTTCTCATAGTATTCTAATATAGTAAGGCTTTTTCTTAAGTGAGCTTTAAAATGCTGTCATGTGGCATGTGATGTGTCACCTACATAAAAAAACTATAATTAACTACATAAATATAGAAAAACAAATGTGATATTATATAACATATAATAAAGTTTTTTCATCAAGAGCCCTGAAATTTTGGGACGGGTTTCCCATTCCCTCTTGTACCGTCCCGAATTTTTCGTCCCATTCTCTATCCCGTTTAAACCAATTACCCATTCGAAACCATTTATTTTATTAATATGGATATGAGAAGAGAATGAATATTAGATCGTGTACCCGAATTACCCGTTTAAAATAAAAAAACTTAAAAAATCTATATATATTTTTAACACTTAATTCTTTTATCTCTTTATTTTGTTGTTCTTAATTTAATGATAGGATTATTAGGATGAATAACAAAAAAGACTATAATCAACTACATAATTATAGAAAAAATAAATGTGATATTGTATAACATATAATAAAGTTTTTTCATCATGAGCCCTGAAAATTTTGTGACGGTTTTCCCGTTCCCTCTTGTACCGTCCCGAATTTTTCGTCCCATTTTCTATCCCGTTTAAAATAATTACCCATTCGAAACCATTTATTTTATTAATATGGGTATGGGAAGGGAATGAGTATTAGATCGCGTATCCGAATTACCCGTTCAAAAATAAAAAACTTAAAAATTCGATATATTTTTTTCAAATTATTCTGAAATTTCCCCGAACGTTCTTATCATATTTCCTTTTGAGAATTGTTTTCCAATTCACAAATTTTATGTTTCCTTCCCATAGCCGTAGATTCATGTTCTCAGTCCCAAAATTTTCAGGGCTGACATACCTTCATTTTACACATTTAAATTTGAAGGAAAAACTTATCAACAAAAGAGAATAAAAAATCCAACTACACTAAATAATTAAATACAATCCACAAAAAAAAACAAAAAAAAAAACTGCAATAGAGATTCTACAACAATCTATAAATAGAAATAATAATAAAACAATTTACAAACACAACTCACTTTTATTACCACACAAATTTCCAATAGAATATATATATATATACACTATCATATAATTTCTTTCACATAATCAACCGGAACAAACTGCGTCTCAAAATCACACGTCCACTCCGTCAAAAATAGAACATCAACTACACAATTTGTTTTAGCACCGATCAAGTACTTCAAGCAAATAATACTACCTTCAAAAATATGATTAACTTCTATCTCACTTATCATAATATGGATGACACAACATCAAGTACATTAACCGAAAGTTTAATTAACTTTATTCGGACATCTATGCTATCACGTCGACCACATAACACACAATGCCTCGAATTCTCTTTTGAAATTGAAGATTTCAATCCAAATGCATCAAGAAAACTATATGTTGATTTTGTAATTGGAGACTTAGAGAGAACACAAATCCAAGCTACACAAGAAGAATATGAAAATTGTGATATATGTCTTGATCATCTATAAGGACCAAAAAATATCTTAACATTTTATTTTACATTCACAAATTTCATCACAAATGTATTTCAGATTGGTTATATTATAAAAAACAGGTCCTTAATTATTGTCGAAAAGGACTAATTTGATATTTGATATGCTTACGATAAATAAAAGAAATTATGTTCACTATAGATATTATTATTCCACCAACTTTCAATACAAAATTATAAAACTACATGATATTCACAAATTAAAAATTAATATTTATCCACAAACTTTTACTCACAAATATTATAAAATAAATTTTAAAATTAAAACATTTAAATTATCACAAATCCGTGCAACGCGAGGACCTTCTCCTAATATAACATATTTGGAAAGAGAGAGTTCACAATTTTTCTAAAACTCAAATTTGTGGACTGTAGAAAAATTGGTTCTTACAGCCAAAAAGAGTTTTTTTTTTTTTGGGCTGTGAGATTTAAAAATGAAATCAAAGTAATAAGTTGTGTGGTCGATAGAGTAATAAAATAATCTCCAATGGTTAGCTATATTTTTTACTCTAAATATAGAGTTCTTTATAAATAGAGAGTAGGTTTGGTCCAATGGTTACCTCTATTTTTTACTCTAAAAAATAATATTCCTATTATATTCTATTTTTCTTTAGTTATAAATTTTTGATAGGTCTTTTTACTTAACAAATATACAAATTGTATCCATTTATTTTATATGTTTAACAAAAAAAAATTGATTTCATTAAAATTAAACATTTACCACAAAATAATTTTAAATCGTGTAGCATGTTATTTTAATTTAATATCATTCAATGTTGCATTTATATATTTTAATTAATTATATAATTAGTTATCATTGATTTAATTTTGTTTAAGTGTAAAATAAAACATATAATTTTTGTTTAGATACAAAATAAAAACATATCAAAATTTAAAGGATTATTTTGTAAATACAAAAGTTCAACTCTAAAAAATAGAGATCTCTATTTGTGACTCCAAATTTGGAGTTAGAAATAGAGATCTCTATTTTTAGAGTGGGATATAGAGTACCATTGGAGATGGTTTTACTATAAAAATAGAGTTTAGAGGCAAAAATAGAGTCTCATTAGAGATGCTCTAAGTGGTAGAGTGTTAAGTCTTAATAACTCTTCTTGTCTTGTTTATTCTCTTGACTCTGAAAATATGAGTAATATGCTTATTTTAATATTTTGCTAACTTTGATGAATTTGCAGTTTACCAAAAACCTAAAGTATGACTTCAAATTTTAACACTTAACTCTCACAAACGAAAAAAGAAAAGCTTCAAGTTAATAGTTATGATTCAAGCGACTTTGATTTAAGTAAAACCGATACTCGATACTCGAACGTAACGCTACTTAACGATGTCTACATGAAACTTGAAGCGAAATTCACAAGGAGCCAAAAAGCAAGCGAGTTAGGATCCCAAACGTCTTTGATTGAAATTTATGCTACAAACAAAAGAAAAGCGTTTGGTTGTTGAAACATAAAAACACCTAAGAACGATGCATGCACAAGCAGCCATGAATTATCACAACACATTCTCATGGCAGCTAATGCATCCAATGTTACTTCTCTACTCTCTCCTACGAAAACTAAATCAAATTAACAAAAAAAAAAAAAAACAAAAACAACAAAGAAACATAAACAAAACCCACCGAGCATTCATGACGGGTCTTTGCATGGTCATTCAAAGACCGACCATGTGAAACTTCCACCACTTCCGGTACACTCATCAAACCCCTAAACCGGTTTAGTGATCATACGATCTCGACGGTAGCGTCGGAGGAAACTTGATTATTCTGCTCCTTCATCACCCGTTTCCTAACTCCGTTAAGCCACGTCGCCAATCCCAAAACAACGCCGTAGATGCTTAGAGCAAGATATATACCAATACCAGCAATAATCCCATTAGCAATGGAATAAGTCAACGGCATGAGCAAGATCGTTACAAACGCTGTAACGGCTTCTTTGGTCTCTCCCCATCTAATATCTTTCACAACTCCCATCATCATCACACCAACCATCACTAGCGAGGGCCCCACCGCCCACCTAGGCACGTTAGTCACTAACGGCGTCAAAAACATCGACGCTAAAAAATACATCCCGATGATAACGGCCGTTAGTCCCGTTTTCCCTCCTTCTCTCAACCCCGCCGAGGATTCCACGAAAGTCGCCGTCGTCGTAACCCCTAAAGCGGACCCCACCACGGAGGAGCCAGCGTCGACTAAATACGCTGTGTATTCTCCTTCGAACTTACCGTCCTCCTCCACGAAGCCTCCGATCTCGGCCATCGTGTAGAGTACTCCCGTCGTGCCGAGGAGGTCCACGTAGAAGAGTGTGGCGAACGCGACCCAAACCTCGCTCTTTCTAAACTCCGTGAAGCTTATAGCTCCTAACGTTGACTGGATCTTGTGAAAGTCAACGACTTTTGTGAAGTAGTTGTAGTTTGAGTCTCCTAGAGGAGTGTGAGGAAAAGTTGTGACTTGAGTGTTTCTAAACCAAGAAACAACGGTAACGAACACGATTCCGTAAATCATGCTCCCTTTGATGTTCTTCATTAGACCGTAGCTCGTTATGAGAAACCCTACGACAGCTAACCAAAACGTAGGACTTTCCATTTTCCCTTCGAGGCACGCTCCGGAGACGGGATCCGTCTCCGAGCATGCGGTCAACGTTACAAGAGTTGACTTATCGGGTCCCACGAGTCCAACCCCTTGGTTCATCTGCAAACCAACAAAGGCGATGAACATTCCTATACCGACCGCGCATGCCAGTCTCACCGTCTGAGGGATGAGACGGGCTAGTTTCCCGCGGAGTCCTAAAGCAGACACCGCGAGAAACGCGCATCCCTCGAGGAGCACGATGGCCATAGCGGTGTGGTAAGATATGGAACCGGAACCGCGAAAGCC
>JAHZTW010000221.1:20614-56734 GCA_020283515.1 Alliaria petiolata | reverse complement strand
ATAGCCTTGCCCCTTGCCAAATGTATTCGGTTTTAAAAGCACAAGTTTGATTCACGGTTTGAGCTTAATGAATGTTAAAGGTTAGAATTCTTGGATTGCTTGGAATAAACAAGTCATGATTTGTAATTTGATATGTGATGATTATGGCTAAGTCCTTTTGAGTAAATGCTTGTGTACTGCATCCTAGAACTGAGAACAAGGACTTTGAGTTGATACATTTGAAAAAAACTTTTGGATTTGAGCCCCCGTTTTTAATCATCTCTTCCTAGCTTGAATTTGGTTTCCTTGAGGGCAAGCAAAAGGCAAGTTTGGGGGAGTTGATATACTCATATATTTCGCATATTTATCATGCATTTAGAATAAGTTTTCATCCATATTTTATTTATAGCTAAGTATAATCATAGTATTTGATCATTTATAGGATTTAGAACATTTGCATTTGTATTTGCATTTTCTTTTGTATATATGCAATATTTCAGGTTATTCTATGGATTTGGCGACAATGTGGAAGCTGGAAACATAAGATGATGAGCTAGGAACAAGTAGAGAGCAAATTGATGTCATCTGACTTGCTGTACCGAGATGTTTAAACCGATTCAAATCCATGCCACCTAAAGCGACTTAAAGATCAGACTCTACAAAGACTTTCCATTCCGATTCAGCCTCCGTAATCTTCATAAAATTCATATTAAAATGAGTTACCTTTCGTTCAGAGGTTATTTCAAGTCATTATGGTCAGTGGTTCAGAAGATACGTCTATTTAAGTAACAACATGTCCGTCTGGAAGTTTGGCGACCAAACTGAACGATCAGCTCGGATGAAGGGTTTTCATTGCGATTTAGCCTCTACAGTCTTCATGAGAGTTTTAGGAAATTGAGTTAGCTTTAATTCGGTGGTGATTTCAAGTCAAACGGTGCAGTAGTGTAAAAGATACAGATCGATCAATCCATGTACCCGAACCAAAAGATACCACTTGCAAGTGCTCCAAAAAGTGTTTATGCTTTAGTAAAAGTGGGATTAGAGAGGTCCCTTGTCCCTTGCCCCTTGTCCCTTGCCCCTTGTCCCTTGCCCCTTGACCCCTCTTTTAAGGCCAATAGCCATGTTTAAAACTCTATATAAGGAGTGTGTGTGTGCTTGTAATAATCATTCAGTTTTTCATTAAGCTTTCAATCAAGTCTTTATATTCTCACTTTCAAAGTCTTCTTAGTGTTCTTGTAAGCTTTCCTTTGTTCTTGAGTACTATAGTTCTTCTTATTTATTTCTTTAAAAACTCTTATTTTTATTATATATATTTCGAATTTAAGTTATTCTAATGTCAAATCTTTCTTCTTAATTTTTATTTAGATCTTTGTGAAAATTCTTGTATTTTATTATCTTCCACAAGTATTTAAATAAATTTCAAGTCTTTCTTCTTAACCCCATTGATCATGTTCCTTAACTCTAAAATTATGTTTAAAAGAGGTAAGAACATGATTTGTGAGTAAACCGCCTAAGGTTTGAGGTTGGGATGATTAAGGAGGTTGGAGATTAAAATCTTGGTTTTGTTTTTATCTTGTTCTTCATTTAAATTCTCTTCTTGGATTTGGGGGTTTTAAGGTCTAGAGATTCTCTATGGAGATCTCTTTAATCTAGGGATTTCCTTATCCTAACAAGACTTAGGAAATCCCTTAAAACCAAATCCAAGAGACTAGCTCATCCTTTCCCACACATCATGGATGCTTAGGGAGCTAGTTAAACCGTTTTTAAGATCCATTCTTAATGTTCTTCACATTTTCTTTCCACCACACATCATGGGTTAGGAGGAAAGGGTGAGGAAAGGGTTTATACCACACATCATGGATAAATCTAAATTGGTTTCTTAAGGTTTAGAGAAATTGCTAAAAGAGTAAAAATTATATTTTTAAACCCCAAGTTCGAATCTTCAACCTCCCTAAGAATGATTCCCAACCTAGAATCTGTTACTTGTCATATAAGTCGTTTCAAAAGCTTTCTCCTTTAGATTTAAAGTTTGTTCCTTTAGGTTGCTAGAAATAGCCTTATTCGCCTATTTTTAGATTTCAAATTTTCATAATCAGTAGCTTGCTCATTTAAATTTGTAGAAGTCGTCTGGTAGTTAGTTAACCCTTCATAGGGATTGTTTAAATTGTTTTCCTGGTCGTTTAGTGATTGCAAGTAGTTTATTTTGATTTTCTCCTCCCTTTTACCCGAAAATGACTTAGCTTTACTTTGCTCTTGCATTCCTAGTATCTTTCACACCTAGGCTGGATTGACACCTCACATACTACAATGACATGTGTGTTTGAGGATTGAGTTAAGGCTTAAAAACTTCTACATCACGCAAGGGGAATGTCGGTTTCCCAGATGGGCCACGGTGGCATCAAAAATTTGGTCGCACTTTTGGTTATGGCCTTTGAGAACGGGGTCCCATTCAGTTGTCATGTATTCGAGGAGCTGACCACCCTCAAGCGAATGCCCGAGAAGAAGTCGTACGGATCGTTCTATGCAAGTATGCGGCCGAAAAATAATATCTTGTCCGGGGGGTTTATTAGTAAAATCGACGATTGGAGGGACTACTACTTCTTTGTCCACATCGACGAGTTCTCGATGGCTGATGTTAATATTCCCGCCGAATCTCGTTGGAAGAGAGAGCTCGGTAGAATTTTAGTTCGTCTATGTCGTATATTTGTTCATTGTAGTTTATAATCGAGCCGATCTTTTGTTTTGCAGGTCAATTCGCCCCAATCGGTCCGCTTCCCGACGATTTCGAAGAGAGCAGAGACGCGTTTCTGACACTCAGTCATCTGTATTGGCCGGAACTCACCATTCGCAGAATAGACCGGGCTACCAATTCCCTCGCAAGATCATCTCGCAAGAAGAAAATGCCGCTTGCTCCCCGAGAAATCGAAGATTACTCCACGGGACTGGAGGAAGTCATAAAGAAGTCTGGAGCGAAGTCGCCAGCAACGGGGCCAAGTTCTAGCGTCGATAAGGGAAAGGGTCCCGAGGAGTCCGGGCCGAAACGGACGAGCGATGCGAAGAAGGCCTCGCGGGGATCTAAGAAAAAAGATCCAAAACGAGACGGCGCCAAAGCGTCCGTTCCGAGCTTGAGCTCGGATGATGCTACCCTCGCAGAGCGTGAGGCTGCCGGAGGTACCTAGGAGGCTGCTACTGAGATGCAGGGGACTGCCAAAGAGGCAGCAAAAAGGAAAGCCAAGTCGACTGGCAAACGGAAGTCTTCTGAGGTCGAGTCAAAGGGTACTCCCGACCAGGCCTCCAAGCGAGCTAGATCGGATTCTGTTCCGAATCCTAGCGCTTTCCAATTCGAGTATCACGGGAAGGAACCGCTGTCGACTGATCGCCGCGCCTGTTCTCAGCTGGTTTGGAAACTCAAGGCTAGACCGATGGCTGGTCCTTCGGTGGAGGAGTTTCCTTATCGGGACGAGTGTGACCACTGGGCCGCGGACGAAATCCGGGTAAGACTCATCTTAATCGAATTTTTCATTGTTGTAGAACGGGCTCTCATACGTTCCTATACAGGCGAAGAGCAGCGCGAACCATTTGTTCGGTCGTCTCGGTCGCGATGCGAAGAAGGCCAAAGAGGCCGAGAAGGATAGGGCGGCAGCGGAGAAAAAGTTCCACGAAGCTAGCCTTGGCCTCGAAGTCGAAAAACTAAAAACTGCACAGCTCGAGGAGCGAATTATTGAGCTTCAATCCCAAGTTGGGGAGTTGGAGGCTAATAATTCCGAGATCTCCTCGGCTCTCATCAGGTCGATGAAGCAGGTTGAACACTTCAAAGCGGAGGCCGCCCGGTTGAGGAAGTCTCGTGACGAGATAGCCGTCTTTGCCCAGAATCAGGTCGTTAGCTTCTATTCCGGCCTGACGGAGAAAATGAGAAAAAGCCTCGAGCAACGAAAGGAGGTCGAAAAGATCGTTTCGTCCTTGGCTCAAGCCCGTGGAGCTTGCTCTATTGCGGAGCTCGCCAAGAGGTTGGGGTTGGACCTTCCTAAGGCGGCAACTGATAAGATTGAAGATGATGTCGCCAAGTGGGAAGCCAAGGCGAATGCCTTTGATGAAATCTTCTTCGCAGAGGGAGAGTTCGATGCCCCTCTGCTGGCACTGTGCTATCCTCACGATGACCCGTCCGCTCGCCCTACAGGAATCAACGAGTTTGGGTCGAACGCACTCATGGTGACCTCTGAGGTAGCTTCTCAGCTTAAGTCTCCTGAGCCGCAGGTCGAAAGCACGGCCATTGCAACAGCGACCGTTCAAACCGATGCTCCGCCACTGCTCCAGCTGACCGCCTCGGGTGACGAGCAGCTCGAACTCAAGCAGCGGTTGATCCCATTATGGTCGATCCCGCTATGGTTAACCCTACTTACTCGTCCGTGAGAATTGAGCCGGAGGGAGAGCTTCCAGAAGGAGATGATCGAGCAGAAAAGGCGGAGGGGGAAAATTCTGGCAATGGGCCTGTTCGAGCTGAGCAAAGCAAGGAGGGGACCGAGCTGGAAGATGTCGAGCAGCTGATCGATGTTCTCGGGGATTGATCACCCCTTAGTTAAAATCTTTTGTATTTGTTTTTTTTTTGTAAACTTTGATAACCCGAGCTGGGTGTGTAAGTATATTTCCTTTGATTTGCCCGAGGTGGTTTTTGAACGAGTTTGCCGGTTTCGGCTTTTTATGAAGTGCTTTGAATTCTCAATTGCGTGTCTGATCTGAAACTGTTTTAGTAGATACATGAGTAACTGGAGTTCGAATACAAACGTGCCATGCGATATCGGCTTTAAGTTGTTTGCATGGCTCAGATTTTCCTAAGTGCTAATGTAAACTTGTGAGAGATTAGCTCAGCTCGGCTTATTTAATGTTTACATGACTTAAGAATGTGTGAGACGGATCTCGGCTTAAAAGGTAAGTACTAATACGATCGTGCGAGAGATTTATTCAGCTCGACTAATGTGGATCGTACGACTTATTCCTAAGTACGAATACCGATATGCGATCAGGTCGGTGTTTATTATCGATATGACTTAGGAAATTCTAAGCTCGAATGCAAATGTGCGAGCAGGGCCAGGCTTATGTGCTTTGCATGACTTAGAAGGGTGCGAGAACAGGCTCGGCTTATATTTGTGGATTATTTCACCACGGCATCCATGAGGAACGCATGCAAGACGGATCTTGGCTTTTTGTGGTGCCGAACTAAGTTGATCAGACTTAGTTGTAGGCATATCTAACGACTGGCCAGGAAGTTGATGTGTAAATAGCTCGGGAGCGTAAAAGACGGTAAAAATTAAATTTTTTTTATTAAGTTATAGTTGGACCCAAATAGGGCTGCCTACGTACCCAAACGGGATCAAACCATTCGTAGTTCATATTACAACAGAGAACTGCTCGGTTGACAAGCTTTTTTTTTTTTTTTTTTTTTGCGACGGTGCCGGTCTGAAGATTGCCGAGCTGGTAAGTCGGGCTTAAGAGTAGAAGCGCTTAAGGCTCATTGAATTCCATGCCCGTGGGACTTCGTCACCCGTGGTTGTTTCGAGACGGAAGACGCCGGGCTTCATGACCTTGGTGATGATGTAGGGGCCTTCCTAGTTAGCTCCGAGCTTGCCTGCTCCCCACTCTTTCGTGTTTTCGTACACCTTTCGAAGGACGAGGTCTCCTTTGTCGAAGTGTCTATTGCGGACCTTCTTTGTTGTAATACTGCGAAGCTTGGTTTTGGTAAACCTGCATTCGAAGGAGTGCCAAGTCGCGCAGTTCCTCGACGATTTCGAGGTTTTCGGTGAGTACGGCGTCGTTCACCTCGGGGTTCTCGGGCATCAGTGTTTGGCGAATGCTGGAAACGTTGACTTCGGCGGGAACCATGGCTTCGCAGCCGTGAGACAAAGAGAATGGGGTTTGACTGGTAGCAGTGCGAGGCGTTGTGCGATGAGACCAGAGGACGCCGTCTAGCTCGTCGGCCCAAAGGCCCTTCTTCTTTTCGAGGCATTTCTTAAGGCCGTCGATGATGGTTTTGTCTGTTGTTCGGCTTGACCGTTGCCTTGAAGGTAGCGCGGGGTTGATTTACTTAGTCAGATGTTCCAGCGTTCGCAAAACCCTTCGAAGAGCTTCGAGATGAACTGGGAGCCGTTATCAGTGACTATTTCGTATGGAAGTCCGTGTCGGCAAATGATGTATTTCCATACGAAGTTTTGCACTTCCTTGTCCTGAATCCGAACGTATGCCTTTGCTTCCACCCACTTAGTGAAATAGTCGGTCATTACGAGCAAGTACTTGTGTTGTCTTGAGGACGGGAGAGGGCCAACGATATCCATTGCCCAGCGCATGAAGGGGTAGGGCGGGACTGCCGAGGTAAGCAACTCGGTGGGTTGATTGATCATTGGAGCGTGCCGTTGGCAGAATTCGCACTTCTTGGCGTATGTTTCGCAGTCCGTCATCATGGAAGGCCAATAAAAACCGGCTTTTTTTACTTTCAAAGCGAGAGCGCGGCCGCCAGAATGATTGCCTCCGGCTCCGTCATGTGTCTCTTTTATCACGCTGAAGATTTTGTCGCCATTGATGCATATGAGCAGGACTCCTGTCGAGGTCCATCGGCAGAGTTGGTCGCGTACCATCGAGTACTTTGCAGCATGGGCTCTAAGGCGACGTGCTGCCCATCTATCCTTTGGTACTTCTCCATCTGCTAAGTATAGCATAAGCTCAACGCGCCAATCTGCACCGTCGGTTTTTGGTTTGTTGAGCAGCTCCATTGGGTCGTCGTATTCATCCTCTTGATAGGTCAGAGTGCAGACCTCTCCGGGCTGCATGATGCTGGAGTGAGGTATTGTTGCTACAAGGATGGTACGTCGCAGGTCGGGATCGATACTGGTAACAAGGGTTGCTAGAGCGTCTGCGGCCGTGTTCTCCTTCCGAGGTATCTTCAGGAGCTCGAAGGTCATAAATTCATTTGCCAGCAGTTGAACGTGCTTGAGGTAAGCATCCATTCAGTCGTCTTTGGCATCGTACTCGCCATTGAACTGATTTGCGACAAGTTGGGAATCGCAGAAAGCACGGATGTGGTCAATCTGCATTCCTCGAGCTAGTCAGAGGCCGGCCAAGAGTGCTTCGTACTCGACTTCATTGTTGGAAGCCGGGAATTCCAAGCGAAATGACTGCTCCAGAATCTCTCCAGTAGGGGATTCAAGTTATATGCCGATCCCCGACCCGAGGGGTGAAGAGGCGCCGTCGACGTGCAAAGTCCAGCGTTCTATTGGCGCTTCATCGTGAATCTGCTCGGGGGGTAATTCAATGAGGAAGTCAGCGAGGACTTGTGCTTTTGCGCAGGTCCTAGTTCGGTACTCAATGTCGTACTCAGACAGCTCGATTGCCCATTTCGCCATTCTGCTGGATTAGGTAGGACTGTGAAGTATGGTTCGGAGCGGGTGACTTGTGAGGACGACTATTGTGTGCGATTGGAAGTAAGATCGGAGCTTACGCGAGGCGACGACTAGAGCCAGGGCCAATTTTTCCAAGGTCGGGTACCTAGTTTCGGCCCCGTCTAGAGATTTGCTGATGTAGAAAATTGGTTTTTGTTCTCCTCGATCTTCTCGAACAAGGACCCCACTGATTGCCGAGCTGAAAATGGCTACGTAAAGGTACAGAGTTTCGCTGTCTTCTGGTTTTGCTAAGATCGGGGGTGTTGACAGGTAAGCCTTGAGCTGTTGGAAAGCTTCTTCGCACTTCTCGTCCCATTCGAAACGCTTGTTTCCCCGAAGCAGCTGATAGAACGGGAGAGATTTGTCTGTCGACCGCGAATAAAGCATTTTAGAGTGGCGATCTGTCCGGTGAGTCTCTGAACTTTTCTTGTATTCGTCTTCTGGTTTTGCTAAGATCGGGGGTGTTGACAGGTAAGCCTTGAGATGTTGGAAAGCTTCTTCACACTTCTCGTCCCATTCGAAACGCTTGTTTCCCCGAAGCAGCTGATAGAATAGGAGACATTTGTCTGTCGACCGGGAAATAAAGCGATTTAGAGTGGCGATCTGTCCGGTGAGTCTCTGAACTTCTCTTGTATTCGTCGGGGAAGTGAGGTCTAGAATCGCCGAGATCTGTTTTGGTTTGGCTTTAATTCCGCGCTGTGTAACGAGGTAACCAAGGAATTCTCCCGACGTGACTGCGAACGTGCATTTGGTCGGGTTGAGCTTCATGTCGAATTCGTTAAGGATGACGAAACACTCTTTTAAGTGTGTAATGTGATCTTCGGCCCTTGCTGACTTAACCAACATATCATCGATGTATACTTCCATGGTATTTCCGAGCTGGTTAGCAAATATTTTGTTGACGAGGCGTTGGTAAGTCGCGCCCGCGTTCTTCTGGCCGAAAGGCATCACCTTGTAGCAGTATGTTCCGCGATCTGTGATGAAGGCCTTTTTTCTCGGTCATCAGGATGCATAACGATCTGGTTATATCCGGAGAAAGCGTCCATGAAGGAAAGAAGTTAGTTTCCAGCGGTAGCTTCGACGAGTTGGTCGATTCGGGGAAGGGGAAAGCTATCCTTTGGGCATGCCTTATTGAGGTCGGTGAAATCTACACACACTCTCCATTTCCCGTTCTTCTTTTTGACTACCACGGGGTTAGCCAGCCAGTCCGGATATTGCACCTCGGCTATAGATCCTGCCTTTAGTAATTTGTCCACTTCATCTTTTTTGCTTGATTGGTTTGAAGGTGACGTCGACGTTGAGTTCGTGGCTAGTTATGCTCGGACTGATTCCTTTTATATCCTCCATAGACCAGGCGAAGGTTGCCACGTTTTGGCGCAAGAAAGCAATGAGCTCGTCCTTCATGCTTGGAAGCAGCTTGGTGCCAATCCCAACGCATCGGTCAGGATTGGCTTCGTCTATGTTGACCTGCACTACCAACTCGCTCTTTGACTTTTCGTGATGGACGACTCGGGGGTTGAAATCGTTCTGTCTTCCGATAGTGAAAGCATTGCGAACACGTTGCTTACCTATGTAGCAACGGCGGGACTCGCGTTGGTCACCTCGGAGTGTGTAAACTCCTCTTTTGGCCGGGAACTTAAGGCAATGATGATACGAAGACGGGACGGCTCGCATCGAATTTATCCCAGGGGTGCCAAGTATGTCGTTGTAGATAGCCGGCCTGTCGGTAACATCGAAGTCAACTATTTTCATGACACCTCCGACCAAGGTGGGTAACTGGGTAGTCCCGATCGTAGAGATCGAATCCCCCGTGAATCCAATGAGTGGCCTAGGTCCGACCTTGATCTCACTATCTTTTATACCCATCTTCTGGAGTGTTGTTTTGAAGATTACATCGACCGAGCTGCCTGTATCGATGAGGATCTTGGAGNGTCCGACCTTGATCTCACTATCTTTTATACCCATCTTCTGGAGTGTTGTTTTGAAGATTACATCGACCGAGCTGCCTGTATCGATGAGGATCTTGGAGACCTCGTCCTGACCCATTCATAGCGAGATAACGAGAGGATCGTTATGAGGACGGTCTATTTCTTTTGCGTCATCTTCCGTGAACATGATGAGTATATCATCGTCGTAGATCGGGGTTTCATTCTTGACGTTCACAGCTCGACGTTCATGCTTTTTAATCGAATTTATCGATTCAGTGCATGTGAGGAGTCCGCCCATGATCATGTTGATTACTCGTCGGGGGGAGCCTGGTGGGGTCGGTGCGGTCTCGTCGCGCGCTCTTTTCGGAGTGTCCGCCTTCTGCATGGCATCTCCGCCCAGATGCGGTTCGAGCCTGTAAGCCCTTTCGGTGATTTGTTTGTTACTGTTCTCAGGTCGGGTTTGATTTCTTCCAGGGTTGGGTGGACGATCATCGAGGTTGATTTAGCCTTTCTTCCATTTTCGGATTAATCTTCCTGTTAAGGTTCTGCATTCTTCCTCGGTATGGCCGATCTGCCTTGCCATCTGCAGAAAGAATCCGGGTTCGAAGGAGTTTCGTCAGGTCGGTCAGCTCTACGATCCCATGTGTTCCAACGAGATGATCGGGTTACTGCGGATACGTTCGATTTCCGAGACTTATATTCCCGATCGTAGTGCTGTCTCGGCTCCTGATAGTCCTCGGATTTATCCCGAGCTGCTTTCCGTTTATCTTTGGCGGCTTCTTCGCGTTGTTCCGCGAGAATTTCGTCCTCCAGACTCATGAACCCTTTAGCTTTATGAAGCGCGTCCTCTAGCGTTCTCGGTCTCCCGGTCTTCAACCTTTCGTGAAACAGCTGATTTTTTCGGAGGTTTTGTAGCAGTGAAGAGATCGCGCTATCGTCGGATGCGTTGGTCCGAGATACGATGTCTCGGAAGCGAGTTATGAAATCCCGGAAGGTTTCGTTTTTGCCTTGGACACAGGCCCAAAGGTCTAGCGTGGAGGTCGCTTGCTCGATGTAGATGGAATAATGTTTGAGAAACGCCTTCGACAACTGTTCGTAGGTCAAGATGGAGTGCGGCTTGAGCCGGGAGAACCAGGTGAGGGCGCTTCCACTCAGACTTTCGATGAAATACTGGCAACAGCTCGCGTCGCGTTCCTTGTCGGTGAAACGTGCTCGAGCCATGGCTATGTTGAACTCCGTGAGGTGCTTGTTGGGATCACTCTTCCCATCGTAGGAAGTCAAATTCTTGTGCTTCTCGTGGTCTCTAAGCGGGATGCTCGTGATGTTGGGAGCGAAGGGTGTCTGTTGTGTAAGTTGCAACATCTTTTGGAGCTCGGGTGCTGACGATATGGCTCGGTAAATCGAGATCTAGAGTTAAAGCCAAAGCTAAGTTTGCCCTAGGTCTCGAGAGTCAAATTGCAGATCCGGCGAATGAACCGATCCTCTCCTATTTATAGTGGGTCTAAGTCGGCCATATCAACTCCTTCTTTTTCGGAGAAAAGGAAGATTTCCTTTATCTTCAGTCGACCTCCCCTTATCTCGGAAGGTTTCTTTTTTCTTCGGAGAGCGGCGCCGACCTCAACACCACGACGAGTCGAGTGGGCCTAAACTCCTAATTTTAGTGAAACGAGCTGGATTTAGGAAAAACTTTTTAGAGGAGTGCTAAACCCTTCTCTAACAATATTGGCTAGCAAAAATCTACAGGTTTAATTAGGCATGATGGTAATAATGGATGGGAAGGGAGAGAGATAGAGTTTTTTTTTATGCGCATCAGTTTTTTTCTTTCTTATTAAGTACTTTATTGTTTTTATTTTTACTATCATTTTATAACAAATCATTTCAAGTGCAAGCCGAAAAGATTACTTAATTGATTTCTTATGATCATTTCAGAATTTTTTGTTTTTCATTATATTTTAAAGAGAAAATCTGAAACTATAGGAACTGTTATAAAATTATACAAGAAATTTCAAATTTCATACTATGATAACACAAAAAGAGGAAAGAAAATATGATGACAACAAACAACAACATTTTTTTACCCTCAAAGAGTAGAAGTAAACGGTATGTTTGACGGAATCCAAGAACTACCGACGATAAATCTACCAACAGTAAACTTCGAAGCCTCTGAAGTAGAACGAAGGATATGAAATCCAGGCCATGAGACCCGACCCGAAGTCGAAGCACCCGAACCTGTATTCTGAAATTCAGCATAAAACAAAGTCTTCAAAGAGAAATTTCCATCCCACTCAAGCCAGCCACGTGGATCAATCAGCGTATCGAGAGAAGTTTTCATAAAAACCGTCCTAGAATATTTTCTCCAAGGTCGACCCAAATAAGTTTTGGTGGATCCCAAAACGGGTCGGAGATCAGAAGCGGCGCTGACCCGAGAATTGTGGATTATGATACCAGTGTTTTGATTCGGGTCGGATCTTCCTTGGGCGGTGATTGTGTTGGTGAAACTACGTGAACGGCGTGCGAAGATGTTGCAATTCTGGAGAACAACAGCTGCGTTTCCGAAGATAAAATCAATGGTTCCGTAAACATCACAATCACGGTAAAATTGGCGGTTGGAGTGAACGTAGAGTGTGTCTTGATAGCCTTCAAAACTACATTGGTAGAAAACGGATAGATCCGATCCGGATCTTAGAGCTACCGCTTGCCCGTTATTTACACCCGCTGTATTTTGAAACGTGATCCCTTGCGCTATAAAGCCATCTCCGACCGCCGCTGCAATTATGTGAGAAAAAGTAGAATCTTTAATCTAAATAGTTTGGCGTCTCACGTAACGATTCGCAAACTAAACCTTATAATAAATAAAAGTGATCGTTTTTTCTGTTTTGTAACCATACGTACCGACAGTAGCTGAATTAAACGTGGTCGTTCCTCCTCCAACACTTCTGCTTCCAGTAATAATCGTATATCTTTTACCATCTCCTCTCAACATAACATTTTTCTTTCGAATCTCAAGGTTCTCACGGTAAACGCCTTTCTTCACATATATCACGAACCTACCACTACCTGGTGCAGCGTTAATCGCTTCTCTTATCGTTCTGAAATTACCAGACCCGTCTTTAGCCACCACCGCGTTATCTCTGGACGTTGAGCTTTGTAAAAGCTTTCGTTCACCGGGTTTGACCCAAGAAGGGAATCCGTCTTTCTCTGGTGGGGTGTAGTTGAAAGGAATTTTGTTAATAGCCAGTGTATTGCATATTAGACTTGAGACGTTGTTTGACATCAAAGGAAGGACGAGATCAATAACATCGAGCTCTTGAAACCCATTTCGACAAGTTTCCAGATTGGTTAGAGCCGTGCTGAGCCATGTTTGCGCGTCGGTTTTTGAGCACTTCACGTTTGGGTCCATCGTCGCGTTAATGTTCGAGATGGTAAAGTCGTAAAGCTTGAGACAATCTTCCCAAGCTGCTTTTTCGCGTGTGTTGCGACACTTTGGTCTTAGAGTAGAGATGTGGGTTTTGGCTAGGATGGCTCGGTCTAAAGCAAGTTCCATCAAGATTTTGAGGAACTCGGATTTAGATTTTATGGATTTCTGGTTCGGGTTATAGGTTAAGAAATACTCGCATTGTTTAGGGTTTGGAGTTTGGCCACACCAGGCTTTCACGTCTTTCGATTTATACCCCGAAACAGGCGATGCCAGGACAATGCATAACAACATAAAGTTAATATACACTCGGAAAGCCATTATAAGATCAAATGTTTTGAGAAACAAAGTGTTTGTAGGTTGGATGGTGAGACTGATGTCTTCAATTGATGCGTTTATATAGATGAATGACTTATGCTATTATTAATTAAATAATTAACAAATTTTATATATTCCAAAAAATAAATACATATTTGCAAGAGATAATGTATTTATGTCTATATCAACCAGTGGATTAATCTTGTTGTCATATATTCTCAATATTGACATTTATACAAAAAGGTATACCACAATACCTTTTTACATAATGAGATCATATACCACAACAAATTTTAAGTATGGTACTTGACCAAAAAGCTTTTTCTTTTAGAAATGTCTGTTGCGCCATCCTTCCAAAAATCTTTGACGCACCAAGTTTTCCTTTTATTAGAAATTTTATCAAGTTGTTTACAACTCTCTACCTCTAGTTACCCATGACTTCGAATTTAAGCAAGAATAAAAAAGATTACATGATCTCTCTTATCTCTCTTGTTTTTCGTAACAAAGTAAACAATACTATATCAAATAAAAATTTATCTGCATTTCTTTTTCTTGAACTAATCCTAACAATCTTAACTTTCTTCTTTTATATCTCGGGTAAGAGGATTTTTTAGATTAGCTTGACTTGATTGGAACGCCTCCAAATCTTCAATTCAATATTTATCTTTTCTGATTTGAATATACTGTAGAAATTTTATAAATTAATACTCGATAAATTAATAATCACTATAAATTAATAAATTTTCCCGGTGATAAGTCGGATCCGTATAAAAATTAGTAAAATTCAATAATATAATAAGATAATAATTTTTTTGAAACTCTTATGTAAATATGTGGTCCCAATTATACGATAAATTAATATTATATATTTAAGCATTTATAACCAATATAATGTAGTAATTTATGATTCTAATGTTGTTTAAAGTTTATAAATGTTATATGACTCATCTTTCAAAATTATTGATATGATATTTTCTGAACGAATTTTATAGTGTCAAAAACATTTGGTTTTTTTTTTATCTCTTAATGAACATTAATAATTTAAAAAAACAATATTTATTAATTTATTGATAAATTATTTAATTTATTGATTAATTAATAATTTTATAAATTAATAAAATATTGAAATCTCAATATTATTATTTATAGATGTTTTACTGTATTTCCAAATGGTGCGCACTTCACGTCGGCTGCTTGTACCTTGCATGTCACTAAACCCAGCTTGTTGGAGGCTTTCTGCAATCTTTGTTTGCTTCCACTCATCTTCATGTACGTGGAAGCAGTAAAATCATTTACTGCAACCAAGTATCCTATGTTTAACTGAAAAAATACCTTATGTAAAGTGTACATATCACTTGAGTAACATTTAGAACTCGACTAATATTAGATGGTCTGATCTCGGGTGTATAGAAATTAGAGATTTTGGGTAAAAAGAACTTTAATTTCTGATAATAAATATATATATATAATAAATAAATAAATATATATATATATATATATATAATATTTGTCTTACCGCAGCTGTAATATATATATATATATATATATATATATATATACTAGAATAGGACCCGCATATATGCTGGTTTTTAATAAAATATTTTGAATCTGTAAAAATAAATTGAAAACAAAATCGGATAATCTGTTAAAAAAACATTTACTTTTTAATATTTCCAAATATATATGTTTTAATACTCTTATATTAATTATGTTTATTTCTAATGCTTTATCTATTTATATATATATATATATATATATATTTATTTATTCTAAAATTTTGACAAATTAATTATCCTACTTTTATCATAATTATATTTTTAATAATTAAAATCTAGATTAGGATCCGCATATACGCGAATTTATAATAACAAAATTTAAAATCCGTTAAAATAATTTTTTTTTAAAATAGAAAGCAAAATCTGGAAAATATATATATGAAAAACATAAAATAGAAACCTAAGAATTATTTATTTATTTTAATTCTCATTTATTTTTAATTAAAATGTGCAAAACACAGAATCTGTTGCGGGTCCTAAACAACATTAACCCAACTTCTCATATAGTTCACACACTATCAACTATCTTGTTCTGTTCCGTTGCATTAAAAACTTGGGTATGCAATTCGACTCCTTCGAGTATGTTAACGATCTCTCCATTAACTCTCTTCAAACAAATAAAGTCTTTATTTTTCTTCACATTTCTTATCATTATCTAATGCCATATCATTAGCATCTAGAATTTTTTTAATTGAAATATATCCTAGTTAATCTAATTTATTTTTTTGTTTTTAATTTAATTTTGTTGTTTCTTCCGTATATGATCTATATGTTATGTAGAAAAATTATGTTTCTCAAAACTCGCATCAAAATCTTCTCTACACGATTCTTGCTATCTTCCTCCTCATTGAGGTCATCATCATCTAATGGCATATCATTAACATCTATAATTTTTTTTTTTAATTGAAATCTTATCGATTAACTTGCCACGTGTCACAATCATGTTAATTAACAACTTTGACGCATCCTAATTTATATAATAAGATATATATATATATATATAATATTTTTATTTCTGTTACCATAAAAGTAATAGGTCTATTAATTAGCAGAAGTGGTAATGGTTCATTCATTGGATGTCAAAAAGTCTTCAATAAAAGATAAAGAATAAAAATTCATGCCTCTATATAATTATTTTGTATATTTATATATTTGTTACATCTATAATAAAAATGTAAATATATGCATGTAATCAAAGGCAGAGAGAGTGTAGTCGCTATCCACAAAGATAAATCAACTTCACTGGTTTCTTTCATGTATATACGACGACTCGTTTGCCGTAGCGCTCGGTGCACGTCTGCCAGACACTTGCACAATTATTTTTCTATAGATTCTATTTAATCTTAATATGGGAAATATAAATACTTTGACACTGTCAAACTTTGTTTTTGTTTCATTGTTTTTGTGTATAATCAGATACTACAAGATTCTGTCTTAAAATTGTTCCTTGCTAATATATTTTAAAGTTTTTCCAAACTTTGTTTTTGTTTCATAGTTTTTGTGTATAATCAGATAATACAAGATTCTCTCTTAAAGTTTTTCCTTGCTAATAATTAAGTAATGACAAAAAAAAAAGGTTTCCTTCTAATCTTTCCTACAATTTTCCTTAGTCATTGTCAAACTTAAAATGGTTTACCCTGCCAAAATATTATGCAACGGAAACTCTTACTCTTTAACCATCTTGATTTAATCTCAATCAAATCTTGGCCGATCCGATTCATCTTTACCTTTATACAGTTCATATAACTTCTGTTCGGCTTATACATCAACCATCGATTCGGTTCAAATCATGCATTCTTATGCACTATCATACCACTTTCCTAGACCATTCCATTTAGAACTAGGCAAGATACTAAACTGTATTAACCCATGGTCAAGTATGTAATTAGTCCGCGGTCACCTCTTGACCCGTCTTGTTTCCACGTGACTTAAAATCTGTAGATTCCCTTTTTGGAGGAGTATTGTACTGATAATAGGAAATTTTCTTAGTTTTCTTCTCTTTAAAAGAGATATTCTAGTTTCCTATCCTTAAATAAAAACTCTTAGTCTTCGTATTAGGTTCTGGGCCTATAAATACATGGTTAAGGATCTGTAAGTTATTTATTCACACAATTAATAATGATATCTTAAATGGGTATTTGCCTCAACTTGTTTTCTCTTTAAGATTATTAGAATTTTTTTTAATTATTTTTTTTCGCAAATTCACAACAATGGAATCGCAGCCAGATTGAAAAAATTGTGCAAGATGACCAGAGGGAGTTCTACTAAGTTCGATGTTCCTAGGTTTGATGGGAAGAAAAACTTTGATTTGTGGCAGATACGAGTTAAAGACCTGGTGCTCTTACATCATGGATGAGATAAAATATTGTTGTGATGGAAAAAGTCTCAAAGTGGCAGATTGTACGTGCCGACGAGAAGAAGAAAGAGAAGCAAGCATATGGTACTACCATAAACATATCAAAATTTAAGGTCGGGAAGAAATCAATCTGATTTGGCTGTGGCAAGAACTACCTCTTTCAAACTTGTAATCCATAAACATATGGTACTCTTTCAACATAAAGGTACTAAATATGCAATATATATTGAAGATCGGTTCGAAAGATGAGGTATTTAGAGACAAGATGAATAAAGATTGATCTTCGATGTATAAAGAAAATTACAAAAATGGTTCTTTTTCTTTTGGAGAAGATAACCAAAAAAGAGAAAGAAAAAGAACTTAACAAAATAAAAATGTTGATCTTTTGTCAAAAGTGTGCAAGGATAGTATATATAGGTGGTCTCAAAAACCCTAGGTGGCATGGATCCAAGGCAAAAAACAATATTCGTTGTCTTCTAGCACGCCACGGGGTATGTGGGGCAATCCATGTGTGCCAAACATGCAACCTCCATGTTCTTGAGCAGCTCATCAAAATTTCCCAACAAACCGATCTTTTGCAAGAATTCACGGCTTGCAAATTTGGTTGGCTCAAACCGCAACCTCTCTACTCTTTTCCTTGTCTTTCTCTCCTCCTTGCTCCACTTGACCTCCTTTTCCACAACTTGTTGAGCCTCCTCTTGTAGCGCCAAGGTTCTGGTTCTCTTCTTTGGTGCCATGGTATCTGAGAAGCAAGAGCTCGAAAAGAAAGTGAAAAGAGGGTAGCGGCTAGGCTTAAACGAGCAAAACAACAAAGTTTCAAACTTTAAACCCTAAGCATTGTTTCCAAATTTTGGAGAATATTTTAAAATATATCAATAAATCATAGAGGAAATCAATTTAGTTGAGACTAAATCTAGAAATTTTCTCCCAAACTGAGACATTTATAAAAATTAAACACATTCTCTAACAAACACATTAATCAATTCCTAAAAACTAGGAATTTCCTTGCAACCCCAAAATAAGTTTAAAATTCAAATACCTCTCAAAATTGGGATGCAAAGGGAGAATATGAGATGTTTTTCTCTTGCCAAAACCGAAACTCACACTCTCTTTCTTTTATAAAAACGAGTTTGAATGCAAGTGAAGAGAATATGTGAGCAATGGCTTTATAAAGAGAGATATTTGGACAAATGCATGCAAGTGGTATGAGAATTTGTGGTCAAGACATGTTTCTTATGGTCAAATGTGTCAGCCTTGAACACGATTTAAATTCAAAATGAGAGGGAAGGAGAAAAAGAGGGAAAAAATTCGAATTTACCTGGGCATGAGATCGAGTTAGTTTGGTCGATTTTGACCTCGATCTCATGCCATTTTTGCATGAAATCGATCACCGGGATCGATCGTTGTCTTGATTTGATTTAAATCGACCCGAAGATCGATTTCCCTCCTCGTTTCAAGGTCCCTCGTGGTCAAGGCTGTGATACTCAGATCAAACTCTCAGGTAGATCTTGCGATCGTTTCAGCTAGGATCGAGGCGATTAATCGATCAACACATCGATTTCTTTTCCGAGATCGAGTGAACTTGCTCTCCACACTCCGTTTGAACCTCGTTTCGAATTCATGGGTGGGTCATCCTCTCGAAATCGAGCTGTTCTTTCGATCGTCTAGTTGATCTAAATTAGACCGACCAACACCATCTGATTTAATGACTCGATCTATCAAAGATCGAGCTACTTCTGGTCGATCTAAGCCTTGATCTCTTGCCTACATTTCTCCTCATTTTGCTTTTTACACTCCCAAGAAAATAGTTTCTGCTTCCCATTTCTTTGTACCTACACACACAAACTTAAAAGCATAAAATTGAACAAAAATATGTACAAGGATAGAGATGGGATTGCTTCCCAACTGCGCTTTTGTTTAACGTCGTTTAGCTCGACTTTCCTTACTCTCCCTTAACGTGGGTTCGAGGTGGAGTGGGTGACTATAGACATGGTTGAGCCTGACCCTTGTTGCATCTCCACAATGTAGACTGTGCTCAACATTTCCATCACCCTCTCTTCTTTCTTTTTCATCAAACCGGATAAGAAAATTGCCCTTGCTCTATCAAACGATTTCGAGCCTCCTTTGCACTTGACCTTGTACAAGATGTAATCATCCTTGAGCTCCAGTGGATGTAGGCTCAAGGTGTGCTTAGGCACGGTACGTCCTCCCCCAAACTCCCCCTTAGTGTTCTCGGGTGAAATATTCAAAGGATTCTTTTTCTTGTCCTTTTCTATCGGTAGATTCTTATTTGGACCTATCCCTTCTTCACACTTGAGCAGAGCTAATAGGGGCTCTCCATCAGGTTCCCCCTTAGCATTGGTCTCGCATTTAGGTTCAGATTTGTCCATTGTTGCATCAGAGAAGCAACAACCCTTGGTTTCTCCTCATTATTGCCAAGCGAGGTCTTAGCTTGTTGCTTCTTTCTCTTGGTTTGTGCGTCCACATGGCGTTCCCTTCCAGCATTACCCTTCTGATCCTTGAAGATCCATCCAGCCTTGTCTTGATGAATCTCATCCTTGGTTTCCACTTGAAACACTTGGCCATCAATAGTTGGTTTCTTTGTACTTTCATTGATAAAAAACTTGAAATTTGCATCTTTTCCCAAGTGTAGAGAGATGTTGCCACGCTTCACATCTATTATTGCTCCAGCAGTAGCCAAGAATGGCCTTCCAAAGACAAGTGGATCTTTGTCTTCCTCATCCAGTTTTAAAACCACTGTTGGGGGCGGTGGCATTGTTTATCTTCAAGGGTAAGTCCTCAAGCAACCCCATTGGCATTCTAACACTCCTATTATCTAGGATTAAGGAGACATTACACTCCTTGAACTTTGTGAATCACAACTTATTGGCAATAGAGTGTGGCATAAGGTTTATGCTTGCTCCCAAGTCACATAGACTATTTTCAAACTTCAAGGGACCAATAGCGCAAGGTATGGTGAAAAAACCGGGATCTCCAAGCTTCTTTGGTATAACCTCCTTATGAATGATGGCCTTACATTCTTGGCTCACAACCACAGCCTTTTGCAGCTCCTTGGCTCTCTTAGCTATCGCTTCCCTTAGGAACTTAGCACACTTTGATACAAGGTTCAAAGCATCAAGCAAGGGCATCTTCACTTCAATGTATTTTATACTTTTTTCAAAGAAAGCCCTATGCTTCTCAACAAGTTGCTTCTTGAACCTTTCTGGAAAAGGAAGCTTAGGTTTGTAAGGAGGAAGAAGAACTTCTTGCTTCTTGCTAGTTTCTCCCAACAATTTCTCCTCAACCGTTTCCTTGCTTCTCCTTGGCCTTTCAATGTAGACATCATGGAAGGTTATTCCTTGGTCATTTGAACAGCTATCCTCCCCATCTTGAACGACAATGTCCTCATTGTTCTTATGTGGAACTCTTGGTGGCAACACCTTCCCAGTTTGAAGAGAGGTCATGTGAGCATATTCTTTCGGATTCGTTTCACATTTGTCGAGTAAGGTACCTTGGTTGGAGGAGCTGGCTTTGCCTTTCTCATACTGCATAAGCTTGTTGTTGAGATCAATGATTTGGTGAGCAAATCATTGTTGGAGTTGTCTTGCCGAATTTTCATTTCAGCAAGTTTCTTTTGCAAGGTCAACTCCACATTCGCTTAGTTTTGCAAGATTTGCTTGAGCATTGCTTGAACCGGATCTTGAGTACAAGCTTGAGCTTGTTGTGGCTGCACAAATCTAGGGGGATATCCTTTGTTCCCTTGTTGTTGTTCACATATCCACCTTGATTCTCAAACTATTTTTGTTGAGGATTGTGGATTCTCAACATTGTTGCTCCTATAAGACAAGTTGTTGTTGTTTCCTTGGTACTTGAGGAAATAACCTTGTGGTATTGGATAGTCTTGACCACCAACCTAATTAGCTTCCTCTTGTGTTTGCTCCAACTCCTCGTAGAACATATGTGGCATCACCAACAAAATGTCCATGCTTTTGATTTGCAAGTACCAACTTGTCTACCTTCTCATGGAGTGATTTGAACTCCTTCTTGTGTGCCTCAAGATCAGACCCTCGTGGTTCTCTATCATAGTCCTCAGCATAGTTCCCATCACTCAATGCCAAGTTCTCTATAAGCTCCATACCCGCGGTTACATCTTGGCCAAGAAAGTTTCCCTTGCTTCTCGTGTCTAAGAGCATTCGAATCTTTGGTAATGCTCCTCTATAGATGGTGCTGAAGAGGGACTCTTCAGTGAATCCATGGTGAGGACATTGGATTGTGTAGTCCTTGAACCTCTCAATTGCTTCACTAAAGGTCTCATTGTGCCTTTGAGTGAAACCGCTAATCTCACTTCTCAAGCGAGTTGTTCTTGTACTTGAGAAGAACTTTGACAAGAAAGCTTTCTTGCAATCACCCCATGACGTGATGGTCCTGATAACACTCATATTTTACTCCTAAAACCTATTATTTCAAGATCGTTTATAAGTGTTTTGACCCGGGTTTCAACGGTTTTAAGGCGATTTCCACGTTTTCTAGTTTTAAAAGTCATTTCAGGAAAATTGGACAAAAAGGACACATTTTGGAGCAAAACGGGAACTTCAAGGACATGTGCTCGGAGCCATAAGTTCAGCATCAGATGACGACCTTCCCACCACAAGATCAAGCTCATATTTGGAGACAAGATAGCCCTTCCAGCTGTCTTTTATGCCAAGGTGATTTGAGTTCAATCCCACGGTTGGATCTCAAGTTACGAAGGAAGCAAGAAGGCCCGTCAGACACATTCCCAGAAGAAGGATGGCCGCGCCACAGATCCTCAGAAGACCAGTGGCCGCGCCACGCCTGGTCGCTCGCGCGGCCACACCACTCCGGCCCATCCCGAGCCCGTTTGCACTTATCCGATATTTTCCCGAGGTTAAAACGTGAAGCCCACTTTCTGAAGACCGGGAGCCTATATAAAGGAACCTTAGGGTTTCAGAAGAGGCGTGACCACACAGAGCTTTTCCAGAAACACTTTTGCGCCGCAGAGAGAGAGAGAGAGAGAGAGTTCGACGGCCCCGGAGTTGAAGACCTCGAGAGAGAATTCTTCTGCAGCCGCCTACTCCTCCTTCTTTTCCCTTTCATCTTTTGTTCTTAGTTCTTTGCTTTTCAATACTTTAAGAAAACCTCTCTTCAATCGATTTCCCTTGAAGAAGTTTTCTCACTTTGTTCTTTTTATTAATACAATTCGCACCTTTCATATCTTAAAGATGTCTCTCGTTCCCATGAACGAGTAGTCATCTAGTTGGGTTTTTAAGGGGATTTTCGAAGGGGTTTAATCATGGATTGATTTCGCTAGGTTGATAGAGATAGAGTTTCTTTTAGGTATCTTCGTTGATGTCTTGTTCTTATTGCATGTTTGCTTCTCTGATCAATTAGCAACTGATTCCAGGACGACTAGATACATGAACATGTGGTCTATCGTCTGGATCTAGAAGTTAACGAGCGGATCGCACCGTAGGATGTTTAGGCATATCGACGGACCGCACCGCGAGTGTTTACAAATAGGTGAATGATATGTATGCGCGGTTGTCTTGCATCGTGGGATGAGAAATCATATCCGCAGTGAAAGACAAACGCAGGTGGCTAGATCCGTGAAGGCGGGGTAGTCATAGTCGACCGTTTCAGCTTAAGAACCTAACCTATTAAATCATCTAGAACCTATCATGTTGCTTGTTAGATCCGATCCATGAACCCCGGAGAATGTCCCTGAACCTTACGCCTTTTATTCATTGATTTACAACCGTTTAATTCTTTTCTGCTGCTTGATATCATTACTGCAAATCGTGACACACTGCATCCCCCAAGCTCCCATTTGGTTTAAAGAAGTTAGAAATCTTAGGACTTTCGCAAAACAACAATCTCTGTGGATTCGATCCCTTAATATACTACTGTGATTGCTGTGCACTTGCAGCTATCTTAGGGGTAAAACTTGAAGTAAAAGAAACCCCGCATCAAGTTTTTGGCGCCGTTGCCGGGGATTGTTTGCTTTTGCGAATTTTCAGTTTCTAATTTGTCTTTTAGACCACGTTGATTTTCAAGCTTTTCCGTTCATTGCTCACGATTTTCTTGTGTTTACTTCTCATGTTTCAGGTGTATGACCACTAGGAGGAACACTTCCAACGTCTTACCCCGACACATCGAGATCGACATGCACGAAAAAGAAATCCGAAGGTTAAGAAGACAGATCAGCATGGCCGAGAACGAGGCCGCTCTTGAAGCTCAACGAAACCGCGAAGAAGTTCTTCGCAACACTGGTCGAGCACCTAACGATTTACGAGATGGGGAGCCACAGCTCGACAACAATGGAAACCCTATCAACACCAATCCCGAGGCTGACTCGGACGAAGAAGAACGCGATCCTGCCTTGCAGCAAGGAGGACACAATCCGATCATCGGAAACATAGCGAACCAAGCAAACCCCATTGTCCGACTGGATGACCGAGATGCCGTCTGACCTATCCCGCCAGCCAACCTTTCGAGGCGAGCTAGGAACCGTACCATAGCCGATCACGATACTCCTGATCAGCACTTCCATAATCGAGCAGCGATTCAATTTAACGTCCCCCATGAGGACGAGTTGGAGATCAAACCGCAAATCATCTCTTTGGTGAAGCAAAACCAGTTTCACGGACTATCAAACGAGCACCCGATGGACCACATCGATTTATTCGAGGAAATCTGCAGCACCACGAAGATGAACCGTATCCCTCCTGACTATCTGAAGTGTAAGCTATTCCCATTTTCTTTGAGCGACAAGGCTCATAGATGGCTGAAGACTCTACCACCAGGATCGATCACTAACTGGGTGGAATGCAAGTCGGCCTTCCTCAATCACATCACTTCTACACTAAGTCCCGATCCAACTTGCTGAGAAACAAGATCCAAGGCTTTCAACAAGGACCGGTCGAATCATTCTTTGAGGCGTGGGAGCGATTCAAGGACTATGAGCGCGACTGCCCTCACCATGGTTTCTCCGGAGCCAGCTTGCTCAATACGTTCTACCGTGGACTGCAAGCTAGATACCAACTCTCGCTCGACACAGCCAGCAATGGAGATTTCACGACAAAGACAGAGCGACAAGGACGCGCACTCATCGAGAACCTCGCTGTAAGCAATAGCAATAACTGTCCGGATTACGATAGGAATCCAAGAACCGGAGACTCCGATTCTAAGCAGATAGCCGAGCTGACGAATATGATGAGCCAGCTGCTCAAAGGACAGCAGCGCAATATCAGTGCATGTGATACCGCGGCGGAAAGAGAAGAATCTAGCCCGGGGGACGATGGAGACGAGTCCTACACGCGGGAAGAAGAGATTAACTTCATAGGAGGACAGAATTCATATCCAAACAGAAACTTCAACAGTGGATTCAACAACAACTTTAGGAACAACAACAACTTTTCATACCTGAACCCAAACGTGGAGAACCCGCGAGATCAAGTGTATCCACCTCAAGGAAAACCCTACCAGAACAAGTTCCAGAACGTGAATTACGGAAACAATGGGAGCTACCAGGCGAAACAACCCTACAACTCTCAGCTCACACCCTACAACAATCAGCAAGGAGCGCCGCAAGCTGCACCGAACGCACCCTACCCATCTCGAGAGGACAAACTCGAAGGACTGATGCAACAACTGCTGTTATCCCAACAAAAGTCGGTCAAGGATCTCAACATCAAGGTAGATTGCATATACAATGACCTGAACAGTAAGTTCGAAACCCTTTCTTCCCACGTAAAGAAATTAGACATGCAAGTCTCTCAAACCGCTGAAGCCATCAAGAGGCAAGTAGGGATCTTTCCCGGAAAAGTAGAGGATAACCCGAAAGGATTCTGTAACGCGATCTCAGCTGTCGCCGATGAGGCTAAGGAGCCAGAACCAGCTGTGGGAGAAAAGTGCAGGTTCGTCCCACTCTTCCCATCGATAAAGAGAGACACGGCCAGTCCACCTTTCGATACCCGGGAGAACCGCGGGTTCAACAGACTGAAGAAAGAAGAAGATCCAGGCGCATTTACTTTCCCATGCTCGATCACGGGAATCAACTTCAAGGATTGTCTATGCGACACGGGAGCCAATATCAATGTCATGCCAATGGCAGTCGCTGAAAAGTTGGGAGTTACGACTTATTTCCCCTCACCTACACAACTAGTGTTCGGAGACTCTTCTAGAAAGAAGCCAGATGGCGTGATCCACAACGTTCAACTTCTTGTTGGGAATAAGATAGTGCCTACGGACTTCCATGTGCTCGACATGGGGGAGGACAAAGACAAACCACTGATACTTGGAAGACCCTTCTTAGCCACGGTAGGAGCAAGGATCGACCACGTGAACAACTTCGTAGTCTTCCTGCATATAAGCCAGAAGAGATACTACCCGAAGAGGCCGAACGCTCCACCTCCGGAAATGAAGAGCCACGCGACTAAGAAGGAGAAAAAGGGAATGATACTGAAGGCAAGCCAACTCCATTCTAGACCCTTCTCCCAAATCAAGATTCTGATTCCTCCCGAGCTAGCTAAGCTGGGTGAAGAGGAAGTTTCGAAGTCAGTTGAGAAGACATTTCAGGTAATCTTAGAATCTAAAATTCTATGGAACGGAAACGGAGGGACGCTGCTGATACGGAGGCAAGGAGAAGCTTCAGGAGAGACAACTCCCGAAGCACTTTCCCAAACCGCCTAAACTTCAAACAAAGTCTAGCTAAAAGACTTTAAACAAGAGCGGCTCAATGGGAGGCAACCCATTTTAGGTATTCTCTTTCTCATCTCTTTAACCATACTAATTTTTAGTTTTGGTTTCTTCTTAATTTACAGCATTTTCATAAACCCCAAAAGCACAAAAAAATCAGAAAAATCCAAAAAGACCAAAAATATGAAGAAGGAGCTTCGAAGAACACTCACCGGGCGGCGAACCGCCCGTGGGCCGGCCAGAAGGAGCCTGGCCGCGCCACGAGCAACGATGGTGCGGAGGCAAGATGCCTGGCCGCGGCCGCGACAACCCGTCGCGCGGCCGGCCTTCGTTTGCGACACTTCCCGTCCCGACCTCACCAAACCGGACCTCCTTCAACCAGTTTCAAGCCTTTCAAGTATCCTCCTTGATTCAATGGCCTGAACACGACCTAAAGACCGCAAGATCGCTTCCACAACCGCGGAAAGTTGCTGTTGCATCAAAGCTGGCGAGACAAGACAAGACTCCATCCAAGATAAGTTAAGCCAATGACCTATCTCTCTACTCACTTCTTCCAGCACATTCAACGGACCTGTATCCACGAAGACGAAGAAGAACACCACGGTTTCAGAGGATGAAAACCGCAGTGCAAGCTCCAGAAGGAAGAAAATGCAACTTCCTTCACCAAACCGCAAAGAGGAAAGTTCCCGAAGACTAGCTTCTCTCTTCCGCGACCGAGACCTTTACCGAAGCCAAGTAAAGATTTCATATGGCATTGAAGTTCATACTAGCAACACCTGTCTTCTGGGATCCCGAACAGATCACTGGATAGGCCAGCATAGACCCAAACTTCAAGTCAAGTTTCTGAGGTGACGTAATCTTCAAGACGCAAGGAAGGAAGATTTTCCATCTCTCATTCACGGTGTTATCAAAGGTCAAGGAACCGAGACGAGTACTCAACAACCGGAGTACCTGTTCTTCTCAACAAAGGCGTGCCCCAATCATCACCATCACCAGCCGCCAACATCACCACCACACGCCCACCACCACCATCAGAAGCAAGGAAGCTCAAGCGCGCAACACATTTCTTTTCGAGCTAAGTTTTCGATTTCTTTTGTTCAATCAAATCGATTCTAAGCAGGGACATAAGAATAATGATCAAGTCCTTATCTCAATCATACCACACGCCCATACCAAACCCAACGCCACTTTCAAGTAAGTCTTCACAAGCTTGTACTTGAATTTACATATCTTTTTCACCTCACTCGATTTAAACAAACTGGGGACAGTTTGATTTAAGTCTGGGGGGGGGGGTTTCTTATATTACTAATCATACTTTTATTTGATGAGTCTTATGCATACTTGCATCATTTACCGAGTCGTTTTATAGAGTCAAAACTTTTTTTTTCTTTTAGTCGGAAACTATGAACTTTGCTAGTTACAAGTCACTTCGAAACAAGGAACTTTAATGACCATTCTCACGGATTTGGAAGCAAGGTTTACTAAGTCGAACACGGCGAGTGGATCATTCCAGCGGAGAAAGTTTTAATCTCTAGAGTACTCGAAGGATCTTGCGTTGACTCCGCACCTAATGAATCAAATCTTCTCGTCAAGGGGCTTGAGGTACTTCGATCTGTGCTCCTCTTTTAGACTCTATCGTTACTAATTATATGCAATGCAACCTCTCCTTGATCTTCCCTTGTTATAGAAAAGAAAAAAAGAAAAAAATAGAAAGAAAAGTTTTAGTTTGAGAATGGCAACCAGAGTTCCTTAAAGGACAATGACGGTTCGCAGCAATCATGCAAACTTCAAAGAAGTGATCATTCTCAAGCTAAGAAGAAAAGAAAAAAAAAATGGAATAAGAAAGTCGATAGAAAAAATAAAATGATACCCTAGAAAAGTAGGGAGAAATCGACTAAGGGAAGAGAAAATAGGAGAGTTGTGTCTGAAATGTCTATGTCTAGATGTTTGGAAGAGAAATTATAGTGTCTCGTCGACCAATACTCCCTCGACAGAGACCGCACGCCTAAATGAATAAAGGAGTCAACAAGGGAAAGCTCGAAATACTCAAAGAGACCGTGAAGCGTATCCGGGAAGGGTGAAAAGCTCAAGGTAACTAGACCCAAACGCCTTGAAGCTGAATTCCGAGTTATGTGGCTCGACAGGTCGATTGCTAGACTTGATTGGTTCCCAAGTATTGGTGAGTTTCCACGTTTTCAAACCTCTTTTCCAGGCTTTGCATGCGTTTTGTTTGAGGACAAACAAAGGTTTAAGTCTGGGGGAGTTGATAACACTAATATTTTACTCCTAAAACCTATTATTTCAAGATCGTTTATAAGTGTTTTGATCCGGTTTTCAACGGTTTTAAGGCGATTTCCACGTTTTCTAGTTTTAAAAGTCATTTCAGGAAAATTGGACAAAAAGGACACATTTTGGAGCAAAACGGGAACTTCAAGGACATGTGCTCGGAGCCATAAGTTCAGCATCAGATGACGACCTTCCCACCACAAGATCAAGCTCATATTTGGAGACAAGATAGCCCTTCCAGCTGTCTTTTATGCCAAGGTGATTTGAGTTCAATCCCACGGTTGGATCTCAAGTTACGAAGGAAGCAAGAAGGCCCGTCAGACACATTCCCAGAAGAAGGATGGCCGCGCCACGGATCCTCAGAAGACCAGTGGCCGCGCCACGCCTGGTCGCTCGCGCGGCCACACCACTCCGGCCCATCCCGAGCCCGTTTGCACTTATCCAATATTTTCCCGAGGTTAAAACGTGAAGCCCACTTTCTGAAGACCGAAAGCCTATATAAAGGAGTCTTAGGGTTTCAGAGAAGGGGGGTGACGCCACACACATAGAAGAGACGACGAGACACATCTGCGCCGCACAGAGAGAGGAGAAGAGAGAAAGTTCGACGGCCCCGGAGTCGAGGATCTCGAGAGAGAATTCTTCTGCAGCCGCCTATCCTTCCTTCTTTTCCCTTTCATCTTTCGTTTTTAGTTCTTTGCTTTTGAATACTTTAAGAAAACCTCTGTTCAATCGATTTCCCTTTAAAGAAGTTTTCTCACTTTGCTCTTTTCATTAATACGATTCGCACCTTTCATATCTCGAAGATGTCTCTCGTTCCCATGAACGAGTAGTCATCTAGTTGGGTTTTTAAGGGGATTTTCGAAGGGGTTTAATCATGGATTGATTTCGCTAGGTTGATAGAGATAGAGTTCCTTTTAGGTATCTTCGTTGATGTCTCGTTCTTATTGCATGTTTGCTTCTCTGATCAATTAGCAACTGATTCTAGGATGATTAGATACATGAAAATGTGGTCTATTGTCTCGATCTAGGGGTTAACGAGCGGATCGCACCGTAGGATGTTTAGGCATATCGACGGACCGCACCGTGAGTGTTTACAAATAGGTGAATGATACGTATGCGCGGTTGTCTTGCATCGTGGGATGAGAGATCATACCCGCAGTGAGGGACAAACGCAGGTGGCTAGATCCGTGAAAGCGGGGTAGTCATAGTCGACCGTTTCAGCTTAAGAACCTAGCTTATTAAATCATTTAGAACCTATCCTGTTGCTTGTTTAATTCGATCCATGAACCCCGGAGAATATCCCTGAACCCAACGCCTTTTATTTATTGATTTACAACCGTTTAATTCTCTTTTGCTGCTTGATATTATTGCTACAAACCGTGACAAACTTTATCCCCAAGTTCCATTTGTTTTAAAGAAGTTAGAAATCTTAGGACTTTCGCAAAACAACAATCTCTGTGGATTCGATCCCTTAATATACTACTGTGATTGCTGTGTACTTGCAGCTATCTTAGGGGTAAAACTTGAAGTAAAATAAACCCCGCGATCAGGTCCCTTGAGGCAATGTATTCTCCCAATGTCGAGCCTTATCCCCAAGAGAAAATGGGAATAGCCTTAGCTTGAAGCTATCCTACGAGATACCATTGATCTTGATCATTCCACAAACTTGTTCAAAGTTGTCAAGATTCTCTAATGGGTCTTCCATTGCAAGACCAAGAAACTTGTTGTTCTGAACCATAGAGACAAAGCCAGGCTTGATCTCAAAGTTGTTGTATTGAACCGGTGGAGGAATGATGCCAAATCGATGTACATGTGTTTTTGGTGCATCACCCGCAGGGCCGCACCAATGATCCGTGGCTGCCTTGGAACATGGTTGGAGTTTTCATTACCCCTACCAGCAGCAGCATATGGAGGGAGAACCTCGTCTTGATCAGTCATACCCTCTTGCACAAACACTTCTTCAAACGATTGTTCTCTTTCCCTTCTCAAGCGAGGACTTCCAAGTTGGTGAATGTTGTCTAGAGGTTCAAGTAGATTGTTGTCTCCTCTAGACCTCAAATTCATGTACCTGAAAGTACAAGCAAGCAAGTAGAAAGATTAGTAACCAAAATAAAAAAAAAACTTAGTCTTTACTAAGTTCCAAATTCTAATGCTTTCACAATCCCAATTTGGTAACGGGGCCAATTGATAAGTAGGATTTTATGCTACTTTTTCAATGCCTTAAGCATCATTCATCATTGTAATACTTGAGGTTATCAATCCAAATGGGAGAAAAGTACACTAGGAATTCAAGAACATAATAAAGGTAAGCCATATTCGAATTTAGATGGGTGAAAAGGAATTTTAAAAATTATTTATGAAAACTAAATGACTCCTAAATGATTGATAAGCTTTAAAACAATACTCTAGGCAATTTCTAAAATTATGAAACTATCAAGAACCAAACTTTAAGAATTTAAGACTTCTAAAAACAGATTATCAAGCTAAAGATGATGGATTTAAATTTATCAAATACTAAAAATCAGATCCAAGCCGAGGTTCAAGATCTAGGGAGGTTTAAGGTTTATTCTTAGGTTTTAAAACATTAGATCTACACATTTATATAAGCTATCCTTAAATTTAAGAATCAAAACTAGATTAATCCACTCCCGTGGTAGAAATCATTTCATCAAACCTCTCTCCAAACCCAATCCCTTGGTGGAAAAGGTGATCGATGAACAAGAAGATCGGATCTTAAATCTATCTAGCAAGTTCCCCTTCCCATACACTTCTGTGTGAAAGGATGAACAAGCTTCTTGGTTTGAGATTATGGGATTCTCTAAGTCTTGTTAGGATAAGAGAATCTCTAAGATCATAAAGCCTCTCTCGAGGTCTCTAAGCATGAAAACACTCCAAACCAAAGAAAGGATAATGATTCAGAACGTAAACACCAAGATTAAACCTCTTTAAACCTCCATAATCCCCTCGGACCTTGGATCTTAAAGGATCTACTCGCTAACCATGATTAAACACGTCAAAAGCATGAAAGAAGAAACGCTAAACATCATTAAATGATTAAGGAAGAAGATTAAAGATAAGTACTTGCGATTAAGGTAAAGATAAAGGTTTTACAAACTAAGAAAGCTTAAAGAACCTTAACAATTGCGGCTAAAGCTCAAAGAAGAAAGAAAAAACGAATAAAAGATACGATGGTCCCCAAAAAGAAGGTTGAAAACGTTTTATATGAAAAGAGAAATGGTCCCCTCACAAGAGGATAAAATCCGTGAGCTGTCCGGATAAGGCTCGAGATCAAGCTGAGACATCGATCTCGTGCTCGATCTTGGACTGGGAATGGTCTAAGTTGCCGATCTTAGCCTCGTTCTAAGTCTGGAATCGACCCTTTTGCTCGATCTTATGGTCGTTCTGATTTTTGATCGACCCGTGACCTCGATCTTGCCTCCGTTCTTCCTGGGTGGCGTCATCAGGTCCGTACACTCGCACGACTGGGCTTGGTCGATCTGATCCTTGATCTTGACTTTGAATCGGGCTGAGCTCCTCGATCTTGTGGTCTACATAGCTTGTCCGAGTCTTCTAAGTGTTCTCAAGCTCTCCTTTGAGCCTCATAATGCTCGAACACTCTCCATAGCTCCAAGCACTCAAAACAACCTGAATATGATGCAAATATGCAAGAAACCATGCAAATGATAATGCAAAGTGTTCTAGGACCTAAAGTGAGATAAAGTATACAAACTAGCCTATTATGAATGCAATATGAAAGAAAACATATCCTAAATGTTTGCTGAATGCATGAAATATATTAGTATATCAATCGCCGAATCTATCCGGATCCATAGTGGCTCCACAAGAGTCCGGTACGTCTAAAGCTGAATAAGATCAAACCATCCATCTTCAAGTGGTTACTCTATACTCATATCGACTCATGCAGCTTCCATAATCACAGTGATGATACCACCATAAGTGGTTGAAGAAGACACACATCAAGGTGCAGTTATGGCGTGATTAACCTTCAGAAGCCGTTCGGCTGAAATGCAAACTAGACATGTTGGGAGTGTATTGTCTTTGAAGGCGGAATGAAGAATCACAAGCTTGGGGACTAGTACATATGATTGCGCATCTCGAGAGAAGAGTCTATAAGCTAGCAATCGATGCAAAAAAGCGCACTAAGCTAGCAATCGATGCAAAAAAATGCACTGACGGGGGTTTCACTTTGTCATAAGTGCCTCGCCCCATAATTTCCCAATGGCCTTTATCCCAGTTAGGACATATGTGAATATTGATATCTATAATTTGCATGATTTTAATACATGTTTCATGTTAGTTAGGACTTCATTCTTGCACTTTAGTATTAGTTTTCATCACGTTTTCACTCATGTTAGGATTAGATGCATTAGGTTAGGTTTTTGCATAGTCTTGCATGTTTGGAGTGTTTTCTCAGGTGCTTAGGATGGTCCGAAGAAGAAGCCAAGGAAAGAGGTCTCGGATGGAGGACAAGTGAGCAATATCGAGGATGGATCGCGACCTCGAAGCCGATACGGACAAGCACAAGCTGAACAGCGACGAGTAGCAGCGGCTTGATCCCGAAAGAGCCACCTCGGAGCGAAGATCCAGCAAGAGGATTGAATAAAGACGGATATCGGAGCAAGAAAACAGGAAGCAATCTTTAAGTCTTTAAGTTTTATTTCTTAGTAGATTTCAATAAAGTTTCTTCCTTTTCTTATTTTCGGCTATCTTGCAAGCCATGAGTAATCTTTCTATCCTTATGGATCTTGAGGTTTCTCAAATGGCGAGTGAGTAGTCTATATCGGTTTTTGGGGCAAGGATAGGGAAAATGAGTTAAAGTCCCAATCTTTAATGCGGATCTATGCTTAGTCCAACTTAATCCTTTCTTATTTGATACTATTAATGCTTAGTCATCTTCACTATTTGATTTTTGCCAATGAGCTCATTCAAACAAACGCCATGTTTGAATGTTTACAAGGACCAATCTCATAAGAGATTCGCTCATCCTAGCCTAAGGTATTAGATGCCTAGGGAGCGTTTTGGCATTAGTGGAGTTGTTTATTGAAGCTTGCTGCTTTCATGGATCACTACGTGATAGGTTAGGTCGTGAAGCAGTAAAGAGACTTATACCGCGAAAGCGGATCCGTCTAAGTTCAGAACTCTGCGCTAAAGGGTTAGCCCTATAGGGAGTGAATCTAGCATCAAGGGAAAGGTCTTTAACACACATTGGACCGAAAACAAATCCCTTGCCCCTTTGAACCGATTCTTATTTTCCTTTTACAAATTCATTTCCTTAGCTACTCTACTTTCAAATTCCTTAGCAATATCTAGTTTCAATACCTATCTTCTTTTTATCTTTATAACCTTAGTAATAAATCCTTGCCATTTCAGCCATTTAATCTCTCTTAGCTTGTAAAAGAATTTCATGAATGCAATACATTGAATTCTCCCATCGGATTGATAAGACCCATAACATATACTACATTCGGTTATAAGTAGTGGGTCATTGACAGAGTAGAACCCAGATAAATATCTACTTATCAATTGGCGCCGTTGCCGATTTGGGAATAATTTGATTATTACATTTCCGATTCTTAGCAAGACTAAGACTTTACTTTTTTTTTCGACTCTAACTACGTTCCTTGAGACTTTTTTCGCAGGTACCTATTACAACACGTTCAGATGGATGACATACACCATCCCCAAGAAGGAATGAACGACGCACAACGGGAACAAGCCGATATACCGCGACACCAACGTCTCATCGGCGAATGTGACCCCCCACCAACTACAGAACACGAATCGGTATTACTCCACCCTCAAGTGATGCTGGATACGAGATAAAGAGCAGTATGCTTGCCATGGTCAGGAACAACAAATACCAGGGTGAAGCCGTGGAAGACCCCCTGGATCACCTCGATGACTTTGAAAAGATCTGTTCTTTGACAAAACAAGAAGGAATTTCGGAAGACGGATTCAAGCTACGCCTTTTCCCATTTTCCCTGGGAGGGAGAGCTCACCAATGGGAAAAGACTCTCAAACCGGGATCTATAACAACGTGGGACGAATGCAAACGAGCTTTCCTCAAGAAATTCTTTTCGCCTTCAAGAACAGCGAAGTTAAGATTGGATATCTCCACGTTCACCTAAGCAGAAGAATAGCGATTCAGTGAAGCTTGGGAACGTCTAAAAGGGTACACACTAAAATATCCCCATCATGGCTACTCAAGCTCCTCACTACTCAGTATCCTCTATAGAGGTGTGTCGAAGAAATATAAAGATCAACTGGATACTGCAAGCAATGGCATCTTCCTCGGCCAAGACGCGGATGATGGAATGAACCTTGTCGAGAATATGACAACAAGCGACAGTAACTACGAGGATGACATTGACAATGTCACAACTGAGCTGAATAACCAGAGAGAAAATGAGGTCATGCAACTACAAGCCCGTCTGAATGTCTTACTAAAGGGACAACACGTTCAAGATGCTAAAGTAGCGAGTATGGGGAAGCATCTATTACAAACGACCACAAACAGTACTGCGACACAACAACTACAACTACACAACCTCAGCTAGCTACTCAGTACAATGCCAATGAGTGTACACAGCAGGCTTTCACTACTTCCAAATATTACCATCAACACCAACAATATCAAGGTCCATACCAACCGCCACCGTATGGACATTATGGGTTCTACCCACATCAAGCACAAGACTCTGACATCAAGAACCTCCTAACGCAGCTGGTTCAGAGTCACTACAGTAGCAACCAGGATATCAAATCAATCAATTCACGGTTAGACTGGCAGGAAGAACATATTGATAGACTCATAATTTAGCATATTTTAGCATCCATATTAGATAGTTTTGCATGTACTTTTGCATTCATTTAGCCACTTTTAGTCCCATTTGCATACATATTAGAGTTTAGTGAGTGTTAGCTTAGGTTGTTGCATATTTGTACATATTGAGTCCTTATTAGGTGTTTTGGAGGCTTGGAGGACCATATGGAGTTTCATGGATAGCCAAGACGAGCAAGAGAAGCAGCCAAATGAGAAGCAGAAGTCTCTTTAGAAGCATATCTAGCATTTGGAGGTGCGAAATGTATGGGTCCGGACGAAGGCCTTGCACTGAGATTCAGACTCAGAAACCTTCTTAAGAGTTGTAGAGGATCCAGAGTTCTTTCTAGTGCCGTTGGAATCAAATAATTCGAACCCGTGGTTAGAAAGTTACATCGATTTTGGTTGGGTTCGACGACTTTGTTCGACCAGATGGTCGAACCAAACAACCAGGGGTTCTGTTCGACGACTTTGTTCGACCAGATGGTCGAACCACTGCACCAGGGGTTCAGTTCGACGACTTTGTTCGACCAACTCGTCCAAATTGATAGTAGGATTTTTTCCACTTCAATTAATCTCTACTACTCATGTCATTGTAGTATTTGAGATGTCAATCCATAGGGGTTAAGATTAACAACACTAGGAATACATGAAACTATTTAATCTAAGCCAAATTTGAATTTTAGGTGACACGGAACTAATGAAAGCAAGCTACTAGGTAAATGAGATACTACAAGACTAATTAAATGAGCTAAAACCTTAATTATCACTAATCAAGCACTAATCAAGCGATTAACTACTAATCAAGATTAACAAATTACTAAAAACGAAACCTAGGGATGGAATCATTGATTTGGGCATCTAAATGGCCAACCTTACAATCATTTAAGCAACTCAAACAAGCTTTCTCTATGCTTAGAACACTAATTAAGACTAATCCATGATGTGTGGCAATAATTCCTTTCCTAATCACCCTAATGAACTAATGATGTTTTAGCATTAAAAAGATTAGCAAGCATTAAACACACGTCTAAATGTCATGATAAACACCCTCGGCAACTAATGTCTTAGGCTAGGAATGTAAATCTCTTAGAAAGTTGGTTCAAGCATTTCATCAAACACTTGGTGGGTGTATGAAATGCTTATGATCCAAAATAGCAAAGATTAGCTATTTGGCATTAGGAACTACTTAATAAGAAGAGAGATGAAAGAATCTAACCTAGATTGCAAGATTGAACCATTAGAAAACCCTAAATCTAACCCATCCCCAAGTTCCTAAAGAACTACTCACTAATCATA